>VZRN01002051.1:1211937-1270677 GCA_013397935.1 Dasyornis broadbenti
AGGCTGCGGGGGCACGGCTGCCGCCGCAGCGCCTTGCTCCACTGCCCACCTTGCGGCACTGCCGCGGCCCCGGGGGGGTCTTGGTCGCCCCCGAGTAGCGGGGAGCAGCTGGGGCCGGGCCGGCGCTGCGGCGGATGCTGGGGCCGCCGCCCCGATTGCTGCACAGGGGGTTGCGCTGCTGGAGGATGCTCCGGTGGCTGGCCTGGAAAGGAGGGGAAAAGGAGGAATCCAAGCATCCTGGTTTTATTTTTTTCTCCCCGTCGTTAAGTGAGCATGACTAATGAAGACAGGTATTTCGGCAAGAGGGACCTCGGCATAGTTATCGGTGGCTTTTTATGTTGCACCAAGGTCTTTAAGCGAAAGAAATAATTGTATTTTTACACGATGTAGGGAGGTGCAAGGACTGCAAGTGAAAAGCAGTGTAACAGCAAAGGCAGGAAGGGCTGTAAAAGCAAAATGCCGAATTGAGATGTCTGGGGATTTTTTAGGGAAATTGCACAATTACTACAAGTTTCCACCCATATGTAAGGACTGACTTAACACCCAGTGAGCTCTTACTTCCGGAGAACAAGTTCAAACCCCATATGCCAGTCTGCAGTAGCACTGCTGTCAGATGTGTTGCTGGCTCAAGGTGAGAGCATGGATCTGCATTTGGTGTTTTCCATTCAAGGATTTGCCTATGCACGAAAGTGCTGGTTTGTTGCTTAGTTCGTTGCTTGGTGGGGTTTTTTTGTTTTTGTTTGTTTGTTTGTTTTTGTTTTTGTAATCCAAATACAGCAATACGACCAGCATTTTCATTTTCACCTAATCTTTGGCAAGATTATAGCTCAGTTTATTATCTCCGTGCACATCCATCCAGTGCATCCTCAGAGCTGATCCTTTCTTCATACCACCTTTCATTATTGCCAGCTGTTGAGTTCCTCTGTTGATTTGCTACTTTTTATTTTTTAATTTTTTTGTTTGTTTGTTTTGAGCCTTCTTTGACGTCTTTATCCAACAACTTCTGTCTGCACTGGGTGACATAGTCCATGTTTAGCATAGTCCAACCCATCTCAGTTTGTCGACACGGCCCCTGCAACAAAATGCATATTATTCTAGAATGTAACCTGTCAGTTCTTGTAATATCCAGCTGATGGTTGCCATTCAACCAGTCTGGTGTTGCTTTTTTTCTCTGTTCCTAACATGCCACTATTCTGGCACACTGTAGCGGACCTAATGATGTTTTTCTCAGATTTTGTTCTCTGGTTTCCTTTACCCATCATTCTGGCAGAAAGTTCCCATCAAATCATTCCATTACAAACAAGAAGACTGTGTGAAACCCCTAACATCTGTAACCACATCACACATGGTGACTCTGCCATGAACCCAAGTACCCAAGAGATTTTAACTCTTTCACCTTCAGCTGTGTTGGTTTCTGGTTACTCAGTGAAGATTTGCACACATGGAATCTTGAATCAGCACTTTTGTTCCACCTCTGCAGTCCCTCATTCTAGACCAGTGGTTCCGCTGCTCTGCTCAAGCCTTGTAGATGTGCTATAAAGAATGGTAGGCCATCATAGCCATTTGGTACCTCTGTAGTGTTTTCAGTTTAAAGTATGAAATCAAATCGTGATTTGTAGAAAATTTTGGAGGCTAACAGTAGTGTGCAGGTCCAAAAAGCCTGGAAACAAATGTTCTAACAGCTACTCCCCTTCAGCTGTATCTTTTGGCACAGCTCGATGTCATCAGCAAAATACAGTTTTCGTTGAGTCTTCACAAGGGACGTACAAAGCATGCCAGTACACTGAAACCCAGAGGAATTTTCCATTTCTTTAACCCTACTGCAGACATTCCCAGTTCCTCCAGATAGTTAGTTTATTTGAATTTAAAAACCTTTCAAAAACCATAAGCCAAATCAAGTCCATCTACTTACTTTTGAACAGAGTCACTACATATGGTATAAAAGGGTATTACCACAGCAATTTGGACTCTCGCCTTAACCTGTACTCCTGTTAAAATGTAAACAAAGCCAAAGATGGCTCCAAAGGAGGGGAGTGGCTTTTGTTTGCCTCTTCCTTTCTTCTTGCCCTCTCTCATCTCTCCTTGTCCTCCAGCTCTAAATACTTTTTGGTTTAATTTATCTGCCTCTGTATTTAGGAAGAAGACAATTATTGGATGCTTCTCTTTAAATCTGGGGAAGTGGCGTTTGCTCATTACCTAACCGTTATTAGCAGCCCTAGTCAGCAGACCGGGTGGCCAGGAAGTCAGAGAGGTCAGAAAGGGGAGATGGAGGGAATAAGGGACAGAAGCCTACTATCTCATGACAAAAGGGAAGGATCAGCCATGGAGTCAAATCAGAGGAGTAGGAGGCGGGTGTAAAAGTAATGGGTAGCTGGCAGAGATGAAGGGATAGGAACTGCATAGGCAAGGGGCAGAGATGAAGTCCTTCAAAAAGGCTGGCAAAACCCAAGCAGTCTTAGACATGATTAATTCTGCGCTCCACAAGAGTGAAACTATTCCCTCCTGTCATTTCTGTGACAGGCGCTCCCAAAGGCCCCCACTGCTGCTAGAGCTCCATTATCTGAGACACTGTGCTGGCACACCAGTGATACACTCTCTGCCGCAAGGGCCTTACAGTTTAGCATGACCCAAAATGCAACAAAGGAATGTAAAAAATACTATAACAGACTGAGAGAGGAAGGACAACTGAAACCTTGGAAGCCTACATTGCAGTTTATGTTACACCATGTCACAATTATAGTGAGAAGTAAATAACATACAAGTAATGTACATACACAGTAGCGAGCCACCCTCCATCTCTGGCATTTCTATTGCCTTTTATTTTCGCTTTCAAGAACGAGGAAATCCCAAGCACCCGATTTAACCTCTTGTCCAAGGGCCTGTTGTTGGCAGTAGTTAGGGCAGCAGGCTAACTCGGGCACAGCTGAAGCACGGTGTGAGCTGCTGGAGGTCACAGCCTTTGACTTGTAACATTCTGTGAGAGCAGCAGCAAGGAGAAGCTGGACACCTACAAGCTTTGCTCTGACCCAGCCTGGAATAGCCCGTCTCTGTCCCTTGTTCTGCCCTGCATCGTACTGCCACAACACTTTCTAAGTGAGCTGGGTACAGAAGTTACTTTTCAGCTGGACCAGTTCCCAGCCTAGCTCCTGGGGAAGGCATACAAATATCCTTCCAACCGGTGTGGGAAGAGTGTCAGGAGCAGGCAGGGGGGCAGCAGAGCTTGTACAAGCTACTGGAGACATTCTGCTCCAGAGGCACAGGACTGGCCTCAGCTGTGCTTGTGCGAAGCAGGTTGTTTTACTAAACAAAATGATGAAAATGGATTTTGGTATTCAAGTTTGACACCTTAGGTTTCAGTTTCCTAGGATGGTAATCACTAAGCCAACAGTTCACCTCCACCAGAATAAGGAAGGCCAGTTCCCAGCCATGCAATCCCATCATCTCTTGTGTCAGACCAGCTACCTGTGAATGAATGAAGCCCTTCAATCACCAGGGTTGGTCACTAACCAAGCAGAAACATGACCCTGAATGAAACAGCTACCTGGTTTTCTGCTGTGTCATTGAGTTGTATCAGCTCACAGGCCAGTCAAATAAGCTCCAGAGCCACCACAAGTGAGGAAGCAAGGTCTTTGGCTGGGAAGAAGTTTGGGTTAGAGGAGAAGGAAAAAGCGAAGGAACAAGACTTCCCCCTTATGGCAAGATCAAGCCACTAGACATGCTTAGGTGCTCACAGATACAGCTTTAGAGGTCAATTTACACATGTTAAACAGGAATATACAAACTCTGCAGGAGCTGGCAGCGCGGCAGTTTGCTGCAATGCCTAATTTCACTCTTATTTTATATAACAGCATGGTCCTAGTTCCACATCTCTTATTCATGTAGAAATACTCATTAAAGAAGTTTTAGTAAATAATTGGAGAAAAATCAGTTCTCAGCCTGCAGGCTTCTGCACTTTGAGGAAACAAGTATCTTTTGAAGATATGTTGAGGTACATCCCCTAATTATCATTTGCATATAGCACAAGCAAAACTCATTGTGAAGAGAATGCAATTTTAAACCACACGAGCGTAAACTTCCCATGAGTTCCTGATGCAGAGCAGTACCATGGGTTTAAATGAGCCTTTCCAGTCTCCCTCATCCATGCTAGTTCCTGTGATGAAGTATGCTCTACCTGCCTTAAGACAGGCAAGATGCTCATCCTTGCTAAGCTCCCTCTCACTGCACACTGGAAATAAAGTTTGAATAGACTGATGTGTTTCTTTCTTCATGCCAGCCCTACATCACTCCTAACTGCTCATCCCTCTAGCATGGACTTTGTCCTCACTTAACAGAGCGTATTATGACATGGCCTGGAGCTACCCACAAAGATAGCACTCCTCTATGCATATATTGTTGGCCTGGTTTTCAAGAGGTCTGAGCAGTCCTACTTCTTCAAGGAGCAAAAGGGCCTGAGGATATTATCACCTTTGGAAATCAAGGCACTAGGGATAGGAAGGGGATGTGAAAGAAGGAGTGAGGGCTTGTAGGAAAGCATTGCTTCCATTCAAGGAGCACATTAGTAAGAAGCCGCCACCGTGAAGGCGGCAGAGTAAATAATCTAACTGAACTTTCTTACAGGCCAAAAAATCATGTGAAAGCCTGGATGGCTGCACGTCGTATCTCTGAATCCAGTGACAAATCATATTATGGTTGAGGCATATAAAACAGTTCTGTCAAAGCAATGGCTCCTGGCGTGCCTGATTTGTCTGAGTGAGACGGTCGTTGTTAGTGCTGCTGGCTGGTTAATGCTGAGGCCTTGAGGGCAAGTAAACTATCTTCTGACTGAAGTGTTGGGCCTAGGCTTTCTCCAAAGGAGAGAAATGTATCAAACAGACAAAGTCATTCCTTGGGATGCCACCATGGGGGTAGCTCTCTTCTATACTTCTCACCAAGGATGAAGGAGAGAAGACCAAAGTAGTTGCTGTATCTGAGCAGTGCCTGGACCCATGGTCAGCCTTAGCAAATGACTGATCCTCTCCCTGTGGGCCCAGCTGTGGCTTCTGACTCACCTTGGCAGCCTTGGAGTGCCTTGACTTGGCTGCGATTACTCCTCAGCAGCACAACTACAGGGCAGCAGAGCAAGGTCTGCAAGACATCTGCTCGGCACTTTTCCACACACAGCTTTCCACCCAGGAATCCCATTGTTATGAGACATTAGATGTTTTAGGCTCATTAATTCTGGTGACACAATCCAGAAATGTATTTTTAGAGGGAGTGAGCAGGTGTACATAGCTGCATTTTAGCTGACACTGCTGCAGAATTGCTATTCAGGAGTACTTTGCTGGTCTTTGTATCTCACTTTGTTTCTGGAAAATATGATTATTCTTACATTTTACCTGTTCTTAGCTTCAGGAATGGCCTGGATGAGACAAAGGGGAACACTTGCACCTTTGGATGGACTTTCTTCCATCAGACTTTCACTAAGAAACTGGAGAAGTGGTACTAATGATTCATCTGTAGTATTGATTGTATACGATGATTCAGAAAGAGAACAAACATAAGAAATTAAAACTAATGACTGTAACAGATTGAGAAAATATTTTGGTTCAGAAAATTACATCAAAATCATACTTTTTTTTCCACAAGTATTAGAAATCTGCATATAAATTATTCAGTCAGAAAATTGGTTGCTAGTATTAAAAATAATGACAATCTATATTCACAGTTACAAACTATTTTCATTAATGTGGGGGGGGTTTTGCATAACTACCTTAAATAAAATCTTTAAGACTGCTGTAATATAATCCTCCGTCAATATTTTTAAACTGCCAGACAAGAACACAGATGATCATAGAGCTCATTTTCTAGAAGAAAAAATAGAGTGAGTTTGACCCAAACCCATCTGAATGTAATTACTACAATGGTAAACTGGTTTCTGACAGTCACAAGCATTGGGTTCAAATATATAAATTATTTAGTTTATCTGAGCTCCCACTATTTGTAGTTATACCTCTAAATTTAGTTGGCAGCAGCAAAGTTCAGGACGTTCTGCTGGCTTTGGGAAATTAAGGACCGATTTCCTGTTGCTGAATATGAACAGAGATGATGCTGGTGTGTTGTATGTATAGAGGCTGAAGTGATCTTTAAAAGCATACCAGAAACCCTGTCAAAAAATTCATTACCACAGAGGAGCCTATTACAAATACGTAGCCTGACCACAGGGCTGACCACAGGGCAGGTATTTGGAAGAAAATCAAAACTGAGTAAAAAAAAGATTTTTCGAATTCACTAATACTCATTTCAAATAATAGCCCACCTGCCAAGTGTAACAAACCTGAACATATTGTGACCACTAATGCTCTAAAGTAGCTGTTTGTCAAAAAAACCACCCAAAACCTAAACAAAGCAATATTGAAAGACAAATCAATGCCATTGCCACTCTCTCACATACTGAGGTAAAATGTTGATTCTTGCAAAGGCTAGAAAACATTCTTTGCCTTTAGGCTAAGAATGATTAATTATTACTCACAAAGACACCAGAAAAATAAGAAGAGCAGGAAGGAGGAGTGCTGAGGTCTTAGTCCAGAGCAAGAGCTGTGGTGGTGCATGAAGAGAATTACCTTTTTCAAGTGAGAGTTGTCCTGCTCTGAGCTCAGAAATTAGTGGACAAGGTACTGCAACCCATTCCCACCCCAAACAGGAAAGGGCAGGGTCTGTCTAAGTGGTTCATGGTCTGGGCAAGTAAGGGCTCAGGTCATGGTGGATGAAAGGAGTCTAGGCAGATGCTCAGTTTGAATGACAAAGGCTTCACCAGTGTGACTTCTTTTCACAGCTGACTGCTGTTAGGAAGAGGTTTGAAGGATTACAGCCTGAAGCAGTTGACTTTTCCCACCTCCCTTGCCAGGAAGCTGGAGGTCGAATTAAAGGCTGGGAGTTCCACAGCACGCTAAATTCCGCGTGTGGGGTGGGTGTCATGGCTGTCTACCTGAAAAGAAGCACCGTCACAAGGGCTACAGGTGGGGGGAATCACCACAGGGGCATCGGGGCCTCAGAAAGCAGCTGCAGCCCAAGGCAGGTGAGCTGAACCAGTCCTGGTGCACAACTGTGATACCATGGAGTCCAGCTCCATACAGTGTTTTTACCTTTGAATTCTGTAATAGGTTTTCTTTCAGGCTTCTCAAATGACTTTGAATTGTCAGGCAATCAGAAGTGAAGCCTGGAAGACCTGAAAAAAATTAATAAATGTATTTTGAACTTCAAGTATTATTTTTATGGGTATGTATAACTCCCATCTCTGTTGATGTCTTACAAATAAGAAAAAAGGATTTTTAAAAATAACCTTGAAGTTAATTTTTAATACAGGAATTATAATTAATTAAAACTGCAGAAATTAATTTTGAGCTGAATGCATAGCTCAGGTGCCCCAAGACAGGGATGTATTTAAAACAACAAGCAAACAAAATCCATTACATAGACAGAAATTACAGACAGAATAAAATTTAAACAAGTCATTATTTGAAATGCAAAAATGTAATATATATGTTTTAAAATAAGTTAGATTAATTATTTTTCCACTTTATTTTCCCACCTTTTAAAATCATGTGGAAGGAGACATGCCTCAGGCAAACTCAGGAACTATTTCCTTTTTGATAAAAGGGTCTTTCTATTTCAAAGGCTATCTGCTCAGTAATATAGCTAAAGCTATTTCACATTTAGGAAGAGTAAAGCTTTTGATTTAGTACAATGTTAATGATAGGAAAGACATTTAATCCTCAATTTTCTGAAGTGTCTTTAAACTACTGTCAGATATTACCCTATATCAGTATGCAACATTCACTCAAAAATGTCTGCTACCTACTTTTTAATTTTTTTTTTTTTTTTTTTTTACTTTTTGTAAAAAAATATTAAAAAAATAAGCCAAGCTATTTTCTTGGTTAAAATTAACTCACTTCCAAGGGACCTCTTAGAGGGGGTTTGATTATCCTGTGTTGACTGGAACAATCCTGGAATGCAACCCCTTTTTTTAATTGACATCTACAGACACACTTTTCTTCCAGATCTTAGAGGCTGCATAGCCTGCTCCTGCCCTTGCCACCGTATAATGCTCCATGGGGTACCCTCTGGCATACTTTTTGGGGGGGGTGTTGTGTGGGTGTTTCAACTACAGTAAAATCTGATCTCACTATCTCTAACCTACAAGACAGGGTAACAGAAGAAAAACTCAGAAACTCCTATAACCCTGTAATCTGGCTGGCATATACCGTGGTGGTTCTCCTCCATCTTACCTGCATAACACCTCTCCTATGCCAGCAGATGAATTCCCATGCTGTGTTAGTCTGGACATGGCCTGGAAAAAATGGAAGAGGGACAGAGGGAGAGAAAACCTTCCCTCTTCCACATAGTCAGTGGTCCTAACCACAGCAATGGAGACACAGTGACAGAGGCTTTCCTTCCAGCTGCAGCAAGCCACAGCAGTGCTGAAACACTCTGCTCCCTTATTCAGTGCTGTGCTGGTGCCACCACTTTTTGACTTATCATAGCATTTAGATCAATGAGCCCCAATCATTATTTTTAAAAACATAATTATTTTACTGTCCTCAATTCGTCAAACTGGTGACCAGATCTTAAGAGCTGATGAAGAAACAATATGAAATTCCCTGTGTATCTGTCAAACTACCGTGTAACAGCTGAATTGCTCACTTGTGTCCTTTTTTTTCTTCACAAGATCCTTCTCCTCCCCTTCCCCGCTGGCTGCACTCTATAACCATACCACAGAAATGTTAATGTAATTACTGGGCAAGACAAATCAATGTGGGCTTTGAATTGCCTGGGTGTTATGTTCATGCCCTCTTTTCTGGGGCAGCCCTTGCACCGCTGATGTGGGGAAGCAGAAACATGCTCTCTAATTGCCAAGTCCTCAAAGGACTAAAGCAATGCAAGAGATCATTTTACCAATATAGTGGTAGTGATACAGCAGTTAAAATCTCTGTCCAAGATTCTGCTGTAAAATACTTCAGGAGCTCCCAATGCAGCTACAGAAAATGTTGTTCCACTTTTCACTGAGGCTGATGTTATGAAATCAGAAGAAAATCCTTAAAGAGCTTAAGATAATAATCTGGTTGGGTTTAATTTATGATAAGTCTTTCTTGTGTTTAAGAGAGCGATTAAGGATTTGCTTTGTATAAGCTCACACATCTCTGTCTGCTGGCATCAGAGTCAGGTATTGCTTTGTCCTTGTTTTGGAGTGAGAAGCTTGTGTCTCCAGGCCCGGTGCCCTGCACCACCTTGTTTGACAGCATCCATCTACCACAAGCACAGCTTGAGGGGCAAAACGTGGTGGAAGGTGCCAAACATGTCTGTCCTGGGCTTTTACTTTCTTCTTGGGCTAATAAATATTCCAAAACTAACTTCCTGAGAAGCTGCCTTAGCAGGTAGTGAGGGCTATGGAAAAAGCTGGTGTATTTTAGCCTCAAGAATTAGTATATTCAACTGAGATAGACTGTGCTGTGCAACATTTAGCTGGTGTAATTCTATACACATATAAGCCTGGTTTTCATAGAGCTGCTATTTCGCATGAAGAAAGCAAAAAAAAGGGGAATCTTCCAGTAACTTTTTTACAAAAAGAAGAACAGCAGAAGGTCATCAAAGATTATAACATATCTGGGGTTGCAGAGACTGCCCTTTGAGATGAATTCCTGTTGGGCATTTCCGTGTGTGTACTTGTTATGCAAACTATCCTTGTTTTTCCCAACATTGAGAAGTCAAATTCCATTTTGTGACTTAGTTTTGTATTTTTTGCCATTTCAGATGTTATATCCCTGCAAAACGTTACAGTTTTATGGTGCTAAAATGCCAGAAGGATTTGTAGTGACTTTCACCAAACCATCTGAAAAGTAGGTCAGTAGCTACACAGTTTCAAGAGAACTGCAATGCTACAGCAGAAACTGAGTTAATCCTGATGTATATGATGAATATACCTCCTAACCTCGCTGCAGGGGACAGTGTGGACATAAATATATCTTCATTAATCTTTTCTCAACTGGTTATTTCCAAAGGGGAGGGCCTCATGACATTTTCTTTTTCATTAAATACCATGGGGCAAAATCTGTTGAGCTTGTTTGTTCAAACAGAGGCATCTAAATCCAGATTTAGCCTATAAACGCTCATGAGGGGAAAATAAAATTTTGTGGTACGGAAGAAAATGTAATAAAACATAGTTTAAATTAATGTATATCTGGAATTCCTCTTCCCAAAGTAAATCTGCAATTAGCTGTACTCAGATAAAGGACAAACCTCCTGTGATGATGGTTCAGCTAAATGTGTAGATTTAGGTCTAAGCAGCTACACAAAGTCACCATTAAAACCCTGCAGGAAAACCCTGGTGTATTCTGACTTAGTAGTGAGTTTCCCTAGAGCAGTTCTTTCCTGCTGTATTTCATTTCAGCCTTGGTTTGTTGCTTTTAAATAGCTATTTTTAAAATTCTGAAGTCTCTTTATAGCTGGCAGACAGAAAGCGTAGGCTGCAGGCAGAGAAATGGGTAGGGAAAAGGAGCGAAGGAGGGAGAGCAGATCTGAAGTATGTCAGAATGAATGCAAACATTACATTACATAATGTAACATGTAAACTCTTTTAAAACAATGTTAAAGCCTTTTTAGACTGAACTAACACCATAGAACACAACAAGAACAAGCACGCTAAGCTCACATATATTGCATGGAATCACACCCAGAACAGTTCCCATTGAGCTATAAACCCTGGGACTAATGTGATGAAAAAAGAAAAATTATGTGCCAATAACTTAAAATAAAAACAGAAATATCCAAGTGACTATAGGATGCCTCAGATGGGGGCTGATGGGGAGATGAGGGATTATACAAAAGATCTTGGTGGCCTCATAGGTGGTGGGTAAACACGAAGTCCTGGTGGGATGTGTGGCTTCAGAGGGCTAACAGCAGGCTGCAAGACACAGGAGATGACCGGAAGAAACACAGCAGTACCCACCACTCTTCAGAAATAACATCCAAACTCTGAAGGCTGCACGTCAGAAAGGTGGTGGGCAAATGGCAACCGGTGCCATTGCTGGTGCTGCTGGGATGATCAGCAGAGTGGGCTGTGCTGAGGGCTGTGACAGTCTGATGGCCTGAAAGGTTTTGTCCTGATGAAGAGGGGACTGCACTGGTGAGAAGCAGCTTCTGTGCAGATCAGATGACACTGCTGAGAGGTAGAGGCATGAGTGAGAGGACCACAGCTGTCCTCCAGGGCTTTTCTTTGGGTGAGAGGGCTAGAAATATCTATAAAAAAAAAATCTAATTAGCTTGTAAATGAGGAGAAGCTGAAGTGATCTGTCACAGGCTATAAATAACACAGTTCAGAAAACAAAGTTCTAACAAAGACTTTATGGGTGGAAGCTAGAGCTGGATAAGTTCGAGCTAAAAATAAAATGTAGATCTTGACCAGTGAAACAGTTTATGACAGGATGTGGTTAGCTTCTCTCTCACATTACATCTTTAAATCAGGATTAGATTTCCTTCCTCAAAAAAATTCTAACATGCAGTCAGCAGAGAGGTGTTCAGCACTGTGTTCCCAGGGTAAAGGGTAAAATCCTAGAGAGTTATGTGAAGCCTGCAATGATGCACCCTGGACTTCAAATCTGTGACTTTAGAATAACCACCCTTGAGCAATATGTGATTAGAAGGGTTGAAAATGTGTATTAATTAACACTGAAAAGCTAATCAAAGTGAGTTGGTAAATCAGGCAACCATAAAGGACAAGCTATAATAACAAGTTAAGTTTCAGCACTAGAAAATATGTTGGAAAGAAAAGCATTTCCAGAAAGTAATATTTCTCCTTCAAAACAGTCCTATGTAAGATAATTAATTTATTGTAGGCTTTTTGTGGCTAATGCATACTAAAATGTTACTCACTTGTGGATAGGTACATGAATTGCAAAAAGTGCATGGATCGTAGGCCTGTGTGGGGTTACAGAATTGCTATCAGGCTGTATATTTTCAGCAGTGTCTCACACTGACAGCAGAGATGAGACTTGGTTCCTTCTCCTTCACAGCAGGATTTTTTCTTTGAGTGTAGGATGCTGGTTTCTGTGAGACACAGCTGAATGGCTCTAGCTTTGCCCAAATGAGAAGGGCTGCAGATGAATTTGCTATAGGAAAGTAAACCTTAGAAGCCTGTGAAATCCTCTTGGGATTTCATCCCTAGCGTCTTAATATGTCTGGTTAATTGTCAAGTGCCAAGTTTACATTCATCAATTAAATGAAAATGATTACAAACTGTCTCACCCATTGTCACAGAGGCAAAGGTTCCTTCCAACTCTAATAAATTAAATTAAATTCACTCAAACCCTGCAACCCTAGACAGATTGTCTTTATGTTGAGAGGCATTAGTTTGATTGACACCTGTCTGGTTGACTGGGAATGGTTACCACAATGAATAGCATCAGACAATGGGGTTTTGTGTGTTATGGGAGGGATTTTACATAAATAGCCACAACTTCAGCTGGTGGATGCAGCACCTGGGAGAAGCATCCAACCAGTTATGTATCATTACTGACTTTAGGTTAGAATATAAGACTCTTATGAAGCCCTGAACATATGTGTAAATATTATCTTTGTTGCTCTTTCATCCATCTAATTCAAGGTATCAAGCAGGAAACTCAGTGTATTTTCAGAGATTATCAATTCAGTGAGGAAATGTATTTCATTTATGAGATTTTCTCTACAATTCTTCCTGGGAATTCTTCCATAGTGAAGTAACCATCAACACCTGGAGTTTAATTTGTTGCCAGGAAGGGGATCTAACTGATCTTCACCTTGTCTGTGTGTTTTAAGAAGTCTTTTACACCGTAACAGCTGCCTGCTCACCAGAGCTTCCTGTTTTTTAATAGTTTAATCTGATCGCTGTCTGCAGGTGTAAGCCCCTACACAGTGTCACTGGTAAATCATCTTTGCTAAACCTCATCTACCCTGCATGTACTCTAAGGAGCTGCTGCAGCCTTGCATTGGGCATGGGGAAGCAGTACTGCCACACCAAACACTACATGATTGTGCTCTGGCAGCAGATGGTTTCATAGAATAATAAAATGGTTTGGGTTGGAAGGGATTTAAGATCATCTAGTTCCCACCCCCCTGATACGGACAGGGACACCTTTCGCTAGACCAGGTTGCTTAGAGCTTCATCCAGCCAGGTATTGAACACTTCCAGGGTTGGGACATCCGCAACACCTTTAGGAAACCTGTGCAGTGAGTAGTTGTCTGGGAGCCGTTCAGCATCAGTGTTGCCAGTTTGGCTACCCAGCTAGCACAAATCGAGATGATTCTACTTAATCCATCAAGCAGTCTTTCTCCTGAGGCTCTGGCACCTTGGACTTTTGAGAGGAATGGGAAAAGCTTGAAAGAAGAGGTGCACATTTTTAAAATTAACTATTTTAAAAGCACCCTTTGCTAACACATTGTGTAGTTGAATTACACAGCTGTGTAATTCAAAACGTATTTAAGCTCTGGTTATAGGCAGATCATACTCTAACTGTGTAAGAAAGGCCTGACGTTCTGACTTGCTCTTATAAATTTAGGTACAAAAGAATTCAAAGTGATAATAATCCAAAACCAGGTCACTGAGGAGGAATATACCAATAATTTCATCATGTAAATATACATGATTGACAGCTAAATGCATTTGGCATTGTGTTTTCTGGACTAGTCCTTGTAGGTTACCTCAACCTGAGAAAGATTCAGTCAAATTTAATTACAGCACTGTTTTCTGGCCTCTGTTTCTAGAATCCTTACTTGAGCAGTGTCACTTCTGTCTTCCTTCCTTTCAATGCTTTTCATGTGGTTCTCACAGCAGAGGCACAGGTGGGTGTAACCATCAGCAAACACCTCCAGTGAGGGAACAGGAGCAGCCTGTGCAGATGGTTTCACCAGGCTTTGTGGCAGGTGGGGGTGAGAGTGGATAATGGTGTTTGTGGTTGTTCTCACTCTGAAGATAAGGGCTCTTTTTTATCAATTTCTGTCTCCTCTCAGTATGCAAGCACAGCAGATTTCAGTGGTTTGCTGCTGACTTGTTCATGTACTATAGATTGTCATATCAAGCAGTAAGAATGATCTGTACAGCAAAGCAGCTGGTGCTGGAGATCCTGTGCCCATACCATGTGAAGAAGCTGTATTTTTACATAGTTTATTATATGATATGATTATGTACTGACACCAGAACTTTATATCTTAGGTCCAGGCAGATGTTTGGAAGACAGCACCTTCAAATTTTCCTTTTGAGGCTGAAAGATGAAAAACTCAACAAAGA
This sequence comes from Dasyornis broadbenti, assembly GCA_013397935.1. Lineage (NCBI taxonomy): Eukaryota > Metazoa > Chordata > Aves > Passeriformes > Dasyornithidae > Dasyornis > Dasyornis broadbenti. Next base: position 1,226,231 of record VZRN01002051.1, read on the forward strand.
CAGAACTGGCTTGGGTCCAACCTACATCTCATTAAGAAGAAACTGCTCTAGTGACTGGTAAGATGATATGCCTCTTCTGACAAGGGTGGGGTTTTTGGCATCTCTGTGTTAGGAATTCTTTTTTGTGGGTAGCATAATACACAGACAGCTAGTGCCACTTTCACCTTAACAGAGTAAGCCGTGGATGGAAATGATGAAATATGTGCTTTTCTTATTATAATAGCACAGGCATGGCTCTCCCACAGATGAAATTGTATAACAAGACAGTAATTAAGTTTTTGCATATTAAGTTCATGACTGCAAGGATGGAAGAATAGCTCCTGACAGTACCACCACCTAGATGCAAAAAGATGATCAAAATATTTTTCTAATTTTCAGTAACTAGCATGCTCTGCACATTGCTATTCAATACTACATTCCAGCTGTCATTCATAAATTACTTCAGCTGCATTCCATCCTTTAATGATAAAAGCATACTCCATAACAAAAGCAGTGTATTCCATTTTGAATTAATTAATTTTATGTGTACATCTTGACTAGCAATAAAATATAGGTAGAATAATTGTCTGCTGTAACACCCAAAGTAATTAAAACTACATGAGGACAGTTTTGACAATGTACTTTATCATCAGGACTTATTTTCCTGTCACATACTCAGAGGGCAATTTCATGACCATGTAAACAATTAATCATCTGGGAATAAACAAGGAAAGCTTTTTCAACAGCCCAGAGGTTTCATTTCCTTAGCAAGCCCATCAGTACATAACAACAGCAGATAAGTACCAGTGCCACAGATATCACATGGGAGATGTTGGTTGGGAGAGGAGCAGAAGAATATGGCTCCCCTTTTCCTCAAAAAAACTATAGGTTGCTCCGCTTGGCCATGTGAATCAAGGAGCAAAAGTGATGAGTTACATCATGTGACACAAGTTGCTAGAAGATACCCATGAAGACAAATTTTTAGTCCTTCAGGTCATTGTTATTTGATGACATGAATGTCTGAACTAGCTGATGTGTTGGTGTACAGCATCCACCTTGGTACAAAGATGCATGTGCACTTGACTTCACCAACAAGGTGGCATTCCCCTCCTTCTTGTCCTCCTGCCAGCCTGTCTCACACAACATAGCAATCTCCTCCTCCTCACCTGGCCCTGAATGCTGCATATGTTCACAAAAAGATGAGGAAAGCAGTGGTCCTTCTTGACTGCTACATGCAGTGGCTGCTCCATGAAAAGTCTTCTCTCAAGGCTATGCCGAGTGAGAAAAACGAGGTGAACTATTCCAACTGAAATCTAAATGCAGAGCAGGTCTCTACTGATGGAACCCTGAAGGTTCACACTTGCAGGATCAACATACTTGTGCCTTGTATCTGCACAGATGTCAGGGAGACAGAAAATGCCTTAAAGTTTAATGCATACAAGTCAGGACACCGATGTGCTGTGGATGGAGGTTGTGCTGCCTGTCCTGTGGCACACCTGCAGCACAGGGTTGTGTTGGGGGGAATTTCAACATGCAATAAATCTTCTAGAGATGTAAACCAGTACATAAGAACCTGATCCTCTGCAGAACTTTGACAAGTGTGTAGGGCTCCTCCTGCTGCAATAATGGAAGTCTTTAGTATTGAAGCCAGAGCACAAAACTTTGGTCCTAGATTGTCTAAATTTAATCAAAACTTGTCCTGGATTTGGGGTAGAAAATCCCAATTCTTTCCCTTGAGTTTCTCTGATTCCTGCCACTGTAAGAGAAGCACTCCAGGGAGTAAAATAGGGAACAGGTTCCTGAAGAGCCTGGGATAAACTGAGTTATAATGACAGAGAAAGAGACTTGGAGAACACTGTGTACAAATTCATCTTTACACTTGAAGGTCAAGACTGGAAACTATTGAGTAGTGAGAGGAAAAGGACTAGTGAGCTTTGTTTTGTTTAGAAAAATGCATTTCAGCAGAGATAAGCAGAAAGGCAGTCTGTACCATGGGAATGAAATTATCATAGACAATTGCTACCTTGTCAAAGATAGAAATTCACAGATTTGTACTGGTGTTGTTTTGTTTTTTGTGGTTTGGGTTTTTTTAATTAATTAATTTAATTAATTTCTTTAATTTTTTAATTAATTTTTGGGGGTTTTTTTTAATTAGATGCCTAAATAAAATACCTGCATCTAAGGACTGATCCTCTGAATTCCTGGGTTCTCAGCTTAGTTGACAGACTACAGACCTCCACTTTTAAAAGTTCTGACTAATTGTACTGTGGATGGTTTAAAACAAAGACATGCAGCAATCTGTGAAGCAAAATTTATAACAGAGGTTTTTGCTGCTACAGCAGCAGTTAGCAGGAGTTGAGTGAGCTTAACCCAGTCTGGCAGTGTTTCTGTGAACAGTGACTGCAATGCAGACATACTCAGAACAGGAAAAGAGGAGTGGCTGCAAACAGTGAAGGAGTTAGTCTATCCCACATGCCAGGCATTTACTATGATGCTAGGCAATTGCTTAAAAACTGTATTTTCTGAGATGTTTCCCCAATATGTCCCTAATTTTTACACATTGAAGACAGCTGGCTTTTCTGTCCCTTTCTGAGCTAGACAGAAATGGAGAGGCTCTGGCAGGGTGCAGTGTGTCCCTGCTGGGTGCATCTAATTCAGCCTGGAGAGGGGCCAAGCAGAAGTGATAGCTGAGGGCTCAGGGAGCTCAAGTGGAAGGCAGGTTTCTGTGTCTAGCAGAGTCTCTGCAGGCTTCACTGCTGTTTTATTAATTGGCTGTGTAAAGGGGTGCCCTGTTTGGAAAGGGTTGAGGGAGACAGAGAGCTATCTTGGTCTGCCTTGAGAAAAAGATCAACTGCTTTGAAGTGCTGGTTATCCTGGTTTAGGCTGGGATAGAGTTAGTTTTCTTCTTAGTAGTCGATAGAGTGCTGTGTTTTGGATTTAGGAACAGAATAATGTTGACAACACATGGATGTTTTGGTTGTTCCTGAGCAGTGCTTACCTCAAGTCAAGGACTTTTCAGCTTCTTATACTGCCCTGCCAGCGAGGAGACTGTGGGGCACAAGGAGCTGGGACACATGACCCCAACTGGCCAGAAGGACATTCCATACCATATGGCATCATGCTGAGTGATAAAACAGGAGGGAGCTGGCTGGAGGTGGCCCCCTGCTTAGGGACTGGTTGGGCATTGTTTCAGTGGGGGTTGAGCAATTGCATTGTGCATAATTTCTTTCATATATTCTTTTATCATTATTACTATTTTCCCTTCCTTTTCTGTTGTGTTAAACTGTTCATCTCTACCAACAAGTTTTACCTTTATTTCTTTCTCTCCCCCATCTCACTGGTGGGGAGTCAGTGAGCAGCTGGGAGGTATTTGGCTGCCTGCCGGGTTAAACCAATAAACCACCATAAATAAGCAAAACAGAATAGGGAAGCAAAGCCCTTCCTCCCCATCCCTGCTGATGAAGCCACTGAGGTCAGAAGCTAACTGCCTGAAAGAGAACTACCAGACAGAGAAGTCTGAGAGGTTTTATCTCCATAGGAAAAAAACCCAAACAAACACTGATTTATATTGTTAAAATTCTAATGTGCACAAATAAGAGATCAGGATGCTCTCTAGTTGTAAAGGCTTTTTGTGTCTTTTAAAGCTGCAACCCCAGACATTTGTTTAAAATAATACAACAGAAAAGCAAAGATCCAGGAATCAATAATTTCTTTATGAGGACTTGTTAATTAATTCTTAATTAAGATGCAGTGTAAAAAGAGTTTTCTCTGTACCCACATCACTTATTTACTGGAGGCTGCTTCCCTAGCTGAAAATGGCAGGGCAAAGCCATTTTTATAGTGTCAGTCTTTCAACGCCTTATGTGTAACTTGTCTTGACTGACAGGATCACTGTACCTTATCCAAACAATATGAAATCAGTTGTTCATCATCTCTTGGAAGACAGAGCATCCTTTTCTTTAAAGAGAACCATTCTGAGTAGAAAAAGAAATGTTCATTGCAATTTGTGAATAAAAGCCAGATATTTTCTGCATGGATCACTGTGTTTAGATGCAAATGTAGCTTTTGGATCATACTCTATTAGATGTACAGGGTAGTGCTTCTGAAAGGATATTGCTGATTTCTGCAATATTTGATTTATAAAATATGAATTAAAAAGACAACTCTACAACACAGCCAATATTTTGGTGTTATAGGCATTTAAACTCACTGCTAGATGTCTTCTTTTGAATTCAATTTGTATACTCCACTGGGCCCATAGAATGAAGAGATCTAAAGTATATGTGTACAGTAGAGGCGTACTGTTCATTTTGTGAAGATGTCTTTGATTCACAGCAAAAATTATTTTCTGACTTACTTGCAATTGTAAAGCTCAGTCTCTTTGCCAGTTAATTGCTACACTAGCTTATGCTTCACACCATACGGAAACACCCTTTTAAATATGCAAAGAAGAAAAGCTAAAAATAAATCACAGCTGCTGTTAGATGGGGGTTGAAAGATACAGCCAAGGCAGAAAAAAACCAAAAAACTGTCTCAGTTTAAATACAGCTAAACCATTTTTAATACTGAGTAGTTCTTTTTCTGTTCTCCAAATCAATATTCATTAATAGTATTCAGAATAGAGAACTTTGAATATAAAGCACTGAGATAACACCAGTAATTACAACATGTGATTTCATAGCGGTAATATTTTTGTACTCTGGGTTGCTTTAATGACTGCTGTTATAATTTGTATTTGGCTTATGAGGACTGGTTTATATTATCACGTTTCTTACTGGTATGTTCAATTTAAGTCCAAACCTTGATCTTAACTTACAGCAACACAGAGCTCTGTAGGTGGAAATGAGTTTTCTCCTTGCAGCAGTAATTGCTCCTGACTAGCAATGGTAGCTTGACCTCACCCACACAAGTTCAAGTTAATATATTGAGCTGTGATATGTTATCTCTGATTTCCTACAATCAGCAAAGTAGAAATCTGAGAACTATTTCACTATGCTGTGCACGTTATCCAGAACTGATCTATGATGGAAATCTGTAATTTATTGCACAGTCACGGATATTCTGCATAATTCCTGCTTCATCCAAACAGTCATTTTTTTTTCCTGTGTCAGATCTGTGGGTACCCACAGCACAGGAGTGGCAGTGAGCACGGGGAAAGTAAAACTTTTTCCCTCCCACCTTTTGCTTTAAACTGCCATAAACTGCAGTAAAATATGCAAATAAAAATTTCTCTCTCTTGAGGGATCTAAACCAAACATCAGCATAACCTTCATTTAGTTCATGGTCTTTGCAGGACTTCCCATCCCTCTTTGTAAGAATGGAAAGTAGAGGATTGACCTTGCCTGCTCGTTCCCATTGATGGCAGCAGGGCTGGCTCAGCCCAGAGCCCGCTGTTGCTCCCATGCTGCCAGAGGAGAAAGGGAAAGGGTGAGGATGCAGGGCTGGGCCAGGAAGAGGATGGCACAGCTGAGCAGGACAGCAGGGTAGGCACCTGTGGGTGTGAGCTGGTGTGGCTGAAATGGTCTCAATAGGAAAAGGTTATATTTTAATGCTGATCATTTCCCTGGTCCATCTGTCCATTTGGTCCACTGGGGCCTGTGGTGACACTGCTGAGGGGATGGTAGGGCTAAGATTGAGAGGGGGAAGAGGAAACCACTTACCACAGCCTTGCCATGGAGGAATTAGTCTGGGAGCCCATATCCCCAGTCATTCTACTCTTGCCCATTTTCTTTCTTCAGGCCCAGCTGATACTGCTGGGAAACACAAAGCAATCCCTCACAGGCAGTAAAAGAGAGCTGGAAACTGTCTTATCAGTTAAAGAGGGACATCAGTGGGTTCCAGATTAATGACAAATGTATGCAAGTTCATCATGGGGACTCATGCTAATACCTGCCTTAATCGTTAACAAAATTTACATTACTATCTGCCTCCATCCAGTGTAGCACCAAAAGAAGTTTAAAAACTTCCAGTTTTACACTAGTTCAACTGTTTTTTTGTGTTTGGAGCAGTCTTCAAAGCCACATTGCCTGCTTCCTGCAGAAAGCAGTGACTGACTAGAGCCACCCATCACCATCTGAGACAGGCTTCACCTCTCGGAGAAAAACTAGTGAAGCAGCTGGGTTACAGACCTGAAAGATTCACCTGCAAAAACTGTCAGGTGTATTACTGAAATGATAAAAGATTGCTGGTTAATAGAGTCCTCCAGGATGCACGTCTGATTGTCAGACCTGGAAGGTGAAGCAGGAGTGCGTGAAAAAAATTTGCTGTCCTCAGTATCAGACTTTCCTCTTGGAGTGAAGCTCAGGATTAATTAGGTGCTTCAGCAGTATTTTGTCCCTTGTGAAACAGCCACCTATGACTAAGGCTGGCTGCCTGCTCAATTCACAACTTAAAAACCTTCGTTTTCAGCTGGACTGTAATGAGCTATTTTCTGAAGTAGTCTCTATTACTTCTTCTCACTTAGCAAGTGCTTGCTAGTCTCACTCCTGAGCTGAGGTGTGCCTGTGCTCAGCCCCTTACCTGGTGTGACTTCCTTGCCCCAGCCGTCTCAATACACACAGATCTGGTGGTCCTGGGCTGCACCTGAGCCTGTCACCATTACTGGCCATGGCCCACTGTCCTTGCTGGGCACGAGGGAACAGAACCCCAACAGTGCAACCGTGCCTGGCCAGCTGGGATGTCTCTGCTCCAGGCAGTGCCATTCCCTCTCTTTCTCTGCAGGACCAGTGTGGATGCTGCCCTCTGGAAAGGTTTGTGTCGCTATCAGTGTCAGCAAAGAGGATTTCAATCAATGCACCCCTGATTCTGCTGTTAGAGCTCTGCGCATCCCTCTCTGCCAGAACTGGCATCAATTACTAACTGTGGTGGTTGCTCACTTCAGATCCATTCTAGTACCAGCAAAGAAATAATGAAAGCCTTGCTCTGGCAGGCATCAACCAGAGCTAGAAAGCATATGTGCAGCTTGTTCCAGAGACTCCTCCACAACTACAGCAAATGGTTTTATTCTGTCTTTAAGGATTTTCTTCATCCAAGGCATTGTGCAAGCCATGACAAATGAGTCACTCCTTAACAAACAATTTGTATCAATTAATGATACTTCACTTCATACTGACAAGCCTCAGGGCTTTGCTGGTTATTTGATGAGTTTTAATTATGCCTTCAGACACACTCGTTCTTTTCTGATGGGGAGAGATGACCACTGGGGCAGGCGTTTTTCCCGCTTGCTTTTCTTGTAGTGATTCCACATGATGCTGGCATGAGCTTGACTGCCAGCAGTCTCCTTCCAGCTATCATGTAGGATCTTCCCTGGCCCCTGCAACCAAATTAGCCAAGTAGCCTACAGGAGTCCCTATTCCTGACCATAAGCAGCCCTCAGGTCCAAATGCTGCTACTGTAATACAGGGCAGGCATGTCAGATTTTGGGGATCATATACTGGTGTCCCTTCTCCCACGGTGCATTTTGTCTGTTACTTCTCAGCCTTCTGACATGGCAACCTAATGCACTCCAGCTGTGAGTTCTCCTCATTTTCCACCAATGAATTTAATCATATAGGGCAGCAAACTGAAAAACTTCTCAATTATGCAAATATGGATGCAAATGAAGGATATGAAACTTGGCAAAGATCCTTAGAGGACAGCAGAAGGTGGGGCATGCCATGACACAGAGGCCATTCAGGAGAATGCATGGAGAGTGCTGACACAGGCTGCAGCCTCTCGGGTGCTCTCTGCATTCTCCAGGTCACAGGGACAAGGACATGCTTAAACACAGACTCCTGCTTCTCCGTTGTAGGACAAAAGGTTTGCAGTGGGAATGTGGATTGCCAGGCCCTGTTTTCTGCCCTCACAGGCGAGTATGTCATGCTGTTCTTTTGAACTCAAGAAGCACTGTGTAAAAATCCCTTCCTTCATGTCATCCTTGCTTTACTTAAATAGCTACTCCAGAGCAGACTGGTTTAACGAAGAGGAACATCTTTTAATTCTCAGCCTACCTATATTTATATCTAGCATGCAAATATTGGCTGGTGCCAGCTGTCCCTTTTCCAAAGTGTTCTTGCTTCGCCTCCATTGTACAATTATGGACAACAAGAAGTGTGCTACACCTCCTACTCTTCACCATTATTAGGATGGCCAAATTAAGAGTTCCCAGCCTTCCCTCACAGGAGAGACTGCCCCTTCCTCTGCCCCTCCTGCCGCTACAATATGCTCTCCCAACCAGTGACCAGCCCAGCAGGCAGGACTGTTCAGGACACCCTGTTGCTGCAGACACGTCCTGCAACCACATTTGCTTATCCCGTGATTGCATCTCGTGGTAGTTCATTCTCCAGTCTGTAATCACATGCCTTCCGCTCTGGTTGGCAACAGTAAGGGCCTTGCTGTCACATGGGTTATGTTATTCTCAAATATATAATCTTTCTTTTTATTGACACTCATCCTGTCTCTACTACTGTAGTACTGAAGTTATCTACTAATTCCAATAGGATATCCCAGCCTCCTCTCTTTTCATGTTACCACACAGGTTCAAGACTTAAACAATTCTCACCAAAGCTGCTCATATTTATTGTGCTGAAATCACCAATGGAAATATTAAAGAAGATGGGTCTTAAGACTAATGAATTTCTCATTACTAACCTCTCCTTGATTTAATGTTTTCCAGTGCCTCCTGATCCATTTACTCCAAAGACCTTAGATGGCAAAAACTGACAGAAGAGTTTGTGCAGAGAGAGCACTATCTCACAGAGCTGTGCAAAAAGGCAGCTCTAGCCCAGGCAGATAGCATTTGGGATCTGCAGGTGATTACTTTATTACAAGTCAGCGTCAAGTTGCTCTGACAGCAGCTAGTGAACAATTGATTAGTGAGAGTAGTGGTGGGAGTTTGTGAGGTGATTACTAAAGTGTTGGGCTGCAGAATGTTTGGTTTTTCTATCACCCCTGCAGTGAGAGGCAACTTAAGGAGAGGACAGTCCTCAAGCACTGGTGATGGCATTTACAGATGTTCATTTCCTATATGGACAGTGGCTGTGCTACAGAGACTGTGGACATAACAATGTGGAAGAGTAGCACCATGGAGAATGGCTTATTTGACCAGGTGGGCAAAATTGGCTGCTCCTGTGTGAGCAGGTTCAAGTGTGCCCAGTGAGCCCAGCGTGGCTCCCAGTATCTCTCCTAGTAAACCGTTAGAGCCATCCCTGGCCCACAGCAGCAAGCACAATTCTGAGTAATGCCTGAGCACGGTCAGAGTGGTGTGGGAGGTTTGCTCGCAGCAACCCTGCTTGGGAGGATGAGGCAATTTATTAACATAAATATAAGCCACTCAATGCCAGTTGGCCCCAGCACTTGGGAGCATTCCTAGGCACATCTAATTTATTGTTATAGACACAGACTTTGTGAACACCGCTGTGGGATACCTTGGCAGTGTGCGTGGTACTTTGTGGCCCAGATCTATTTGAATATGAAAGCATCTTTTTGCCTTTAAAAATATGAGTACCTGCTGTTATATCAGGGTGGGGGGTCAGTGTACCCTCTACTAGTCTGGCTGATGAGGCCATTCCCTGCTATGAGAGCACCTGGCAGGAGATGGCTCAGTTGTGCACTGATCTTCCGTGTAATGGATGCAGAACCAGTTTCAGGCAAACTGAAAGCAAAATGGACACTACCTGTAACCCAACTGAGGTGCCAGGAAGCCTGGTGCTCTTCAAAGTAGTGGGGTGGGAGGTAAATGGCACAACATTTACAAGGATAATGCAAAGAGCTTTCATTGGCATGGGCTTACAGCACCATCAGTTTGCAGGCCTGGCACAGACAAATAAACAGCTCATCTGTCATCATTGGGAGCAGTCCAGAAGAGGTAGGCATGGCAAGGGCTTTGTGTGCCTGGAGCTTTGTGTGGCAAGCGGCAGCGCACAGTGAAACAGGGTAAGGAAATGTGATGCTGCCTTACTTTGTCACATCCGTGCCAACTGGCAACTGCTTTATGTAATCTTGAAATCTATTAAAAGTTTGGATGTGCCTGCTGGTTTCTTGTGTTTCCTTAAGTACTGATCTGCCAACAGAGTGTGGAACTATGGTCTTTATTAAAGCAAGTAAAGGATTTTTAAAAAGAATGAATATAGCTTTGTTAAGAACTAAGCAGACAGTAAGCAAAGCTTGCAAATGTCAGCAAAGTGCCCACAATTCTCTCTGTGGAAAGGATCCCAGCCCCACACAGTGTCACCTCCCCAGTGATGGGGTTACATGTTACCAGTATTTCTGCTCTTCCCTCACTGTTGCAGTGGGCAGAAGAGGAAGAAATCCAAGCCCCTGCCAGTGCCAATGTCCTGACAGACCCCTGTTCACCACAGCATTTTCCAGGGGGTTTCTGAGGTTTGAGTGCAATAGCAAAGAAATGGTGGGGGAGCTGGAGAGATCTGCTGCACAGTCCTCTCTGCTCATGCTTCCTCACCCTTCAGCTACGCTTGTGATGCTCTAGATAGACAGCCAGATAGACATAATCTGTCCCTGTCTCCTCTAGCTCCTTTTTCACAGAGGTCCCTTAGCTCAGACTCAACCTCTGCATTGTTGTCATTTTTCTGTTTTCTTCTTCTCTCCTGGTGGTTGGGGTCCCCTTCCCCAAAATCCTGAGTGGCTCTTGTGGTCTAGGAAAGGTGCAAGTCCTGTTTTACAACTAAGGAGTCACAGTATTTTCTTTGGTCTGAAAAAGTAATAAAAGAAAAGACCTTTTCATAATCTTTTCTACAGCAAGATCACAGCTAGATACCTGTGACAGTTCATTAAGTTTTTATTTCTTATTTCAATACGTGTCTATCAGAAGTATTTCCCACCTAAGTTATTTGATAGCAAAAACAATAGCAATGATTTAAGATTTCAGTTATATTTATAAAAATTAAGAAAATTATTTTCAGCGTAGCAGAATGCCTGGGCAAAATTCAAACATGACCTCTTCTACCAGTTATGATCTTCATACGATCTCCATCCATGTTTTAATTTATTGCAGATGCTAAGAGTGAAAAGGCAATATTTTTTCAGCTCTCACATAAAAGTGTTTCTGTGCTAAAAAGCCTTTTGCCGTTTGGTGGTGGAGCAGCAAATCAGTGGATGAAGGACTGCAAGTTACAAGAGGGAGTAAAAATTGCAGTGGCATCACGCTTCATCAGCCAAGAATCAAAAAAAAGTAAGCAAATATAAACAGGATGCTGAACTGTGATACAGAAACCTGTTCACAAGAGTTCTGTCTTCCTGTTTCAACCCGTGCTCAGGGTGCACATAGAAGGAGCAGGTACCCCTACAGTGACTATTCCAGTCGGAAGAGTCAGCAGAGTTCATAAAAGACCATCCAGGACACCATCTGAATGCTAGTAATAGTGCCCTAAACTCGGTGAATGCTATGCATATACAGAATACAGATATATAGGCACTTCTGTTGTCTGGCATTTTAAATATTGAAAAGGCAGTATTTCATTAAAGACTTGCAGTAAAAAGGTCCCTAGCTGCTGGCTGGGGTAATAGCTGTCCATCTAGGATTGCTCTTGCTAGTAATGGCAGATGAAGACTTCTTCCCTTGACTGAGGCAAAAGCCATCCCATAACAAACAGAAGCTTTCAAAAATGCTTTCAGTCACTGGTTGTGGGATTACACGGAATATTTCTCCAGGCAACGTCACCTTGGCATCAGCTGTGAGTCCAATGCTCCAGTTCCTGCCTTCTCTGCTTTATTCTTTAATTTTATCCAAGTGGCCCAGAAGACTGGGATCCAATCCTTCTTCCTCTGCTATCTGAGCTTTAAGACTGCTACTAGTCCTATCCTCAGTTAAAAATACAGGTGGGCTACAAAAGCCCTCAAATATGGCTGTGGGACTCATGCTGAATGAAGCCTTTGGCAACCTTGTTTTAGAGAAATTATCCCTGATGTCTTAACTTGCAGGCAGAGTCTGAAATAGCAGCCTGGAACAAAGTCTATGTTTATGGACAGATGGTATAGTGCAGTGTGGGTAAAAGCCAAACAAAAGCCTGCGGTAACACTACAAATAACCCAATGTCGACAGGGAAACTTCAGACACCATTCTTTCACAAGATTTTAGGTCTATTTTGCCACATAGCCTCCCTCTGTTTTGCCATCCTTCAAGGCTTACCACACCTGTGCAGTCAGGTGCAAGGGCTCTGAGGAAAGCTTGTGTTGTGGGGAATGAAGGACACCTGCAGAGCTCCTTACATCGTGTGTGTGCACAAATGCCTCCTGTCCAACAGGCTGTTTCCACCACAGGGATGGGGGGAACAAAGTGCCTACTTAGTCACATACAAATATAATTTAATAATTGACCACAGGAAAAGGGACCTCTTTCACAGTGGGACTTGGGCAGCAGTGACAGTTTTAAGGAACTTGAACTGATAGGAACTTTTGTTAGGATACATAAGCATCAGTCTGATCATAGCCTATGTGGCATGCTTTGTCCTAGGACACCAAGGGCAGCCTTGTAATGCCACAGTAACACCACTTGGGTTTATGAGTTTTCATTAAAGCAGAGGGGGAACATAACTACTCCTATGGATGAGTCTGATTCTCTTCTCCCTACCTAAATTTACGTAAGAAGACATTCTTTGGGAATATAAACAAGATTGCATTAGTAGGTGTGACAACTTTAGAATTAGACTTGTCAATCAGGGCGTTCATTCCATGGGTGATGTAGTGGTACAGTCAGTAATGGATGTAAGCTGGCATATGACCAGGATTTAACCATTTGCCCAGGAGAACGTCTTCATTGCCTTTTTCACCAGTATGTATCACTGCAATGCTGTAAAGTGTGCCAGCATAGCTCTGTCCATGGCTTCGCATTCCGGAGTAAAACTGGCTCTGCTTCTATGCAATGAGTATATTTCCCTGATCAATTTACACTTCAGCATGGAAAATCAAGGGAAGTGGTAATAATAGTATTTTTCTGGCTAGTTTTAGCTCATGCCTTCTCTGCTTTTTGCTTATGGCCTGGGAAGAATGGTTTCGCTACCATTGAACCATGAGGGGAAGAGAGGAAAAGTACAGAACAGCTGGGTTTAATGAGCTGGAACAGATGTCGGTATTAAAGCAGTGTGTACACTTGTCATGCAAAGAGGAGTTACATGTATATAAATGACAAGCAATTTAAATCAAGACTTCAGTTACAGAGTTTACAACAGACATAATTCCCTGAAAAAGGCTCAAAACTTGGTGTCTTAAATGCTGTCATTTAAAACAAACAAATCCAAAGCAACTGAAGTTATGGGGGCATAAATTATTGATCTATATTTTAATATGTGGTGAACTTTTCATTTTGGACTATGTCATGGTTTTCTTTTACAGTTATCTCTTCCTCTTCTCTTGAATTTTACATTAGGATATCTAGGTGTTTCCAAAACAAATTCCTAGAATGCCAGTTGAGCAATTATTTATTCTTTCAAAGACTGCTCCAGAGGTAATGCATCAATATTTTTGTGTCTTTGTGTAGCATTTATGTGCAGCTGAAAAGGAAAAAAAATCTTAAATCCATTGAAGAGAAATGTGATAGTTTTATAATTTCAGTGAAAGCATTAAAAAGAAATCATATGTTAAGAGGATCTCCATTCTTCAACACTAATGCAATCTTAAATGACAGGATCTGGTACTGGGAATATGGATTTTTTTCTGTGAGATTAAAAATGTCGATTTATATTTATGCAAATAAATTACACTGCTTAATTTTAGACTGAGATTAACTATTTTTCATGCTGGTAGCTTGACAGTTTCTAGTATTTAAATGAGACTGGGATGAACTCATGATGGAAAAAATTTCAGTCTGTAGTTTATTCTTTAAATAAATGCAAACAGTTAGTACTAAGGCTAGAAATTTAATAAAACATAATGATTATTAAAGTGGCTTAGAGGAAATTAAGTGTCCCAAAAAGGTCTTGCTTTTGCAATGATGACAATATCTGTGTTTAAAATTTGAAACAGCTTTTCCTAATTACCCATGAAAAATTACTATTTCACTTTTATGGATTCAGTCCATTAAAGTCTCCCCCTATCATCAGACAGCCACCTGGAGACAGGTGGGCAGCAAGCATCACTAGCAACTGCCCCCAGGTCAGTGAAATCACACATCTCCAGAGGGGATTCAGCCTCAGAGAATTAGGCTGGTCCATTTTGTCTAGTGGCTGGTGCTCGATCGGCGTTTGTAAGGTGCCTCCTGCCAAAAACTCCTTCCAGCAGATGGTAACAGCTGGGTTATGCCTGACTTTGGAAAACTACAGAAGGAACCCTTATGAAGGGCCTATTGTGTGATCCCAATGGCTTTTCCTTGTGAGAGGGCTTTTGTTGTACAAGGCATAATTTACTCAGGGTGTTCGGGAGGACATGGGTTGAGGGACCTGCCTTGGTGCAGCAGAATATTGGTCTGTCTCCTGTGACACAGGAGACACCCCAGTGACTCAAATGGAATCTGACCTTTGTGAATGTGAAATATACTCCTTCAAATAAATGAAGTCTCTTCTTACTGCTGATATTGAAAATATTTGTGACACTAGATATTTTTAGTTAGTGTAAGAGGGGCCATTTAGACACTGTAAGGCTACATAAGGAAAAGCAGAAGAGTGCCTGGACTCTTTGTGGTAGTCTTTTTATTAATGGGTGGACTCATGCCACACAATGCTCCATACAACAGATGACTATGTAAATGACTTATCTCACTCCATATGTGTATTGCAAATTATCAGTTTAAGTTAAAATCATACAAAACCGTGTTTTGATTAGATGTATAAATAAATCACATTTCCTTTTTGTTTTTTTTTTATTTTCTAGCAATATTCTTATTTTACTCATACTATGCTGTCAATTAATTTTGAGGGTTCTCTGGAGTAACCAGGAGCCTAATTAGCAGGTCTGTAATGGCTCATCAAGCTGTATATTCAAGTCCTGGTTGACATCCAATACTTAAGAATCCAAATTTCATTCAAAGAGTTTTTCCTGATTGCACCTCAAGCACAAATCAGAGCTGTAGCACATGCCAGTTTCTGCACACTTTAAAAAAATCTAGTTAAAAGGACTTGACTGCAACTTTTCATCTTTATTCAGAGATAAATTACTGCACACTAAATCACAGTTGTTTAAAGCAGATAAGAAAGGAGAAGGTTCTGCAGGCACAGAGATTTGTGCTATCTCATGTTAGCATCAACATAGGGAGTGTCTGGCCTGCGATCAGATCCTGAATTTTTGGAGCAGTTCTGATGCTTACATATTACAGTCAAAATGCAGTTCTCATGCGACATTTTAACTCACTTTCACTTAGAAATGAGGTTCTGGTGTTCCTGTTGTCTTCATGTGGGGCCTGTCTGCCTGTAATCCCCCATTTTTTTATCCTGAGTGCAGTGCCCAGTTGGAAGCACACGGGACAGATAATTATTTAAATCCATATGAGTTTCATGGAGATAAGCAGCTGGATGGAAGGTACAAGCTGTTCTTAGCCTTTCTACAGAATGACTTGGCCATGAAGAGAATAACTGTATCACTAATTTAGAGAGTCTACACAAAGAAATGTTACATTTGCCTCAAGTGCAGAATATACTTGGATAGATACTTTTAATATCTTCTTAAACATGAGGAAATTAATACCATTAGTTCTGCTGCTCAAAGAACTATTTGCTTAGTTGTGCCAGTCCCACCTAGCAGTGACTAAGACGGATGTAAAACACCAGGTGAAGATATATCTCTGAACCCAGGGCTTTCAAGTGTCAATGTGAGACCTGATTTTCACAGTTCAGGCCGAGAACAATATTGTCACATCTTGGAGAAGGGTACAGCTTTTCTCCAGCAGTCACCTTCTTCCTAAAAACCTCATCTCAAAATGCATATAGGTAACTAGAGGGAAAAAATTAGATGCAGATTTTACTGTAGCCTAAATGACTGTAAATCAGAAGGAACGTATTTTGTACACAGAGGGATTAAACTACATTTACAGTACTGCTACCAGAAGGATACAGGTTTGGGGTCTTGAGGTGCCCTGACACAGTGATTTATTTAGTTGTGGGCATTTTCTTCAGATAATTGCACAACAGACTGGTGGTGGCTGCACAGAGGAATAACACAATCATTTTGACTGTATTATTGGTTCACTAATATTAACATCTACAATTAATGCTTTGTTACACTCCAGATCCCAAGTGAATTCTGCCCAGTACATCCCTGTGACGATTCCAGCAAGTCTCAAATTCAGCTGTGGCCAGGCAGCCACACCAGGCAAAGGACTGGGAAGTCTGCCATCTGAGGAAAAGCAGAATTGGTTCTGTTCAGCCTTGAGAAGAGATGCATAGGGGACACCTTATCACTAGCATCCAGTAATTAAAAGGTGGCTACAAAAAAGATAGAGACTCCGTTTTTTTACAACGAGTCACGTGCAAAAGATGAGGGGTGATGGGTACAAGTTACTGCTAGGGAGATTTTGACTGGAAATAAAATTTTTCACAATGAGAAAAATCAGCCATTGGTGTAATCTCCAAGGCGAATTGGTGGATTCCCCATCACTGGACACTTCTAAGATCCAGCTGGACAGGGCGCTGCGCCATCTTGTCTAGACCTTGCTTTTGCCAAGAAAGGTTGGTTAAGATGATCCTTGAGGTCCTTTCCAACATGGTATTCTATGAGTTTATGAAATGTAAGGAAGCCACAAATATCGAGGGATCCCTCTTGTGCACTTGTTCATTTCAGTAGTCAAGGGTTAAGGGAGCAGAGTTAAAGTAAAGCTGCTGTACTTAGCAGCACCTGATAAACCTATTTTTCGTATTTTTTCCTAGTACTGTTTCTAAGTAGTTTATAATTTTGAGCTCACTCCTATGGCTCCTTCCTGTGAAACTTGAAAAGAACCCTACACATTTCTACCTGCCTGCAGAGAGGTTTGGAGAGTGTATTTCAAAGCTGTTGTTTCACAAGCGTCTATGTAATTGAAATATTGCATTCATACCTAAGCCACCCAGCTGGATAACACCCTGGGACAAATCTGACCAATTATAACAAAATCTTATCACTCAAGTTTCATCAGTCCAGCACTAAGGAACTTGTCACATAAATTTAAGGAAATGTGAACACTCCATGAACAGAAAAGAGCCAATTATATTCAGCTAAAGTCACACGGGTTTCTTCAGATGTGGTCCATCCAAACCTGTTGAAGTTTTTCTTGCAGGAGTTGGAAAGATTTAAACCATGTATTTTTGCCTTTGTCTACAGACCCCCCTCCAGACAGTACCAGTACACTGCCACTGTCATTCTGGTTTTAAATACTGACATGGAACCAATAAAAACTATTTTTGTTCTGTGTGTCCCTTGCAGCACAAATTCCTATTTTGTGTCATCTAAGATCTTCCAGATTTGTTTCAGTGTTCCACCATTACCTTTTTGTTGCACCTAGCAGTCTTGTAGTGCGCAGGAGATGATAAATTACTCTAGTTTCAAGCAGAGAACATCTGTGTTTGTTTCCTGGGGGAAAGCAAAGCTGATATTATTTCCCTCTCTGTGTGAAGCTGCTGTGTGCTTCTTCCAAATGGCTGAAGTATCCACTGGAGTGATCCACATTTAAGTAGCATGGAAGTCTAATTATCTACGGAACTTTCATTTAAGGAAATTAAAGGAAGAAAGAAAAATTACCAAATTATTAATAATGATAAATTATTATTATTATTAAGCACTGTGCAATAGAAAAAAACCCATACTGTTTCCACCTACAGTGCTTCATCAAATTATCTGATTGTTTAGTTAAGTCCAAAGAGTACAAAAGCCCTTTGTTACAACAACAACAAAAACATGTTGGATAAGAGCTGAATGAAGAAGGCTGTGAGCTGTGAAGCTGTAAATGTGGACACATTTTAGGACAGGAGCGGCTCCACTCTGGTTAAGGATTGATACCCAGGGCAGGGCAGAACTTCCCAGGCACATCAGGACATTTCTGCACCTTTGCCCCAAGACAACAACGTCTCATGGTGGCAACCAATAACACTGAGATCTTTTTGGGAGTAGTCCAGTGGGGAAAGATGTGTTTCTTCTTCCTGTGCCATTCAAGCCTATTCATTGCTATGACTGCACTGAATCTGTTTTGTTGCTAGACCTGAAAAGGCCAAAAGAGTCTGAAATGCATTTTTTATGATAGGGTAGTCAACTTCCATTATTCTTCCTGTTGAATCTGTATCACGATTTCTTCTTTCCTAACACCCATGTTATTGCTTCATATCTCCCTACTACGTTTTTTGATGCCACATAATAATGAAACATCATGCAGTTGAAGTTCTCCTCTGAAAAACATTTAAACTGGCTTGAACTGAAATATTCATAGCTTTTATTCAGCAGAACAAAACCACACCTGGTACAGTACAGCCCTGTAGTAACTTTCTGGACATGTCACAAGAGAGCCTTTGGCTAGGAGTTGTCTTGCAGGTGAAGCCCATGCTGCTTCAGAGCTTCACACAACTCTTACCTTAGTGAGTTATTTGTGCATAGCAGTGGCCAACAATGGTCAACTGGGCCAGCTCATGGAGAAAAAAACCCAAACATATTAAAGATGGGTTCCTGCTGGAGCTAGAGAGATCTTACTTTCTCATAACAGAGTATGGAATTCACCTAGGCAGGCAAGAAGGAATTAACAGATTTTATATCTAAAGATGGGGGTGTGGCAGGCAAGTGGTAAACTGAGGTAATCTGACAGCAAGTTCAGCCATTCTGACATCACCCAGCAGCTAAATTCGAGCAAGGCAGTTAGGCTGACTTGTCAACAACTGACTTCACTAAAATCTGACTCATGGGCTGATGCCCTTTGTTTGCTTTTGTTCTGCTTGTTAGGTTGGAGCAGAAGAAAGTAAATAACATTCCCAGAAAATAATTAAAAAGAAAATTAAAACATTCTTTCATTTCCTCTTTTGGAGATCTTGGCAGATAGATGTTTAATGAGACAGAATTCTGTTTGGTTTCTTAATACCAGAATCTTGAAAACGTTACTTGAAAAGCCATGATTTTTGTGATGTCAGTCCAAACTTATTCCCACATCCAGTGAATGAAATGAAAATATTTGCTGTGCTTACAGAATCCAGGGATGTAAGTGCACTTCTTAAGACATCCTTTGGAGGTAGTTTGGGATATCCAAGTCATTTGCATGGGCTGGCAGTTATGATACTGGTCTTAGGAGAAAAGATGGACCTTCCCATAAGGTGAGCAGCTGGAGAACAGGCAAGATGCACCCACTCTCTTAAATAATACTAAGCACACATGGACAGACAGCTGAACCATGTCCAGGAGTGCAGAACTCTACCAGTTCTTTTTTCACTTGGATCCTTTTGAATCTCTGAGTGAGTTCAGCAGAAAGAGAGATGAAGCCATTCATAAAAATGAAGGCAGAGAGAAGGATGTTACTGTGATCAGCGAGTTTTCTCCTGCCATGATCCTTCATCTTCCACCAAAGAAATCCAAAGGCAGCAGTCTAGCCAGGAACATTTCCAGGCTGCCTGTGTCTGTAAGAAACAGGGAAGTTAGGAGGCAGCAGGGAAGTACTGCATCTGGAACACTGCACTGGCTGTAGTTTAAGTCATAGAAGACTTTCTGGAGTTCTGTAGGCCAGTGTTCCCACAAAGCAAAACAGCAAGCACCCAGTAGAAGAAGAAAGAAATACAGCCAAGAAAAAAAATGTGGGGTTCTTTTCACCTTACCAATATTCTCATCAATGTCACATATGCTTAGGATAGTTGGAAAAGAAATCAGGGTAGCACAAGTCTTACAAACAGGACGATAATGTAGAAAAAACCAGACACTTGGATGGACAGGACCAATTAAGCCATCTATACCTGCCAGGAAAAAGATATCCTTACAACAGCAATGACTGTAATAAAAGCACACAAAAGACTGATTCTTTTTTCTTCAAATGCAAATAAGACTTGGAGCACATTGTGGTATGTGGCACACATGTCTGGGAAATGAAAGGCATCTGATATTTGCTTAGCTTCCAACAAGAGAGTAGCATTTTGGCATGGATTAAGTGGCATAGAAAAGCAGGTGTGAGGTATGAATTTCACAATTACCTGCTTCTATTGCCAACATTACTTGTTCTGTTACTTTAGTTGGAGTCTCACATTTAGAAGACCAAAAAATGACATTGTGAAACATCCAAGAGAAGAATTACACAAGGTCTGGTTGTTAAGCTGTGCACCAGTTTCATAAAATGCTTTCTGGGAAAATCCATTAAAGCAAATCTGATATGACTTGCCTAGCTGTAACATATAAGTGAGCTCCACATAATGCTGGCACAATTAGACACAGTCATCATTCCTGTAACACTCAGTGTTTCTAAAGGAATTAATACTAAATTCATATTAGTTAGAACGCCATTCTGGCATTAAGCAGTTTATTTAGTTGTACTCAGAAATTTCAACAAGAATTTTGAACCAATGGCACCTGGAGAAATTTAACGGCAACAAACCTTTGATTCTGAGCATAGGTTTTGTAGCTGGTCAGCACCATCCCAGAAACAAGCACAGAGGTTAAAATGCCTAAACATGTCTCATATGCAGGGAATCTTTTGGGGAAAGTTTTAGATTAATCTCTTCTCCCCTGATTGCACAGAAAAATCACTCCCTGAGCACTGGAAAGCAGAAGGGTAATGGACCCAAATGTTCTTGCCAAACAAAACGGTGACCCTATGAAGTTAGTTCCCACGGATTCAGAGGCTCATCCAGGGAATCACTTCCCCATGGGCCTCCTCAGACAGGGCTACATTTTGTCACAGAACACCAGTGGTTTCAATGGATGCATCCTTGCACAAGCCTGGATCCCTGCTGCCATGAATATTAGCAGTGGAAAGCATCAGATCCTTCTGCACAAGCACTAGTCCAAAATACAGATGCTTATGGGCATCTGATGCGTTTCCAAAGAACCATCAGCCTCATGTATTTCCAGTTATGTTGTGGTTACTCTTTCCTTATCAAACAGATAAAAATTATATAACTTGATATTGTCTTATTATTTTGGGGGGCTTTTTTTGTTTCCTACTCTATCATTATTGGTTTCTTGACTTCAATAGTTTCTAGATCACAAGTTAAGAATTAGGCTGGCAGTTTATCCTTTGCTTCTCTTTTCTACACCAGTACTAAGTTTTACAATTAATCAGCAGTTTTCAAGCAACTTCTTCATTTTGATTCTCTGACTGATACAATACACAAATGCTTTAACATGCACTTATTTAACTGAGACATCTCTTTATTGAATGTCACCTGAGTGAGTTGAATTGAATTGAACTGAATTGAATTGAATTGAATTGAATGAGCTGAAAAGTAACTTTCTCAGCTCACTGCATGCAGAGTTTCTCTGGAATGGTTACCAAAAAAACAAAGCATGAGCTTTTTCAGCCAAGGTTTCAAGCACTGGCTGACCAGTGCGGCTCAGACCACACCAAGCCCCTAAAGGGGCAGAGCAATCCCGTTATGTATTGATACCAACCAAGGGGTTTTATATCCCTTTTCTATTTCATCTTGATGCTATGTAATCTCATGAATACTTTTCTGCTGTGCGAATTCTATGGAAAATCAGACCAAGACTGCTTCACGTTTGACTACTTTTCCTAATGGAAAAGTTTCATAAACACATACAATGTTGTCATTCCCATGGCACTTTGCTTTATGGAGTTTCCTGATTTTTGCTCCAAGAACTTGATCATTCCCAAGTCATGTGGAGCCAGTTATGCATATATTTAAACCTGACATTGACAGAAAGAGCATTTTTCTGCAAGAGTGTGCACTGTCACTCAAAAATTAGTATTTTAGTAAAGCTGTCGGTGGCTTCATCAAATTTCTGGTGAGGATCAGAATCCTAATCAGACACTTCTCTTTGTAAATTTGCTAAAATTTCTCTTTGAAATTTTATTTTATATATATATGGAGAATGGTTTAGACTTACATTTCTTTGAGTACAGCTTCTTTCTGGCCCCATTTGTCTTTGTGAGACTCCTTTTAGCATAGTTCCCTCATCTGACTTGCCCTCTCCACATTTCTAGGATGAGAAGGCAGCAGCCTGGTTTCTTTAGATGACGAAAACGATGAATGTTTGTACTTACTAGCTGCAAGGATTTAAAACAAATTTGGAAACTGCTGGCTGCTGTTAGATGGTGGGTGGTAGTTTGGGGACTCTTTAGCCACCTGCAGCTCTCAAGCTGTTCAAGTGTAATTTGCTATGCTGGGGCTGTATTTGTGAGCAGAGGGAGGCTGTGCTACCATGCGGCCAACTTGAATATTTAGCAGCAGGGGATCCGTAGGAGACTTCTGAAGCCAACACTGCTGGCTTGCAAGGGAGCAATGGGATGCCCTGGGAAACTACTGTCATCCCATGTGCACAAACCCAGGACATTTTGAAGTATGTGGACTCTGTGTAGGGTTAGGAAGCTTCACTTTTATTTTTATTTTGTGACTCACTTTAAGCCTCTTGGAGGTGCTCTAAGAGGGAGAAAGAGATTGAGTCATAACCCAGTTTCCAGAAACCTTAGCAATATGACACAGTCAGAACTTCAGGTATGATAAACGTAGTGAAAAAAAGAACCTGACAGCTATGATATTCCTAAAGATAATTGGTTTTTACTGAGTAATTGTAGCATTAAAGAGTAAAAAATTGCATTATTGACATAAGTGCAGTGAAAAATCTGGTAGAGAAGCAATATCTGAAAGCAATATAAGCAATTTTCCCAGAACCTGGTCTTCTAGAAGAACAATTTTACTCATGGAGCTATTGCACAATCTATAAACAGATGAGAATACTCTGATATTGGAAAAGGAAGGTGCATAACATAAAGCAAAAATCTGCTAGTAAGTCCTGTGACATACTTGAGTACATTCCCTAGGGGCACACAATGTATAAGTGAGACAACACGGATATTAAAGGTCAGAAATTGTGGACACAAATCACAAGAGGGAATAAAGAAATCTCCAGTCATGGAACACTTTAATGAGATGAAACATCCCTTCTCATCTTTAGAGTTTATAGGTATTGACTATGTCCCAAAAGCCCCCAGAAAAGGGACGACAGGAGCAGCTTATTAAAGGCAGTGAGAAGCACAGAGGATTTAAAACTTAAATGTGTTGCTACCAAATAGAACAAATCAATAACTGAAACAGATTAAGTATATATTTGTCTAAGACTGGGTGAAGAAATCTGCTTGATTGCAGACATGTATGTAGAAGCCCCACAAAAGGCAGAGCAGTGTCGATGGCTACTGCGGGCAGCACAGGGTGCAGAGACCTTTGGCTCATCACAGCTGTTCCACAGGAGCTGTCTGCTGTCATGAATGTATTTTGTGGGAAGCCACAGGCAGTTGCCTCTTTGCTGTGTGCTGCTGCCTTTCTCCAAGGGTGCGCTCCTTTCTGTGCAGTCACAGCAAAAGCATCACTCTTACTGGTTTGGACAATGGAGTGTCTGCGGAGACTAACCTGTTTTGTGCCTGCAGCATGGGAGTGGGCTAGGAATGGTCAGACATCACCTGAATTTTAGTATTGCTAATAAACCCAGCAACTGCTGTACAAGGGACACATATACAAGGAAAGTTTGTGTCCCCCAAACCTCACATTGTTACTGTAGCATGAAACTGATGTATTTTGGGATCAACATGAAACTGATGTATTTTGCCAGAAGCTGCCTTGGAAACTGATGTTTTATCATTTCTTTGATGATATGGATTTGCTGGCAGGGACTACAGTAAATGAATGTACTCTCTCATTGCAGGCACAATGGGAGACTGAATAAAATAGCTAAATTCATAGCTTCTTTACCTTCTGTTTGAAGTGGTTATGCCTTAAATATTTATTTGTATCTCTGTAGAGCTCTAGAGCTTAGTGTGGTAATACCAGTCACAAATGTTTGTTTCCACTAAGTTTCTCGAAGGAGCATTGAGAAGAAGAGACAAATTTTCTTCCTGCTAGAAATTATCTTTGGAAAATAGATTATATTTTATATACATATATAATATATATTTTATATATATACTTCATACCTTATTTTTTAATATATATTGTAGTTATTAATCTCCTATCTTTATGCATTGTTCATTCATCAAGAAAAAGGGAAAACAGCATAAAAATAAATGTATTGGAAATATTTCTAGTTTAGTTGTTTTGATTCATCAGGATAATTTTTACCCACCAGTACTACAGAGTGACTGACTTTAGTAAAATTAGATCCAGCAACCTCAGTATGTGAACAAAAGTATATGCACAGAACTAAACACAAGTATTTGAAATCTCTGATTTGCACAACTTCTGTTTAATGTGTCACACAAGAAATTGGATAAAGGTAAGAATTGAATTGGTTATCCTAAGGGCCCTGAGATGTTTAAGTTAATTAATGTAGTTCAAGAGGGATGAAATGTGGATATACTGTCAGTAATTCAAGACCAGACAAAAATTGTGATGATTTCCTCTGGTTTGAGTGATAAAGAGAAGAATCTTTGATATTTTTAAAAAAATTAAGAATCTCTGTCTGGAAAATCTGACCACTTGGAATTAGCCTAGTAACCAATACTCTGCTCTCTCTTATCATCAGGACTGAAGAGCGACCACTTACACATTGGTGGTCAATCTTTACTGATTTGTAAATACCAGTAACACGGTGGATCCTCACAGTGTTCAAGGGGAGATTGAGACTCCTTGACCCTGACTGGAAGTCTGCCAAGAGTAAGAATTATTATTTTTAAAAAATAATCCTTCATGAGCACATAGGCCACAGAAGACTAAGGGTCCACAGACTAAAAATCACTGCTTCAAGAAATGATACTTGCTTCATTCCTGTATTAACTGGTAATATATGTTTGAATAAAATTCCCCAGTTTTGCTATTTATATGGCATTTTATATTCCTAATTTCATCTGTATAACATAAATTTCTCGGGAATATCTATCTAAATTGTCATCTGCTTCCTATTGTTTCTATAATGTAGCTTCTGTATGTATAACAAACAACTCTTGCATTATCTTATTTGTTCTCCTCTATCTTCTGACATGTCACTTCAATTAGTACACAATAATGTCACTATTACACTACTATTTTAATCACATAAGGAGATATCTGACAAACACTTCAAAATGGCTCAGATCTTTATTCTATTAATTGCTGCAGTAAGTCAGTGCATATCATTGACTGCATTGCACCCACAGTTCTTGTGTGACACCACCTGAATCATACTCTTCCTGTGGTATGCAGGCTTTTAACCAAACATACCTCTTTTATTCTAGTACAAGGTAAGACCAACAGATTCATGATCCAGTTGCTAGGGGGTTTGATGCAGGATTTTTTGTAACTGACCATAGGACTGAAGATGTAGAACAAGCTTCACATGAAGGATGTTGTGGTATATTTAAATTTACAACAAAGAATATTTTTATCATGGCCTCTCACTAAATCAAACCACCTTTATATTGGAATTACAATACTACATTTAGTAGCATGTGACTGATATTGATACGTGTTTAAGTTTAAAGAAATATAGTCTTCTAGTCACATAGATGGTAAGAATTCTTTACAATATTCTCTTGAGGAGATACCTTTTACTTATATTAATTAAATAAAATTATATGAAACTTGTTAGAGCAAATGGTTGCATAAAAATCTCCTATTTTGATATCTAGTTCCTTTATGTCTGAACATCTAGACTTTATGTTTCAACTTTTATCTGTTTTAAGTAGGTATTCTATGGCTTACATGTATGCCTTGCCTAGATACATTCTTGAAATCTATAAAATAGAAGCTAAAATGGGTGCATAAATAAGATTGTAAAACATAAAGTGAAAGTTCTTGACATAGAAAAAATGAAAGTGTACAGTAAGACTATCTTGGCTGGTCACCCTGTTCAATTGAGCAGTGTTGTTATACTTTGCTGACAATACTAATAACTTAAACCATCAATCTATAGGCACAGCTATTCTTAGCAGAACATAGTGAAAACAAACTGCTTTGCTTACGGTACTCATAGCACTGAAGCATGCCCTTAGCAAAGCAGTACAAATGTCAATATGCTGCTGAGCTCCTCAAATCCTCTAGCAAGTTATTTGAAGTACAGACAAACCTTCAGAAAGTCTTTGAAAATACAGATAAAATTCTATTACAACTGCTTCCCCCAAATTCTGCACTTGTGAAAAATCTGTTCCCCCTTAAACTATGATAATGACTGTTAAGTCAGATCTGTCAAATGGGACTGTGTCTGTGACCTGTGAGCCACTGTGTGCAAGGACCTTTAAAGTAAAAATACACACATTTTATCTACCTGGAGTTTCAAGAACAGATTCCAGACCTCAAGGACTCAGGTGCCAACCTTGGGTTGTTATCATTCATTTCAGCTCACCTTTGTGCCTTTTGCTATTACAATAATGAACTTCCTTTGCTGGAAGCAAGAGCATATTTAAGATCAACATAAAAATCCAAATGATAACTGCAGATATTTAATGTAGTATTTATTAGACAGGGAAGAAAATATACGAAATAAAGCTTTTGGTATTATCCTCAAGAAATTAAGTTGCAAGTCAGGAACTGGCACAGTATGTTCTCAGCCAGTTAAATGCTGCATATTATTTTAGCAAACATTTCTACTGGCAGTTGTTAACCTCAGGCAATAGAAATACATGTTTGCAGAGGAGTAAAGAGCAACAAGGGAATCTGTTTATTCACTCCCATAAGAGCTTTTCTGAACTGATAGGCAGAGTTATTATTTCAGAATTAATTATAAACCCAGCTCATTTTAAGTGGCACCTTTACTGGTTGTTTTTTTGTTTTGTTTTTATTTTTGAAAACCATATCAACAGCATGCAGTTATTAGGTGGCTTATAAATAAAATGCAAAATTGATACTACTATTAGTATAAAACTATGCTTGACTTCTACAATTTCCAGAGAATAAAGGACTTTAGCAGCTCTTCTCTTTGGGAAAATATTTTTAAAATTCAGTAACTGACATATGGTGTAAAATATTCAGTTCAAAGGAAGAAACAAAGCCAGACAGAAAACACAGACTGGTTTATATTTTTATGACTACAAGCAGTGTTCCTCCAGTATGGTAGTAAATTCATTCCAACATGTCCTTCAGTGTGGCACTAGTATTTTATAATGGCTTGATGGAAATCCTTTGTGATCTTGACTGTCTCTGTCCATTGCTCTTTCGAAGATATGCTCCATGATACTGCACATGTCAGAGTGTTTTTCTGTTTCCAGGAAAAATTTGCTTCCCTTGTCAGGCCCTTGCTCAAAGAGCCTCTTCTGGGTGGCCATCTGGAAGCATCACCTCGGTGCAGAACAGGCAGGCTGCTGGCTTTGTGTTGGCTCAGTTCTCCTCAGCACTGCCTACTGCCCTGAAGGCAGCATTAAATTTTATTCCTGGACTACACTGCACACTAACTAGATGTGCAGACATGACATTCTGATTGCTAAATTCCAGGCCTATTGATGTTTGTGACAAGGCTCAGACAAAGACTCAGCAGGAAAACGATAAAGATGCAGAGGAGGGAATTAGCAGAGGACAGTCAGAGAGAACGATCCAAGTCTCCAGAACTGAACAAACACACAGAGGTGTTATACCACATCTGAAATGCAGCATTGAGAAGCCTCTCTCAGGCAGTGTCTGAAAAGCAATCAAAAGCAAGAGCCAAGGTGCTAAAAACAGGCATGTTTTTAGCAGAGATTTTCAATTTCAAGAGTTCTGAACCGTGGGCCTTTCTATAGTCAGAAAACATAACAGAAAATGAAAGCAGTTAAGTAAGAAACAGGAGGAAAACCAGAAGAATCTTACCTGGATCTTCTGGAATAATCAATGAGACAGGAGGAAAATTTACTTAGTATAATTAATACTAAAACCCTTTCTCTGCATAACTTTTTTCTGCATCTTTTCTGTGCATAACTACAGTGTAAAAAGCATGGCTGAAGTTTTTCCTTGCTGTGCATGGTGCTTAGCTATAAATAATCTATAGGCTCGTGGCTATGCTTCAGTGAAACTGATGACATGAAAGTCTGCAGACTTGGGATGAGGCAGTATTTATAATAAAAAAGATCCACCCAGTGAAAGGAATACTAAAATAGTTTCCATTATAATAATGTATCTTTTGATGCTTCTTCATGTTACTGTGCTTTAGGAATGTGTATGATTATCACTAGGTATAAGAATCATGAATCATTCAGCCTCCCAAGGATGTCCTTGGAGAACAATCACAAATGCAGACACTTGGGAGTTCCCAGATTATCCGCTGGAGTTGGAGAGACCGATTTGAGGTCTTTCACAAATAAATTATCAGCTTTCTGAAATGATAGAGGTCAATTGGAGTTACTGTGGTATAAACTGAGGGTAGTCCAATGCACTGTGATTAACCATCACCTGGGTTTAAAGACAAATGAAGAAATGCTTGTTTCTTGCTTTTTTTTTTTTTTTAATAGCTGCATCACTTTGCTCCTTATTTATCTAATTTAATAACTGTGATAGCGCATGTTCTCACCAGAATTACCATCAGCTACAACTATTGCATCTAGAGTAAGTGTTGAGAAAGACTTGGTTGTCAACAAGTAGGGGTAGCGTCCAAGGAAGAGATATTCCTATTTGTAGGGATGAGTAGGAGCAGCTAGGAACCTTGGTTTCATTTCACAGATACAGAGTATTCTTTGGAGGGAGAAATAGAACACAGAGCCTTTCAGTTACCAGATACCTGTTGTATGGTGTTACTGGAAATCTCTCAGACTTCAAAGAATTAAAAATTACTTTGAAAAAGTAGAGAAGGTTTTCAATTACTCCAAACAGATGGCTTAAGGGGAAAGATGCAAATTTTACTGCTGATAATAAAAGTCTAAAAATTAACTGATCTGAGCGTGAAAAGGAGTAAATAAATTTTTTTTCTTAATTTAATTGTGCAATGTAAGCTAAACATTCTTCTTAAATTACTACCAAAATGCAATAACAGCAAATATAAAACTGTTTTGGCCATGCATGTTTTTAAGTCAGTGAGTGCCACAGTACCAACAGTACTGGAAGAATGGCATGAAGAACGGAGCCCTTAGTAAAATCAGTGCTCATTCTTTCTTCCCCGTCCTTTACTGGTATCCCTTCAGTGTTACCATAGAGGGCAATGGAAATTTAGCCACAGATTTTGAATGGAATACATTGATATCTTTGTGTTAGAACAAAGAAAGAGATGCTGAAATTTCATAAGTTACTTTTGATGTCCAAATTGAAAATACTCTATAACCTGGCCCTGTATATAAGACTACTATATGGGAAAAGTTCCTATTTAAACCAGCTATTTATTGATTACAGTGAAGTCTTTTAAAAGATATTTCACAATAATGTATTTTTTCCATTTTTTTTCATAAGGGAAGACTATTATACACAACACATATAAAAATGCATATATTAATGTTTTTATTCTCTTTTCTTCTCTGAAATAAAACCTTTAAACATTGCAACTGTATTGACTCCACTGTGCTTAGTTTTGCTAGTTAATTTCTTGTCTAAATCTCAGTGAGGAGGATGGTTTTACTCAATGACTATGTAAGTTTTTTTTAAGAAAGAGGACTTGGAATAAACAAAGATAGGTTACCCTATGCAAGAGATGTTAGATATTTAATGCAGTTCCCGTAGGTCAGGGGCGTGGGTCTGTATTGAATGTTGCACAGAAATTCACAACACGTGTTTGTCTGAACGCCGTTGCCGCCGTCCCCAGCCCTCGCCAAGATCCTAGCGCTGCGGAGCCATTTGCCAGGGAGGTGCGTGCCATCTAGTGGCACCCGGACACACGGCGGCACCGGCGCCCAGGCAGTCACAGAATCAATTAGGTCGGAGAAGACCTCTGAGATAATCGAGTCCGACCTTTTACCAAACACCACCATGTCAACTACAGCATGGCACCAAGTGCCACATCCAGTCTTTCCTTGAGCACGTCCAGAGTTGGTGACTCCACCACCTCTTTGGGCAGCCCATTCCAATTCCATTTCTCGAAGAATTTGTTCCTAATGCCCAACCTGAAACTTCCCTGGTGCAGCTTAAGATTGCGTCCTGTTGTCCTGTCGCTGGCTGCCTAGGAGAAGAGGCAGATCACCACCCGGCTACACCATCCTTTCAGGGAGTTGTGGAGAGTGATCAGATCACCCCGGAGCCTCCTCTTCTCCAGGCTTAGTTTAAGGGCTGGGAAGCAGCTGCGGGACACAACCCATCAAAAACAAAAATCCAAATGTGTTCACTTGCAGCAGCAGTGCCTCTTGCAAATCACTCTCCTCCTTGATGTATTGCCAAATATTGCCAAAAATTTATCTTTAGCTGTATTGGCAGCTCCTTACTGATCCTTATCTTCCCCCTCTACTTCACTCCTGTGAAAACCCACCTGGAGTACTTCATCCAGCTCTGGGTTACTCAGTACATGAAGGACATCAACCTATTGGAGCGGCTCCACAGGATGACCACGAATATGATCAGAAGGATGGAGCATCCCTCCTGCGAGGAAAGGCTGAGAGAGTCACGGTTGTTCAGCCGGGAGACGTCTCTGGGGAGACCTTTTTGAGCCTTCCAGTACCGAAGGGAGCCTACAAGAAAGCTGAAGAGGGACTTTTTACAAGGGCATGTAGTGACAGAACAAGGGGGAATGGCTTCAAACTGAAAGACAGTAAGTTTGGATTAGATATTAGGAAAAAATTCTTTACTGTGAGGGTGGTGAAGCACTGAACAGGTTGCCCAGAGAAGCTGAGGATTCTTCATCCTTGGAGGTGTTAAAGGCCAGGTTGGATGGAGCTTTGAGCAACCTGGTCTAGTGAAAGGCGTCCCTACACAGGGAGGGTGGTTGGAACTAGATGAAATTTAAGGTCCCTTCCAACCCAAACCATTCTATGATTCTCTGACACAGGCAGGCCAGCTGGTCCCTCTCCCTCCACAGCCAGGAAGGAGCCTGGCCCCCAGCGCCTGGAGTCATTCAACGAGGCTCGTGAAGCCGGCAGCGCCTCAGCGAAAGAGCGCACCCGCGGGCCTCCCACTGCCACGGCCGCGGCATGGACTACAGTTCCCAGGTGCCTGCGGGGCGGGCCGGCTCGGCCGCCGCCGTCGAGCGCTCCTGCGCGGGGGCTGCTGGGAGCTGTAGTAGGGGGCGGGGAGAAGATGGCTTCCAAGATCAGCGTGGTGCTGCGGCCGGTGAAGAGTATCGTGGTCCGGTTCTGCCCCTTCGAGTCCAACGTGGAGAGCACGAGGTGAGGGGGCTGCGGGGGTGGTCCCCGCCCCGGCCCCACTCTGTTCGGGCTCTTTGTCTATAGACGCCCCAGCGCCCTCCGTGCGCCCTTCCTGCGCCCTCCTGGGTCGCGGGTTCTGCTCGTGTCCCGGCAGGCGCGAGGCCCTTGACACACGGGATTCATTCTGTGCTGGGGTTCGGAGGGGCTGTGCCCAGGTGTACACCCTTTTATATGGGCGTGTGCTCTGAGCTTCACCAAAATTCTCAGTGGGCTACCCCTGAGTGGCTGATCCTGTAGAGCGGGTATGTGACCACTCCAAATGCTGGTAACAGGTAAGCTTCTCTATCCCAGTACTTAATTGTTGGACAAGTCTAAGGGATTGTGCCTCTCCAGCGATGTAGGTTCTGCACCAAACAATTGCGAAGTGTCGTTTTGCCATGGCTTTACAGGCGCACCTACTTTTAAAATTAATTTAGTAACACATCTTAGCTTAAAATATCTTTAACATTCCAGAATAGCAGCTTAAAGTAGCTGTTATGCATTTCAGAAATCTACAGGAGACCAAAGATGTCATATAAATAAATGCTGTCTCAAATCCAAACAGGAAAATATTGGCAAGCAAATGATGTATAAAGAAAAATGAAAACGCCACAGCTGTTTATTTTTTTATTATTGTTACTAGTCTAGCTCAGAGAAACACAGAAAGTATGTACACTGAAGTTTTACACAGTTCTTTGGTATGCTTTTTACATGTTAGTATATAAGGAATATCTATTTGGATTTTTCAGAATGATTCTTTCAGAAGAAGTAGCTGTCTGAACTTAAGGACAAATCCTATTTTGTTTATACTTCGTTGCCCAGCAAAATCAAGATGTGCAGATTAGTTTTAGAAGTATACTTACTTAAATTTCTGTCTACAACATACTTAATATATTTTTAAATACACTTTCAGAAAATTTCTCCAATGTATTTACCATAAAAAAGTCCAAGCTACTAATACAAACTGTGAAGTGACTGCTGATGTGAGACATGATGGATCGGAACCAGTTGTAGATGTTTTGTTTGGTAAGGAGCTTGTTTTTAAACAAACAAAACCCCCTTGGTTTGTGTTGTTACAATGTTATTGTATTCTGTATTTTACTTTTTTTAACTGTGTGGGGTTTTTTTGGTTTTTTTGCTCTAGTCCCTAGCTAGATGTGCAGCTGGGAGGAAAAAAGAAAGATGGTATCATCAACAGCCTGATGTCGAGATAAATATGTATATATGTCTCTGTACTGCAATTAGATCTAAGGGACCTTAGATCCAACAACTGACAACTTTGAGGCTGAGTGTACTTTTGTAGTGATGTACTTATATGACCTTGCAATCAGGTACAATTCCAGGAAAGTAAATGTAGCTCTGTTTTTGTATGACAATCTGTTTACTTCCTGTAATTTTTTAATGTTACCTGTGGGGAAGGCATCTCAGTCTTCAGAACAGAAGGTTGAATACCTGTAGTTGCTTATGCAACTGAAGAACTGCTTGGATGGGTGAGGCCATACACGTGCAGATGGACCTGCAGAATGAGGTCTACTATGTACAACAAATTTCTTGGTTTCCTTTGAGGGTGTAGTGAGCAGGCGGGAAATTGGTGGTGGAAATTTCAACTGTTCTGGAAGCATTCCAGATTCTAGGCTATGAACAGATGGCTCTAATCTGCTTTTGTCCTTTTCTCTGGCTGCATTTTCTCTGCTCCTGTGCTGTTATGGACCAATATGTCATGTAGCCCATTATTATTATTCATTATTATTGATTTGTGCTACCCCCTTATCTTTAAACGTCCATATTTTTAGTAAATTGGTGGACATGTCAAAAGTGTTGAATGTTCTTTGTTTTGCTTAGGAAAGCCTACCTATTTTAATGTTCACAGTGCTTGTTTCTCTCTCTGCCATGCCTGTGGCTTTCCCACCCTTATCTCTAATTCTGATGTGATATATTAAGACTTAAGAAGTGAACCTCGATGCTTTTTCATGGTGTAAACCCAGAAGAGTTTATCTCATTAATGCCAAGACACCTCTAAACTCTTCATTTTCTAAGAGCTGTGTTTTCTCCAGTGAAGCCGTTGTAGCTGACAAAAATGGGGCTGAAACGTGGATGCCAGGCATGGTATTGCACTGTGTGGGTTTGGGTATGGGTTTTGTGTTTGCAAATCTTGCAAAAGAATTAAATTGGGTACAATACTCAACTTCTACTGCTTCCTGCCTGTTTTAAAAGAAATTATTTCGGAACTTTAGAAATCCTAGTGCTCTCTATTTTTTTACATTATAACCACCAGATTGTGTGAACCAATTTGTTGTTTTGGCTAAAGAAGTACGTTAAATGGACCACAGAAAACAGGCTACTAAAAGGCTTAGCCATGTGTGGAAATTGTGCCTTCTAATGCCACCTTTGCCTTCTGTGAGATGACTTTGGGGGCATAGCATGAGTCATTCTCATCAAATACGTGTTCTTACTATAGGCATACCTAGACAAATGTTTCAGATTTTCCAATAATGCAATGCAGAAGTGAAAATTAAATGCACATTGTGGGCAGTTTGATGTGTTTGTTTGGCTGTGGTGCAGGGTTCCTTGGTAACTGGAGTACTTTCTGATCAGACAAGATGAACTGGGTATTTGGATTTATATGTACAAAACAACTGCACACTAGAGTATTGTCACTTTGTGACTTCTTAAGATTTTCTTAATTTACAGCTGATGGAGATCGACTGATAATGAAGGGAGCCAACCTGACGACAGTGGAAATGTTAACAGCATTGGGATCCAGATGTAATGCAAAAGACCTTAAGGAAGAACAGAAAAACAAGAAGAAGAATCCCTGAAGAATGAAAAACAAAGTATGTTTGCATCTATGTGTGTTAGAAACAGCAGGCTGCCCAGAAGGCTTTTTCCTATGCAACAAAATCTGAGAGATGGACAAACTACTTTAAATGTTTCCTGCCTTCCCTTGAAGGAGAATATAGTAGATCTACCAGTCTTCTAACACTAGTGGGTCATGGTGGCTTAAGATGCATGAATGCATCTTTCTAAGCAGCTGCATGTTGGACTAATATCACATGTATTTGCATATCAGTGTGAATAGTGCACATTAACTATTAAATTAATACTGCAGTAAAGCCAGATCTCTGTGGACATTATTTCCTACAAAATTTCTATACAGTGTAATGCAAAGCATTATTAGAGTGGTTATTATTATTTGAAAGCTATTAAATTTATTAAGAAATTCAAGAAAACTTCTAAAAGTATTCATCATTGACTTATCTGAGGGACAGCAGGCTGCAAATACATAGTGGTTTTTGTAATACTATGTTTGTAATATATCTGTTGCTAAGTCCCTGCCATTTTCTTCCTCTTTTTTTGAATTAAGTGGGAAATTTGCTAAATGTAACTTTAGCTCGCCAATTAAAGTAACAAGGCAATAGGATTGTCAACAGACAATAGAGCTACTCATCCTGCATAAAAGTAACCAAGTTTAGCTCAAAGGGAAAGGTAAGTTAGTTTTTTCGATAATTGAAGAAATGGCCTATCTTTGAAGTTCAGTTTTGTAGTGGTTTTGTCACTCACTTTTGGGATATTTCATGAAATATTTTGTTAAGATCAAAGGGAGGACTTTATTTGGTGTTTATAGTCCCATGTCCAACCCTATTATTTATTAAAGTAATTGCTTAGGTGTCTCACCTGTATTGCAGAGCTCTGTGGGTTTGGAAGGGTCAATCTCTCCTCAGGCTGTGCAGGTGAAGGTGTCAACTGCACTTGTGTTTCATGTCCTTCAGTTTTGTTCATAATGAAAATGTAGTTCCAGTTTGGAGAATTGCAGGTGTAGTACTCTTGAGAGAATTGAGTTCTGCCTGTTGTTAAGCAGATGCCTGATTTCTCTAAAACTAGTACATATATTTCCGACATTAACTTGGCAGCAGATTTAGGACACAAATCTGAAACTAGTTTTACCTTACTTTTGCCAAGATAATTAAATGGACACTGTCCTTTCTGAAAGCAAGATTGTTTTAAAAAGCATTGTCAAGGTAATTCTTTGCAACTTCTTCACGAGAATGTCAAAGTCAAAGTGATGTCTTATATTGGAGGGGAGCTGTGCTAAAACTCCCATTGGGTGTTTCCCATGTGTTTGCAACAACTAGAGAGTGAGATAAGATGTTTCCATGCAATTTGGACATGGGAACAGTAGATGTGAATAGCTTTGTCTGGGATAAATACCTTCTCTGCACTGGAATCCTTTTTTTTATTAGGTCACCAGCTCTTCAGAATGGCTTTGGAGTGCTGAGCTCCTAAACCTGCTACTGAGCTCCCTTATAGCAGAGAGGTTATGAGAACACTTGGAACAGAGGATTTTAAATCCTGTCAAGCTCGCAGTGTACCATAGAAGAGGACCAAACTGAAGTAAGAATGTTCAAAGGACAGGTTGTTTTATTGTTTTATTTTGTTTTGTTTTTCCCACAGTTTAGAATAACATCATATACCATACTTTATCTGAACAAGCTTTGCAGGAAGAGTGAGTTGTTCAAGTGGAAAACCTACACAGAATTATTGTTTCCCTGGTTAATCATGTATTCATATGCTCAAAAGCCCTGTTTACTGTAACGTATCCATGATTTTTGTGATCTTTTCCACTTCTTTGACAGTCTGTAGATCAGTGTATACAACTTGTGTTTTAATGTGAAACATCTGCATCCATCTTAAATAATTAGCCATCTATAAGTACTTACAGAGTAAAACGGGAGTTAAGTAATTAGTAATTAGTTACTAATACTAATTACATTTCTATAGTGTTTATTTTGGCCCAATATTGGGGCTTATATTTATGAATAGAAAAGGGATAAAAATGAAGATCCTATCAAGTTTTTTATCACTGAAATAAATAACTTCTGTTGTCTTTAGAAAGGTAGTTTATTTTTTTGCTTTACCAGCATGGATGGGCATCCTGCTCTGTAAACACCCACTTTTGCTAGGTGCTTTCATTTTAATCCAGACATGTCCAACCTTCCTGCTCAGGTTAGGCCAAAGGCCTGCGACATTGCCATTGACAGATCACCACCAATTCAGTGGATGAGATGTTGGCTGGTTCTGCTTTTGTTGTGGGTGCTGGGAGCTGCAGCTTTCAGTGATAAAGCTCTGATACATTTTGTGCATGAAAAAGAGGTAATGACTGGGTTTTTTATATGCAATGAGTAAAGCAAAACCCACAGGACAGAAAAATCAAACTAAAAATGTGCATCCTCAAGACTACAAGATATTGGAATGATATAAACAAGCAAGATGGGTAAGAAGGCACTCCTCTGATGGTTATTGTGCTAGTATGTAGAAAATTGCTCTCCCTGTACCATGGAGATAAAGGTATGAATTTATTTTTCAAGCACGTTAAAGATAATCTGTAATGACTTTCTTCCCTGAGCGTTTAGATAGCTTTGCTGCAAGCTGCTCCTACGCTCTCAGCTCCTGCTGCTGATTGACTGAAACAAAGCTCTGACAGCTTCCTGACATGCACAGGCCAGCGCTGGGGATGTACAGGGTATTAAGGTCACTCATGCAGAACAAAGCATGTCTGGGTGAGCATTGACTTTGCATGTTGTTATTCTTTAGCCCTCTAATCTTGATTACTGTGTCCCACCAAAAATGTGGGTGCTGTCCAACTATAAAAGGAACCAGAACAGGCCCTGAAAACACAAAGATTGCCTAAATGCAAACACCATAGTCATGCAGGGTGTCTGATAGCAGGTGATGACATTAAAATGGCTACATCTCTAATGCCTGGGTATCTAACAATTATTAGAATCATCCTAGATCTGTTCATTGTTCAAACACGTATTTATTTAGAAGTTCCTATCAGTATGTAGGGAAAATAGTCCTGAAACAGATAAACATGCCATTCAGACAGCACAACCTGGCTGGTACTCACTTTTTAAATACCTTCAGCATTGGTTTTGGAAAAAGATAATGGTATCTTTATAAAAGATTTCAACTAGGAGCAGCAGCATTAATGAACATTCCAAGTTATTCACCTCTGCTTGTTTTTTGAATTTTAAATGATCAAGGAGTTTATATGGTATAAGAAAAAAAAAAACAAAACCAAAACAAACCACCCTCAAAACTTGAATGTCCTGGGGCTATATTTAACAGTTCACAAGATATTTGCTGTCAAATGTATCTCCTACACATGTATACACTCTTTGCAGTTTTAAGAATTGCTGGCTCACTGCTCACCTCGCCTACCTCTTGTGCAACCAGTTGCCCTGGATGCCAGGCTCTGCTTTTCCACTGGGTGGCTTGGAGTCACATTGAGACTGACACCTTGCCTATCAGTGATGCCTCTTGCCTAACTTCTCCATCTCCTGTCCTAATAGTCTTTTTTGTTACTGGTACTGTTTGATCTTACCCAGTCTCCCCTTTTTCCCTTGGAAGGCCTCAGTCACTCTTCTGAGCCCTTTTTATTGTTTGCCAAGAGCGTGCAGTAGCTTCAAGAAGCCAAAGTACTCTGCTGCTGGTAGACATGTTCTCTGCTTCCTGCTCAGCCTCACTCTGTAAGCTCATAAATGTTGGGATGGAGCAGCATGAACAGGTAGAGGTGGTTCTTTGCTTCTGATCAATAACTTAACAAAAAATTGTCTTTACTTTGAGCTGGACTTCTCCGAATTTTACAAAACTAAGGCTGTGCCCAGAGGCAGATGCTAGGGGCATGAAAGCAAAGGAGCTGCTGACCTGTTTTAATCATGTCTCTTGAAGTTCCAAAGTGGTACTTGAAAGCAGAGTTAAGGCAAGCATAGAGGTTCTGCTTGACTTAAAGCAGTCTCCTACATACTGGCGGTGTTAATAGCAGAGGTTAATAGCACATCAAAGGAGATCTTTGTGTTGTACTTCACTGGAAGAGGTGAGTTTGACTTGTTTCCATATGAAGAGTTCTTTTAAGGCAAAATAGCTGGAAAAGTAGACCAGCAGACCTGTTTGTGAAGGGAGTGCTTGGTCAATAGGAGCAAAGCCTGGGAAAGGCATCCTTAGTGGACAGATTCTCACAATTCAGACAGACAATCCCTGCAGGAAGTTCAGAGGACAGGCAGGAAGCAAAGCAGCAGGTTCCTTCCTTACTCAAGCACTACTCTCTTTCTTTTGAACCCTCCCCTCCACCCTTTTTCAACATGGAGTCAAAGACCCGACTTGCTGTAAAAATAGCATGGTCAGCATGCAAAGCCAGCAAGTTTGTCCACTCTAACTCAGTTCTTGCATGGATGCGTGGAATTGTCTTTTCACTACTGGAGAATCTGAGTGGTTCAAGCCATTTGCACGAATAGAAGAAATGATAAGTATTTTCTTGGAGTTTTGGAAGTATCTTTGTAGAGACGAATCTGTATAGAACTTGACTTCAAAATCCATTTCTCAAATGAATTTCAAAGTGTTTACTGGGGATGAGAAATTTAAGAATCAGATTAGTACTTCTTCCCTTCCTTCAAATAGCTAGATCAGTACTAAGTTAAGCTGCAAAGAAAAGAAAAGGTGGCAGAATCAGTACCAAAAACTTTTGGCAGAAGCGTAGGAAAAAATTGGGGAACTGCAATATATTTTCTTATTTCCTTATAGATTTTCTCTGGTCTAGTTGTTAGATATGTAATATCATATCTTAAGATGGAATCAGGGATGTAAACGCAAATACTATGAGATTTTTCAAGTCTAGAAGAGCAAACTGGAAAATACCTGTTTGTCCTGCATGGCTGCTTAAGATGCCAGAGGCAAGAATTTTCTAAGAAGACTTTTGAACACAAGTCATGTAGTCAACCCTCTTGGCAAACTTAGCATGTTGGCAGTGGGAATGGGATAATAGGAAAAACTAGCTTTAGCTTCCAAAGGGTTTTTCCCCAATGATGTTCTACAGTCCATGAAAAAGGAGGTCTTGGAAGGTGAGTCAGAACTGGAAGCTAATACACTGAGAGGCACCCCAGAGAGCCTCTCTCTTCCAGCTGTGTGCAGGTGTGAGGAGGTTTGTGCTGTTTGGTGAAAAGGAACCCCCATCAACAATGCCCCAGGTATTTCCCACCGAAGCCTCTGTCACCCCAGGATGAAGTCCTTTAGGTGCCCTGGTCAGGTAGACAGCCTACACATGTTCCTAGCACCCTGCCATATGGGTTTGGTCAACAGGAAAAGGAGCAATTGCAGCCCCTCTCCAGCTCTTCTGGCAAAGGTGTTAGTATCAATATCACAATAGGAAGACCCTTGCTCATATAGAGCCTGAGTGTCAGGCTCTGTCCTTCAAATTTCTGTAGCTGTGATGGTCTCCTTTGTGATGTCCTGAGAATGAAAAGTATGGTTGTAACTACAAATAAAACCTTTTATTTTTCCTGAGGTTCCCTTCACAGAGGTTGTTCAATATCCTCAGTAATGAAACTCTGCTTATGATACGCAATCAAAAAAAAGCTAAAGCTTTATACACTCTTTTGAAATCCAGTGGGCACACCTCTAGTTTTTGATTCCAAATTTCATAAGATATTCATCATTAGTAGAAATATTTGTTTTATCATTATCTATTCCAAATAATTTCCACATTCCTTGCCCTTACCTTTATGTACT
The DNA here is from genome assembly GCA_013397935.1 of Dasyornis broadbenti. NCBI lineage: Eukaryota > Metazoa > Chordata > Aves > Passeriformes > Dasyornithidae > Dasyornis > Dasyornis broadbenti. Next base: position 1,265,994 of record VZRN01002051.1, read on the forward strand.
TATTGTTCCAGACCACACAGAAAGGACAAAATTGAGTTTTTTATTTGTTTTTATTTGTAGTGACAAAAAGTGGGATGATTTTTTGTACATCTGAGGTTTCTAAAAGCCATGCCAGAGTATTTGCTTTCTGAAAGTATCTTCTTTGAACAGGTATTCCCTGCTAAAGTGCTTTTGTTTTATGCCGATCAAAAGCTTTTTTTCAGTGCTAAAACTACAGCTATGAAAGATTTTTAGTCACCCTGATCTCTTTTTTAGCATTGTAATGACTATGCTGATTATAAAAGTCTGAAGATAAATAAAAATATTTTTATTCTAATGTGTGGATGTTTGCTATTCAGGGTAGATACTGCTGCTAAACAAAAAGGGCTTTTCAAAGCTTTCAAAATTAGACACAAGCTCACATATCTGCAGTCACTGTGAGCGGGGCTGGATCTGACCTCAGATCATTTTTATTTGGAATGAGGAAAATGAAGCCTGGAGTCCACTTTTGAGTCACTGCAGGCTTTTGGAGCTTTCTCTCTCATCACTGAGGCAGGGTACAATCAGTGAGCTGTCACACCACTGCCACAGTAAACTTTGCCCTGGAAGCATTTCCGTTTAACCTTGCTTTGAACGTGCTGCTGACAACGTACAGGCCGTGGGCTCAGGCTGCCGGCGTGCTAATTGCATTATAGTAATGCTCTGTGGCACGAGGAGAACCGGGCACCGGCTGGCTTGGCGCTGAACACGGCACACGTGAGCCTGTCCACCCCGACAGCTGGCGACCCAGGGCACGTGCAGGAGTCTCCAGATCCACTGCAAGGATTCTTTGGACCCATGCTCCACGTTGGAGAGCAGTATGGCTTTGCTTTGACTTGAAAACAGATGTATTGCACAAAGCTCATTGAAAAAACACAGGCTATGCCCAGCTCTTCTAGCTCAGAGCTAATGAAATGCTGATATGCTGGGATGTCTTGTGCGTACTGATATACAAAGGAGAACTTTCAGGCTCGTGTATTGTTACTTCATAATCTCTGGTCTAGTATTGCCCAAGCAAACATCTCTTGAGTCGTAAAGCTTCCTTAGGCCAGCTATGCAACTGTAGCACGTGTTTCATCATGCCTACCCAGTGATGACATGGCTGGGAAGGGAAAACCACACTTGTACAACAAGGAAACAAGAAACAAAGCTATGCTACCTATGCAATTTTTCCCATCCATGCCTTGGGGGTGAGTAACTATTATTCATAGACTGTTTTAACTTTTTTCCACAGCTAGGGATAGGCCGAAGAGTAAAATTTGGGCAGTGGTGTCCAATTTTCCTTACAATTTTTTAAGGCTTTCTCAAGAGGTAATCTTATCTAAAAGAAGCCTACTTAGAAAAGGTAGTCCATATACACAATATGTCTGTATACTAGAAGGAAAGTGAGATCCTCCCTTACACAGCAGAGAATAGTGCTATCAGATGGGGTTCCTTCCAAGTTAAACACATGGGCAGTTTAATGAGTAGAGGTCTAGGGAAAATGCTACACCTCTTATGGAACCTGATTAGTGACATGTTGCAGACGAGGAGGTGGTGCTCTGCCCTGCCCAAGTAGCAGGTATTGTGACTCCAAGAGACAAAATATGGCTTAGCTTGCATGCTTGTAGGTGAATCTACAGCTACGTGAAGAGAAACCTCAAACGCTGCTGGCCACAGCTTCCCAGTTCCCACATCAGATGAAGCATCACTGCACGATGCACACCTGCCAAAGGAGTAGAGTGAAGGTCTCTGTGCACTCTTTTTTCTTGGTCCATTTTTTTTGCACTTAGTAATGAAGAACTGCAATATCCTCCCCTCCTACAAGGTGCAAGGGTTTGACTACCCTTGGAAAGCATTCACCCTGGTAGGCTCAAGCTGCCAGGGTGGTGCTTGCTCCTAAATGTGGCTACGTGCTTGCCGTGCAGCTCATCTCCTCAGAAAAATTTGCACTTCTTATTGTAAATTTGCTTCTCCTTTCCTTGGACAATGAGGAAATGAGCAAAACTTAGACAATTTAATCTGTCTGCACTGAAACAGTAATATGCGGCATAGGAATTCAACACCTTCCATAGGTGTACATGTATTTGCTGCTTCTCTTTTCATATATCTAAAGAGGAGACTACACAAACACAAAAGGTCTGATTGTGATGCCAGCCTCAAAACAGGTGGGAATTGAGATTTACAGGGATGAATCCTTGTGGCTCAAGCACCTCTGAATATCTGAACATTTTAGTTTGCCTCCCAAAGTAGGAGCCATATTTGGCAAATATTTATATCCTGTACTGTCAAGATAACAAACATTGTGTATTTTGTAGCCCAGGCCACTGGTACCTTACCCAGGATACATCTCTGGTCCCTACAGTTTATTTGCTATACAGAAAGTTTCAGCACTCTTCAAAGAAGTGTTGAGATGTGGCATTGATGATACCACAGCCAGTAATCCCTATCACTGGATTGATTAATTTGCTAAACATCAGAACTTTGTAAGAATTGAGAGAGATTCTTCACCTTATCCTAACAGTCTGCATTTTAGAAAAGGGAGATAAGAGTCTCTTTTCTTCTTATGTCATGTATGAACTTACATGCCTAGACCTGAAAAACTTGTAAGGAGAATAAATCAGACCAAATGACTTGTGGGAGGATTCAAAATTGTAGCAATATTGTGCACAGGTAGGTAACTGGATCTTCAGGTACTTCAGATCCAGGAATACTGTCTCACCACTAGATGGAAATAGTGGATTTTACATCTTCTACTGCATTATCAGCACTTATACCTGAACACTATTTGTATAGTGTAAGCCATCTGCAGGCAGCACTGCAGAAATGTGGATCCAAAATTATTTGCTAGTGTACATGGAGTAAGGCCAAGATTTCTATTTCTAGAAATTGTCCCTGCTTTACAAGACTGAAGGCTTCCTAATTCCTGAAGGATGATTCTGTTTGATCCCTAATCTAATGGCTTTTCATTTATCCTTTCTGTAAGCAACCAGAGCAGAACTTCAGGATGGACAGCATGTTCAACTACCATGAATTAGTCAGTAAACATCACCCTAATTTAGCATTTACTCTGAAATCTCATACAAAGGACACACACACAAAATATTAAAAAAAAAAAAAAGTGGAAGAATGTTGAAAGTCTTGTGTTTCAATGTACCTATTTAATAACACAAAAAAGAAGCAATGTGACTTGCTGTCTTATGAGCAGATGCTATAATGTTGTTTGCATATTAAAAGCAAGCATATAGTCAGAGAAGCAGAAAGTAATTAAAGACAGCTCTGTAGGGAAGGATAGTTAAAGGAAGTTTTTTTTTAATCAGTTAAAAAATTATCTGTTTATTTTGTGTATGACAAATCTGACTTTCTACAAAGTCTTGAAACTTCCAGCTGCTCTGTGAAGCTATATCAGCAATGCGTAAAGGAAGAAATCCTCCTTGCCCCAAAACATTTGGCTTCATGGCACCTTCTTATATTGTGAAATGCTGGAACCAGCACAGAACCTATCTTGCTGTCTTCTCTGGTTTTGACACCTTCATCTCAAGCTCCTTCATGAAAATACTAGTAGAGAAGTGTAGTAACAGTTACTCCATTAAAAAAACTCCAGATACCAGATGTATCTTCACATTTCTCTTTTTCGAGACAGGAGAAAGTAGCTGTGGACTTCATTCAGTGTGTTATAAGGCCAAAGGAGGCAGAGATTGGCATAACCCTGATGTTGGAAAAAAATCTGGGGGGTATGTAGGAATCAGGATTTTTGCTATGACTTAGAAATAGCAGATTCCTCACAGAATATGACCGTAAATCTCTCCACTCACCTGACAGAATTTGCCAGAAGATTGGTCCAAACCTCACAGGGCCTTTTGACAGTGTGTATTTTATGACAACACTTCTGTGCCACTGTACAGTAGTGCCAACTGCAGTGTTTTCCTTTAAGAAGTAGGAATTGCAGTTCAATATAAACTAAAAACAAGACATCACATCTCCATGTTTTCAATGCTGAGGCGTGAGGTTACATTCAGGCTTTGATTTTTCCTGTGTACAGCAAGCACCCACATTAGTTCTGTATTTTGATTGAACTTCTTTGCTAAACTGACCGCTGTGTTTATGTAGCAGGTCTGTTCCCAGGTTGCAGCAAGCTATGGATTGCTGTAGTTCAATAATATGTGATGCACCAGTAGGATTTGGGGAGTTGTTGGGAAGGCTGGCAACCAAATCCAATAAACTGCTTTGGGATGCTGATGCCTTACTGCTCTGTCTCTGTGCCATACAAAGCTTCTCTGTTCCTGAATTAGCCTTCAAAAAGCATGATATGTAATAAACAGTGTAATTTAGCATTCAGAGTCTAGGCTGGAGCCCATGGGTGCCAGCACTCAGCATGCTGGACTCTCACCACGGTAGGTGTCGAACGGAGTTTGTGTTCAAAGAAGTGTTGAGGTCTCAACATCCCCTGGCGGGACAGCTCTGGCGGTGTCCAACAATTCCTGGGCGTTCCCGCGCTGGGGTGCAAAGAGGATGTGTGTGTGTCTGCCTGTATGTGTGTGTCTGTCTGTCTGCCTGTGTGTGTGTGTCTGTCAGTGCGTGTGTGTGTGTGTTTGTGTGTGTCTGTCAGTGAGTGTGTGAGTGTGAGCGGGCGGAGGGCGGGCACTGCCGCTGCGTGCCCGCTCTTGCCGCCGCCGCCGCGGGCGGG
>VZRN01002051.1:1270729-1414014 GCA_013397935.1 Dasyornis broadbenti
TCGGCGGGGAAGGGGCCGGGGCGCGGCGGGAGCCCCATTGGCTCTTCCCGGCAGCACATGTTGCCGGCCCCGCTATAAAGGCGGCCGCGGCCTCGCTGCAGCCCGTCCTCTTGCTTCACGTTTCTGCAAGAACGCTGCCAGCTCCAGTGCCGCCGCCATGGCCATCGACGCGTTTTTGGGCAAATGGTGCCTCATCTCCAGCGAGGGCTTCGACGAGTACATGAAGGAGCTGGGTAAGGAGCCGGCGGCTCCCCGCCCCCGGGAGGGGGGGATGGATGCCGGGATGCCGCCCCGGGGATGTGTTGTCGCTGCCGGCCGGCGAGGCTCTGTCCAAGGTCCGCGGAGAATGCGGACCCGGAGCCGGGCCGAGGGTGGGATGCAGCCCAGCCGTGAGCCACTGGTGGGCGGTGGCTGCGGGGGTGATGCCGAGAAGCTCCAGGATGCAGCACCTGGGGCTCCGCGCCCTCTCGGCTCCGGGAAAGAAGCGCTGGCCGGGAACAGACCCTTCCTCCCGGGAGAGCTACCGCCTCCGGCTCTGCGTCCTCAAGATGTCAGCAACCCTTTTTGCACCGTAATTGCTGGGAGGCAGGTGCCGGCACCAGCAGTCACCTTCCCGCCGCACACTGCTGCGCCCTCCCCGCCGCCGCCTCCCTCCGCAGCACCCGGGATTACCGGCCGGTGCCGGCAGCCCGGCTGCGATTAGGCCGGTTCGCCCCTCCCTCACGGGCAATGCCCGGCGCGGGGGCTGCGGGGGGCTCGGCGCTGCCCTGGCCTGCAGGGTGGCGGATGCCGCACGGCAGCGCTGCTGCCGGGGCCGGGCTGGTTCATCCCGCCTGGGGCGGCCGCACACAGACCTGCTGAGCCGGGGCTGCCTCCCCGCGGAGTCACCTTGGGTGTCTCCTCCCGAGAAAGCCAAACTGGATCAGCTGCCTGTGGGTAACCGGCAGCCGGCTGCCCTGCCGGAGGCTATTTGCCTATTTTCTTCCGTGGGTAGCAGCACCCTTATCTCAGGCGGATGGTCCTGGCTTGTTATCCCTGCGTCCAGGTTGCCCTATATTTTGTAACACGAAGTTACTGGATGAAGAACACACCTAACAGACCAGAAGCCTTGTCTGCAAGCTCAGATTTACCTCTTTTCTGTGAGCATCCTAGCTGACAGGTGATAGATACCTGGCAGTGTCTGTATAGCCCAGGAGCTATTATTTTCTGCAATTTACTCACTGATAAAAGCCATCAGATTTTTCTCAAGAGGCAGAAGATGTAGCCTTATCTTTAGAGGGAGGAGAAGAAGGAATTTAGGTCTTGTGCTCTCCATGTAAAATACAAAATGGATCATTGCATTTACACTCTGCAGACAGTGGTGGCTGTAGTTATATTTTGAGAGGCCTGTCAGTATATGATAGGTATGATATGAGAAAGCCTTTTGGACTGAAGCCTTTGGGACACTTTGGAGGAAATTCAAGAATTTTAAGCTCAGTTCAATTGAGCCATGGATTAGTATGCCTTGGTGCTTATGTCCAATGGCCAGACCTAGGCGTGTGCCAAGTTGCAACTTCAAAGTAGAAATTAAGTGCTGAAACTGCAGAGCACCTCCCATGCGTAGGCAGCAACTGATTGTTGTTTGGTTTTAGACTGAAACCATAAACCAGACACTTTTCCTTTTCACATTTACAATTTAGGCAATTAAATTTACTCCAAGTCATGCTTTAGGAGCCAGTCATTTACTGGATTTCACCCTTGCTGGCTACTTGCAAAACTCTTTGCCTTTGATCCTATAGATGCACCATAAATGAGATCATACAGATTCTGCTCATTCTGTGTAAAAGAACATCTGAGGACAAAGAAGTTGGAATTTTACTTCCTGCCATATGGAAGACGTATGCAGCTCATCTCTGTTTAGTTGGATCCCAAGCTGTAACTCTGATTAATCTGGCCTGGACGACAGCAACAGAGTGTGTGTGGAGGTTACTGTGGCAATAATTTCCAGTTCTGATCAGAAAAGCTGGATGGAAGGGATGGCTGTTTTTTCTCTGTGAACTCAAGCTCAAGGCTCAGTCCTGGAATCTCATTTGAGTCTGGAGAAGCAGTGTCTGGAAAGTATTTTATTTCCCTCTCAAGGACTCAACCCTTACCTGTACATATCAGGGGAGTGCTGATACCTGACAACAATTTTTTAACTACACCAGTTGCAGAACTCAGGCACTTGGTAACTCGGTGGCACTTTCTGCTCCACCTGGTTGCATATCAATTCATGGCTCAGACCTGCACTTTCCAGTTTGATGGACATTTGTAGCCTGCTACCTTCTTATTTGTATTTTCATCCTTCAGATAAAAAACATTCAAGGAAACCCCCCAGTCAATGCATGTAGGGGCTGAAGCAGGGTGAATCTGAAACGGAAGAGTTTTGAGGGCTGCTGTCTCTAGATCACGAATTTTCAGCCATTTGCAAAGCTCAGTTCTCCACTTCTGTCTTTTGCATGTGTGTGTAAGCTCTATTTTTTATGACAGTGATTTTCTAGTTCACAACTCCATACTTTGTAAACAGAATGTAGAATATGAAATTTTATTTAAAATGGCACATTTGCAATGATGTACAGAGTGATGGAAGGGTATTAAGTTGAAATAAAGTGGATTAATCTGTCAATTAAAGATAATTTGTAGAATTTTTAAAGTATTCAGAATTTCAAAAGAATAATTTTATTTTAGTTTAAGCTTTTGTGTTTGTTTTCCTGTTTGCTACTTATTTTTGTTTGAAAAAAAAAAAGCTGAGTTTTGGGATATCTACAAATTCTCTAGAGGGCAAAATAAATTTAACTTTAACTCTCTGAGGAAACAAAAGAGTAACTCTGCATATAAGCTTTTTTCCTTCCTCATCAGTGGAAAATTTAAAACATCCTCTTTCTTTGTGGCTCTTGAGCTTTGATTCTCAAGTGTACTTAAGTGCCTAATTAAATGGGAATTAGGTATTTGAATTCTTGGGTGGCCCTAAGCCTCAGGGTTTAACTGACTTTGTGACACTCTGTGCCTCTCTCCTTGCAGGTGTGGGTATGGCTATGAGAAAAATGGGAAGCATGGCCAAACCAGATGTTTACATTATTAAGGATGGGGACACAGTCACCATAAAAACAGAAAGCACCTTCAAAACTTCACAGTTCAGCTTCAAGCTTGGTGAGAAATTTGAGGAAAGTACGTTAGATGGCAGGAAAACTCAGGTCAGTATACTAGACTTTCTGTTGAAAAAATGCAATTCTTTGGGTGTTTTACAGAGGGAGACGCTATTTTAAAGTCAGTTTTGACATCCACCATAACAATGCTTTGTTTGATGAGCAGTTGTCTCTGTAACTCTCAGTGAAGTATATTTTTTTTACGTGGATTAAGCAAATTGCAAAGAGGGGAAAATGCTGAAATCAATAGTCTTGTGTATTTTGCTGTTTTCATTTTGTAGCAGAAGCATTTTTTTAGTAAAACTAACAGACCTTTAAATCCCTGTTAAAGCCAAATGCCACTTCATTTGAAGCCTGTGGAAAAAATGCCATTGATGTTTAATCAGAGGCAATTCAGCCCTAGGGTTAACCTTTCTGCTCTGTCTCATATTTGCATAACAAGAGAGCCTGGTTCAGTGTGGGGTGGGATCAGAGACAGCAAGGCAACCATGTGAATTACAATCACTAAACTCCAGTTTTAGAAGGCAAAGAGTTTCTCCTTGCACCGAATAGGGAGAATATTTATCCCAAAGGAGGTAAAATACAAAGAATACCTCTCATTTCCTTGTGTGAGTGCTCTCTGTTTATCACCCCCCTCTCTCCAGCCACACACTTTCAATTCATTTATTACTGCAAGATCAGATAAATGTTACACAAAAGCTCAAAGCCCATGTACAAATAGATGAACAGAGAACAACTTCTGCTCCTGTAATGTGTCAGAGCAGTGAGTGAATGAGCAGTGAGTTAGTTAGAAGAGATCAATTAAATGTTTAAGATAACATCCAGCTTTGTAGATGTCAGTGATAAAATTATTATTGAGTGAGCTGGGGTGGGACTATTTCATTTGGAATCAGGTGTTGGAAAGCTGCAGTGGCTACCAAATATCATGGAGAAAATATTGATGGTCAAGTTCTTCTTTCAGACCCTTGTCAGCTTAAAAGATGATGGATCATTGATTCAAGAGCAGGAATGGGATGGCAAGAAGACCACAATAACAAGGAAGCTAGTGGATGGACAATTGGTGGTGGTGAGTTCAGTCCCACTTTCTGATCCCCAAGTGCGGCTGGTTGGTAGCCTGAAATGTGACTCTAACAGGTGGTTTTTTTCCCTATGTTTGTCTGCACTGAGAGGTAAATTAATAAATCCATCTCTTTACCTTCTAGGAATGTGACATGAATGGCATCAAGTGTGTTAGAGTCTACCAGAAAGCATGAGGACATCTTCAGGTTCAGTAGGAACTTGCTGCAAACAACTCAGTTCAGTGGACAGAGCTCCTTTTCACTCCATATTTTCCTTTTCCCTGTTTTCTAGTATTTCAATGGACTGAGTAGCTGAGTGCAATTCTTTTTAAAAGCGGTGTTGTAACTATTATGTAACTATGCTGAACTTAGGCTGTTAAATAAAATTGTCAAATATATGAAGTGGAAACGTTGTTACTATAGTGGAATTTTAAGTGATGTTTTATAAAAAACCGATTTGGTTTTAGGTTCTACTACAATCTGCCTTCAGTACAAGATAACACAATATATGGCAAAGAACAGGTAATAGTAAGCTGAATTTTGACCAACATCCTTACTTTCTAAGATAGAAAAAACATTCACAGGTTCTGGAATTGTTCCAATTTCAGATTTCACTATCTTCCATGTTACAAAAGAAATAAAATTAGGTGAGTATAAATATCTGAGATAAGCTCAGTTGGTGTTTAAGTAGAGAAATGGATTTTCAGGGTTAGTTTGGGGATTTTTCTTGTGTTTCAAATCCACAGTTTTTAAATCTCAATATATATATCAGTAAGCCACTGAACATAAAGCACATACACACCTTTTTGAAAGGAAGCCTTATTTTCAAAAGACTGCTTTCCTAGCAAAACTCTTATTCTATGTCTAGTAACATTCTCAAAATTCTTAACCAAAACCTACTGAAATACTGCCTAAAACTTAAAGCCTTTTTTTTTTTTTTAAACTTGTTTGAAACACCTAGCAATGGAGTTTATATGCTTTGAAGTGCCATAATAAATAGTCAGAAATATCAATGTCTTGAGTATTACTTTTATACTGGTTGGGAAACAGAACCTACAATGCTACATAAAGAGATGTCACACAAGATAAAAATTAGAAAAGTTTAGGTGAATTTCTGTGATACCAGACAAGCATGTCCTAAAAGTGAAATCATTTGGTGACAGGAAGGTTTCCATGAGTTCAGAAGCCTGGGCGATCCTGCAGTTGCATAGTTCTCATTTGCTGCATCAGTCACTCCAGAATCCATTGCTACTTGTGATATTTTAGCTGCTCAGTGCATGTATCATATTACTGAGCTTACTCAAACAGAAAAATGTTATTTTGTGTTCATTCTGCTAACTATAGAAAGTGACTTTTTCCATGATTTTGGACCATTTACCCCTTTCATAATTTTACTTGACTACTTATGAGTCATTTCCGTTACCTCTGTCATTTGAAAGCAGTTCTTGCTGAAGACTGTTCCTTGCAATTTCTTTCCATCGCTCATTTTTGAGTTGTCATTTTTCACATGATTTTCTAGTAGCATTTTTCCTCATTCTAATGTGAACCGTAAAGATATAGGGTGTATTCTTATACAGATGTTAGAAGGAATCTACCTGTAGAAGTAATATGGAAAACAAACTGATCTGATCAGGAGCCTACTAAGTTCCAGATCAGAAACACATTTAACAGCATCAGTAGAAGGGGTGCAGCAATCCGTGGTAGAGGCATGGTATGAAAATCCTGCCTCCCTTCCTCAAGAGCCAGTGTTACTGCTTTCAGCTGGGCATTATGCCTTCTTTGGGGTCCCTGGTCTCTCATTTACTCCTGTTTGTTTACTCTTCTGATCCTGGGTAGTGTTAATTGTTTATCTTTAATTTGAATGGGAAATCTATCCAATGTCTTTTATAGGACATCTGTTTTGATTACAATGAGATCACTTCTCGTAAAACAAAAGGCAGAAGAGTATCTTTTTAGAGTGATTTCCTTTGGAAACAAGGCTTGTAAAGTCTGTGTATCTGTGCTATCCAAATTCAGCCACATGTGAAGAAAAGGCTGGAGGTCCCAAAGATAACTGTTCTTCCACAAATGTCATGAAAATAGGTGGCCTGATGAAAGAGATGGACCATTAAAATACCTTGATGATTGAAAGACTGCACATGGAAATGACACTTTGTTTGACATTAAATGGAAGAAAAACAACAGGCTTTCTTGGCACACATAAGAAGTTATCTTAAGCACAGAATCTGACCAATGGTAAGAGGAAAATCAAGAGGAAACTGCAATTCTTTAGAGCTAATTCTCCAGAACTACTTAGGCTCACATATTTATTTGCTTTATTTTGATGTTAGCTTCAGCCTCAGTTACCAGTAAATTCAATGTAAGTGTACCGTGACCCAGAACTACCATATGTACAACCTGTTTGTGTTAGATTAGACCATACACTTAAAATGACAATTGTTTTATAGTACTGCAAGCCAAGATTTATAATGCTTAAGACTAAAAAATATATTTAGTTTTCCGTTTCCTCCTATTATTTATTATACAAGAAAAAACATTTCACTCCTCATGACTGTATATGCACTATATTCCCATCAGTGCAAAATAACCAATTGTCTTGACATTTTAATAACTCTGTAGTCCACTGTATCACATAAGATGGCAGAAAATATGACTTCTGAGTACAACTGAAAAAGAAGTTGTGCATTATCCAGCCAGGACTGTTTTATAATGCTAAAGAAATAAATAAGGAGACAAGTTTTGTTGTGACATTGTAGTGCATGTTTTTTGAAATACTTTGGAGGGATGAAAGAATCATGTTCAGCAAAAGAAGCTGTGAGTAAAACTTGCTCAAAGAGAAGCAGTTTCCATACCCACTTCAAGGCAAATCCATTTAAAGTCACAAGCAGTGTCCAATTTATATCCTTAAATCTCATTGTCTTCTCAAATAGGTGTAGTTCTGCTGTTTTCATGGAAGGGACTGTTGTTTGTGTGTTTGTTTGTTTGCTGGTGGGTGGGTGGATAGGTGGAGTTTTTCTGGTAGTGCAGTGGGATAAAGGAGTAGAAAATGAAGTTGTTTGTAATTTAGATCTGATATTCCACCACATTAGTGAAGTCCCTTGTTTGAGCTTTCCAGGAACACTAATGAAATGGCACTGTGCTTTGTGGAAAGTGTACTGGCACTGCATAATGCTCAGACTATCAAGGATTTTCCTGTTATGGTTTGGTGTTATGATTTATTTCAAAATTGTTACTTTACTCTGCCTGCAATCTCTGCAATTAATACTGGCTTTTCCTCTTCCTCTCCCCTTCCTACCTCACACATGCCCTCCAGATCAAAGTTTTTTAAAAAGCTAAGTCAATGGTAGGAAACACCTCAGTTTTCTGAGGTTATGGTCCCACTGTCCAGAAAAAAGAAGTGCTTATTTCTTCAGGTGTAAAGATCAAGTCTAGGAAGACTTTTGTTCTGCCATTTGCCACTTGGGCTATATTAACTGAGACTCAAACATCCTAAAAGCAAATTAATCGTTGAATAGGCACTCTTTTTACTCTTTTTTTTTTTCAGGTTAAGACTTCAAAATCTAGGATTGTATTAACCACCTTATCTACTTCTACATAATATTATGTCCCATGAATTCTGTTGCTTCACAAAGCAGACCATTCAAAGTAACTTTTATTAAGGTCAGATGCTGAAAATAAGTGCTCTGTAAATATTTCTCAGGGTCCTAAGGGAGACCTGGGTCCCTGCCAGAAGCCCCATATCAGCTCAGCCTGGGCTGTCAGTCTGTGTCTGAGCTGGTTATCAGAGCACCAGTCTCCAGCTCAGAGATCTTCAGAAATTCACACAGAAATTCATGCATTAAACTAATTTCTGTGAAGGAACTGCCATACTGTTTATATTCTACATAAAATAGTTTAACAAAAATAAAAGCAGTAATGCAGACCAGTTCCAATCAGACCTTTGCTGGTGACTCCTTTCCTGCCTCAGTATGTGCTGGCACAATGAATGGATTAGAAACCTTTGCACTATGTTGATTATTTGTGATTGTAGGGGAAAAAAAATCCCACAGTGTGAGAGTGGGTGTGAGCAAGTTAACATATATTAATTATTCTTTGATGCCTAATTTCAGTCCCATTGTTCAGCCCTGAGAGGATTTAGTACTATTTTCATAGGTTTTGGAGAAAATCCAGCATCTGTGTAAACACTTTTTTGTCCCATGGTTCTCCTTCTAGCTTTGGCTTTTCAGCCCTTGTACATCAAATTAAGTTTTTGTTGACACTTCCCAGAATGGTTTTACTTCTTACTATTATTTCAGAGGAAAAGGAAACACTATGAGAGACCCTGCTCCCAAGAGTGAATTTGGCTTCCTTTCCAGCAAAAATGTTTCCAAAATCAATTCCCTCTACCAGGTGGTCTTAATTTTATTCTGAAGATATTTACATGTGAAGTTCATTATAGTTTCAGAAGAAATGTGAAGTTTCAGCTACACATGCAACCTAGAACCAGCTTCAGATAATGTCCTACAAAACTCTGCTGAATTCCAAATAATATAGTTGACACTTTAAGATAAAGAACATGTTTGTCATTAACCACAGATGTGCACCCTGAAATTAAATACCAGAAGACAAATATCCCAGCCTGAGGACCATGCATACAACTTTTCTAGGACTGGGCTTTTGCTCCCCCACAAAGAGCATCAGGTTCCCTTGGGAATTGCTGAAATCATTGAGTCTGCCTTCATAAAAGGCATTAGCTAAGGGTGAGCTCAGCTCATTGTGCAGTGCAAGTGTCCAACAGAAAATTGAGGGACTGAGTGCAATTTTCAGGCTGGGATGGTGGTGAGCTGCTGCTGCACACCCCAGGGGCATTCTTGCTCTGTGGCTTGAATGCCTGTGGCATGGTCTTCTGGGGCCATCTGATGTAGTCCTGTATAGTGATCAGCACATTTGGAATCATAAAGAACAGGACAGCCTGCATGGCTTGATGTCAAGAGAAACCCTGAACTGAGATCAGAGAGTCCATGACAGGGAGTTTCTGAAAACATCTGGACTATAAAGGCTCCTCGAGTACAGGGAAAGTTAAGCTGAAGGCAACTCAGACAGACTCTTCACTCTAGAAATTATGGCCAGGCCTTGTTTTGGCTTTGCAATTTAGTTCTGTAAGTAACCCAGTAAAGTATACCAGTAGGAATTATTCCTACTGTATTGCACAGTGTAATTAAGGCAAAATATCATTAATACTATCTCTTAACTATGTGAAACAGTATCTGGTACTGGGATTTGTTCTGAGTGCTTTCTGTTGTCTCACCTCATTCTCCTAAACTACCTTGCTTTGTACAGATTTAATTGCATATAAATAAAGTTCTGAAAATGAGACATTTCTATTCTTTTATGTTTGTATTTTTCTATTTGTGAGATGTAGAATGAAAATGCAAGGTGCATTTCTCTGCTGGGGGTATTGCTTGAATAATCATATTCTTATTGCCTTCTTCATGGAATGTGGTCCTTCTGTAAAGGCTGGTTGCTTTTCTGAAACCGTGACAGAGGAAAGGAAGCCAATTGAACAAAAAAGAAATCACAGATGCCTCAGTACCTTAACAGCCTCACTTCTCTTTCCCCTTATTGTCAGCACAACACAATTCGTGCTTATCTAACTGAGCCTGACGATTATCCCTCTGTACGCTCACTTCATAAAGATTCTTCTTTTTTCCTTTTTTTTTTTTTTTTTTTTTTTTTTTTTTTAAGATTATCAGGTCTCTTGGATTCAGATTCTGAACATCCAGCTGTTGCGGAAAACTGGAACAGGGATTAAGAAAGATAAGAATTAATATGTGTATCTTGTCCGGTCTCTACCTTTTAAAATTTTTAAGCTTTTTTTTCTTCACTCTGTTTTTCAGCACCAAAAGAAAGAGGAAAACTAAGTGTACAACTTTCCACTCCAACGACATGCAATGTTATCCATGGCAGCCATCTTGAAAGTTTGATTTAAAAGCAGTAAATATCTAAGCAATATTAGCCAAAGATTTAATTGTTTCCACATGTTCTTTGTTCTTATACTTGTGCTGAAGTGGTCTTAAGCAGAATTTTCTTCAGTATTTAATCAGTTTAGTCTTGACCTAAAAAGTAGATAGATATGTGTTTACCCAAAAAGTAAACCTCTGCTCAATTGATTTTTAAAAATAGTAACAGTGTTACTAACTTTTGAAAGTAATTTGTGACAATCAAGTGAAATAAACAACTCAATCTGAAAAGATCTGTTTCCTTTACTAATCTGTCAGCTAAAGCTCCACAGACTTGGAAACAATTTCATCGTATCTGGATGGAACTGGAACTCAAGTTTCAAGTTGGAATGCAAAAATTTGTATCTTAATTTTTGCTGATCTCTGCCTTCTTGCTATCTTAATTAAAAGGGTTCTGAGATTTTCCCTCGTGTTTTAGATCTAGTCCCAATTACTTAAATCTGTCAAATATACATTACTTTGGGAAGTTACTCAATTACATCCTTACACTAGGATCCATGTTTAAGATACAGTCACAGGTCTGAGGAGGAGAAGGAAGGAACAATTCAAATTAAATATACTTTGATATAATATGTTAAAAATAATAAGTCTGTGAAGAAAAGTCTCCCTTGAGATTTTTTTATTACAGAAAACACAAATCTGAAAAATTACCTGTCCTTGGAAAATGAAGTGTACCAAACCCTTAGGAATGTTTAAAACATCTTAGATAAAGCTGTGAAAATTCAGGTCACCATAGCTCTAATTCATGCAGATGGTGACTTATTTGGGACTGGCTGGATATCCCTCCTAGTGATAAAAACACCGTCTGAGTAAGAGGTTGTCCAGACATCTACTGGAATTTCCCTTTCCCCCAGCTGATAATCCTTTTGGTCAGCTGTGTCTTTGTTCCACTGCAATTGACTGTTTTCTTAGAGATAAAATCAAATTTTTTTCTCTGTTTAGTGAGATTTCTCTGTGTGGTACTAATGTCTTTAAATTTCAGGAGATGTTTTGCACTTTTCCATAATTTCTTCTATAGACTTTACTAAAGAGTTAACTTCTGCTTTGAGGCTGAATCATACTAAATTGGGTTTCTGAGCTGGATTCCTGCTGAAATCAAGAGCTAAGCGCATTTATTATAGAGGCACTGAGAGCATCTTGTGAAGTGACAGCCTTCGGTATCAATGGAAAGTCTTGCATTACTACTATGATTGGATTAGGCTTTCAGTAATATTAGAAAACTAATATTAGAGATCAAGAATGAATAATTAATTTTAAGAAACATTACTGACTCTTTAAATTATAAAAATTTCCTTCTTGATGTTTATAATACTTACAACGGGAATAGAGTTCACTGGGAACATAATTTGAGTGGCATATAAAGTTTGATAGATTCATATTTTCACTTCTTTATTTTGATGAGCCTAATATTTAAAGCAGAAAGGAGAGATCTTTGTTGCTGTTATGGTTTTATTATGCTCTCATTGTTTTGTTCTTGGAATAAGGAGTAACGTGTGGAATTGAGCAGAGAATGAAATATATTTTATTCTCTTGGTGTTATTCTTATTTAATTACCTTATTATAGAGAAAATATTTCCTTTACACAGTTTATTTGCCTTCAATAGTATCAACAGATTTTAGTAGGAAGAATATGCAGTTTCATCAGAATATTCAGGTAACATTTAACTGTTAACTTCAATCTATTTTTTTTTAATTTAATGCTTCTTGGGACATTTTTAAAAGAAAACACCAATAAAATACATTGTAGAATATCATGCCTGTACAGTAACTTCATTTCACAGAAAAGAAGGCTGTAATTAATTTTTGAGTACCTCATACAATGGGTTGTTGCCCTTGCAAGTCTTTAAAGTAACACAATAAAATGTCAGTTATTTAATAAGCAGAGCAACTTTCTTTGCATGTTAAGTTGCATGTAGATACATCAAGGAGAAAAAGGAAAATATTATACTATGTTATAACTATGAATCCAACAGATTTGGAAAAGCCAGATTAATCTAGTGTATGGGTCTCATTGCCAGCAAAATTATGGATTATGCTATATGAGATATCTCTCATGACTCCAATTGTTGTCTTTGAAAGATGTACGTGGATGTAAGTTAATGTAGTTTCAGATGTTATTTGAGAATAATAGGTTGCATAAATAAAAGCATGATTTTATTAACACAATTACTCTTAATGCTGAAGCCAAGAAGAACCAGTGCAAGTTTTCTCATGTGATGTGTACTTCAAAGGTGCATTTTACAGGGGCACTTTCTGTAGGGCAGAGCAGCATAACCCGTACTTTTATAACTTTGCCTTTCTATCAAATAAAACTGTGCTGCTTGAGAATTCTGGTGTGCCTTAGAAGTTACTGGTTTATCTAAAGACCAGTGTCTGATTTGGCAAACCATACAGTTCTCCTTCAGATGCAGACTCCAAAATGCTCACTGCCCCCGGCAGTTAAACAACATGTACTGTTCAAAGGTTTTATTTATGCAAAATGAAACAATTGTGAAGAACTGGTAAGCAACCACAGCATGTCTTCTGTCCGCTTTTTATCCTTCAGTGAGGCTAGGTTTAGCATTTCACATAGTGAAAGGCCTCTTCTAAAGGTACTTTTGAACATTTTACTGATTTTGCTCATGTTTATATTAGAAGGTTTAGAAGGCTTTTGCTTATTTCTGTTCTGTGACAAGATGGATTTAGTGAATTTAATTCAACTTTCCTTTTTTATGGGTTCTTTAGTAGTTAATATTTCCACCTCGGTAAAAGAATTTCTAAAGGATTCTTTATGTGTATTTAATATTCTACTGATGTATACTAGATTTATTCTAAATATTGAAAGAAATTTAAAGCTGAAAGGACTCAGATGCTAAACTCAAGTATAAGTGTGCAAATGAAGTTTCATTCTACTGAAGCCAGATATGTAATTTTACATTTTTCTGGGATGACTCTGAAGTATGTCTATGTTGTCCCTGAGAAGTAACAGTCAAGTGATTATTAAAACAGTTCACAAATGGAGATTCCACATTCTTCCTTAGTAATATATTCAAATATTACTAAGGAAAGTGATAGGTCCCCCTGTTGCAAAGTATGACCCTGCCCTCCATTTCATAAGTTGTTGTGGGAGCCAACATTCTGATTAAGGTGTTTTTCTTCTTATCGTTCTCCACAAGCAGACAAATGCCTTCTTGTCTAATCCCTCTCAAGATTTTTTGCTCCATGATTTTGTGTCTGTCTTTCTTACAGGCTCTGCCTGTGCATGCAGGACAACGCTGTCTGGTGTTCTGCTATTTGCGTTGTTGACAACGAGCAGGGACTGATAAGGTCCTGCTATTAAACTGATTGTTTCTCCAGGTTTTGTTTACTCTGGGTTTACGTAATGCAGAGTCTATTCAGACTTGGGATGTACCAGAGCAGCTTGCTGAGGCTGCCCATGTCACTGGTGGTGCTGTGCCCTGCACAGTGACTCTGCTTCTCTGCTGATCCAGCGGGTCATAATTTCTTGGCTCCCCTGCAAGCCTCAGGATTCACGTGGGAAAATGGGAGTATCGTGCCGAGTGGAATGAATCAATCCAGTTTCCATTTTTAACTGCAGTTATGCTGTTTAGGTTAGGATGAAGAAACAGATGGTTATTTAGAGAATCCTGAATAGTTTCATTTTCACCATCTGATGCGTTACTTTTTCGACATGAAAAAATTTGCTTCTATCTTTGACAGCATATAGCTTACACCTTGATGACTAGGTGAGATTGGTTTTCTTCCTGCCATTATACCAGCACATAATAATACCAAACCTATTGGAAAACACATTTCTTTCTCAGTGTGATTACCAAAGGGAGACCTAACAAAGTTCCCTTAGACAAGCACCTACAACTAAGCAGTCTAAGCGAAACAATCATTTGCAAAGTTTGAGAAATGGGGTGTGATATAAGATCTTTCATTCACAAAGTCCTTCTAGACACTTAAATAATGCAGTTACTGTTGTTTGAGCTTTATTCTTTTATGGGCAAACCTAGCAATAATGTCTGTCAGGAGTTACAACAATTGTGGCACACTGTGGGTTCAGACTCGTCTCACCTAACCTAAACTGGAGGACCAAGCTGAGGTGCTTTGCTTCTGCCATGGCAGTGAAGAAGGGCAGACACGACCTGGAAATGCCAGGTGGCAGAGTCTGAGGAGAAAACTGCCAAGCCCACTGCAAACATACTTTGTTGTCTTCCAGAGACACACATGGTACACTCTAACACTAGAAGCCATGATACAGCAGGAGGTACATAGCCTACCCCTCACCCCACAGAGCTCACAGGAGCTGTGTGAATCACACCACATGCTTCCATCCGTGAGTCACACTAGGTATATACAAGCTCTGTGTATGTATATGGCCAGAACTGCACACTTGCAAGCTGTGTTTTAGTAGATCTGTTGTCTGGCTGTGCAAAAACTGTTTAGTTATGAAGTCAATTGTTTTTGTTTTCTGTTAGCCCCCTTAAGGATCTTTATATGGGTATTTTGTGTTAACAGACAGTGGCACAGAAATAGGCAGTGTTATTAATAACTGTGAATACCAGTCTCTGAGGAGTTTTGTGTTATGTTGGACTCCATTGTTTTGATTTCTTTTAGAGACTTCTAAAAGCCATTGGATGTTGTCTCTGCTATCAAAAGCAGTTTCCTTCTAGGAGTCTCCAGCATAGGAGGTTCTTGAGATTTTGTCCACTTGGATCAGTATCCTGGGTAGCTGATGAAGAGCTTTGCCCTGTGCCAGCAAGCAGGTTGTGCCTCTCTATGTGCCAGCCCCCAGTCAGCCAGCACAGTTTATGCTGTGCTGTCCGTGCATCTGACCATGACTCCCAGCTGACTTACTGTGCATCAGGTGGGTGTGTGCTCTTGATCTGGTCTTTTTGCAAAGTTCATAAATTCAAGGGATTTCGTTAAGGTATTGACACAGACATCTTCACAGAGCAGTTCAGCCCATCCGAGTCCACACCTTGGGAAACACTCTCGTTTTTCTGTTGAATATACAGAACATCTGGGATGATGGAATATTGCTAAGTGTCACAATAAAGGATGACTTTGCAAAGAGACAAAAATGAACTGGCTGTAACACTTTCTTTGGTTTTTTTCATGGTGTAGAAGAATCAACAGTTTTTCTCTATCCCAGGTGTTGTTCTTTTGATTCCAGGTTGATGCCCTCACCCACAGCTCCTGTGCTCACTTCCTGTTTCACAAACAGGACTTGGATAATTGCCCGACCACCCTACCCAAACATCTGTAATCATCTAGAGCCACCCCACTTCAGAAGTGTTTCATATAGCTGAATTTTTCCATTGTTTATGTGATGGGTTCCAAAGGGTGGTTGCCTCGGACAGGTGTGCCTCATCCCTAGGGAGATAATTTGTTCATCTGTGTGTTTTCTCAGATTACTGTACTGACTATCTTCCAGTAGGGACATTAAATCCGTTCCCCCTTTGCCTGACCCACCCCCTACTTCCTCTTCCTCTAGAATGTTTGCATTTTTCTGCCAGGACCACTAGGTGTCACAAGTACTCACAACTAAACTATAAAATCCCCTAAAATATTGTTCCAGACAGCTTGATATTTCCCTGATCAAGAGATCCAAGGACTTTGGTATAGACCTGATGTGTACTTGGGAGATGCTGGATGCAATAAAAAAGTCAGATGTTTCAAACTGGTCCTTACAGAGCAGGTCCATATTGTTTCATAGGGAGTTTTATCTGTTGTTGAAGGACCTTAATCCAGCTAACCAGAGAAAACTTATAAATTGGGTATGATCCCAAAGATCAGCAGACTGTGTTTAACACAAGCAAATACGCTGGTGAAACAGGGTGTGTAGAAGTAGAATATAGAAAGAGCTCCACCCTGAAAAAAGCTTATGGTTAAGAAACAGAACAATCCTTTGGTTATATTTAGATGATTTTCAAACTAAAACTGAGTTTTACATGCCAAAAATGAGACATATCTTTATTTCCTTCCCCCTCTACTTTCAACCTGTCTGTTTATAAAGTAATCAATCATTCTTGCCTAGCAGTATGAATTTTATGCCAGCTGGGAGGATATATTCTCAGCTTCCCTGTGGGAATCACAATACATCACTAATCGACTCTCTGGGACCCCAAGACACTGGTCTTTGCTGAAGAGGATATTTCAGTTGTTTCAAATGTCACAAAACCTTAACCCTGTAAACCCTCATTTGATGGATTGATTGATCTATTTATTTATTTATTTAAACTATAGGCAGTTTTTTCCATTTCTACCCAAAAACAAGCCTCCAGCACTCCCCCAGCATGTAGTACATCCACCTACATATGCACTACCTGTCCTTTTGCTGCTTTTGGAGGCATGGCTCAGTGCACCATTATACTGTGCACTGAACAAACAGCACAAGAGGATACTTTCCAGGTAAATGGAGGGAAACCCAGATCTTTCCATCTGGGGCCTCAATTCAGCTGAGTCCTGTGGAAGCCACAGGCCTTTGCAGCTTCCCAGTGACATCTGCTTACATCAGCTAGGTCTGAAGCTGCAGCAAGGCACAGGAGTGGAAGGAGATGAGCACATGTGATGAGAACTACTTGGCAAAAGAAGGTATGAATGTTAGTCTAATGACAATCCTGCTGCTGGTATTATGAGCTAGAAGATCACCCTGTATCTTTCAGCAGGATTCTGAAAGCACTGCAGTAGGGCCTAGATTCCCAGTGTTTCTTACCTCTCCAATTCCTGTAAGACCTTTTCTGTCCATTTCAAAAATTTTCTGTAAACTGCGTGCCAATGGTTCTGTATCCTATTATCTGCCACATCACTGGATTAATTTCTTCTAGCATTTTTAACCGGTCAGACAGCATAAAGAGAAATGTGTGGGAAACAGGCTTGATTAAAGGTTTTAATGCTTCCATGGATCTGTTCTGAGCATATTCAGAAATATACCTTTCCTCCTTTTTCCATATTTTTAAAAACATTTTCTCAAAATTAGAATAGTTTTATACACAGAAATCTAAAATATTGCATGCAGCTTGGGACAATTAAATGTGGTATTACTGCATGACATCCAAACAGACAGTCAATGTTCTAAATCTGGAGTGGCCTATTATACTGTCATTTTAAGCTGGTGAGATGAGAACATAATGGCTTTGGGCTATACCAGATGGTAAATTTAGGCACTGAAAACTACTCCACTGCTCTCCTGGAGTAGAATGCATCACCCTGAAAGAAGCAAAGACCATTCACTCCTTTTATAAAATAGTATTTCAAAGATAAAGATTGACATCATCGTGTAGCTGTTATTTCTTACTAAGGCTGCATAATGCTTACTAGTCGTGCCATACTGTTCACTATCAGTCAAATCAATCATTCATTCAAGACAGATAATTTGGTTCTAAATGCACTATTTAGAATGAATGTTGAATATTACTAACTGTTATTAAGTAGCCACCTGCTGCACGTTTATGACATTATGTTTGGTATATTGCTGCAATAATTTAAACTGTGCTTAAAGGTAGAGTTGAGTTGCAGATAATATTTTGTTAATAACCTACCCCGTAAACAAATACAATCAATTATGGGAGGAGGTAATTGCAGTGTTGAATCATTTTCTTACAACATTTAAATAAGTAATCAGATTGATTCAGAAAGATTTTGAACTTTACTTGTATTTAAATGAAGGTGTGTCATGAACCATAACAGATGCAATGATAAAGATAAGATTAGGGAGGTGCCAGCTTTCTGCTGGTTTTATATATGTTTTAAGGTAGCTTTGTAAAAAAGAAAGACTTTTGCTGCCCAGTGTTCTGTGAAGAACAGGCGTTTCCCAGGCAGAAATCTATCTGTCAATCTCTACTTACAGGGTCTGGCCTTTTTAGGGGTGTTTCCTCTATTTGCCAACCATAAACAATAACTGAAAAAAAGAAGAATGTTACATTTTGCTACCACTGGGGTGTGCCACTTAAAAGGATTATGATTTCTTCCCAGTAATTCATTCTCCTGCTGCTTCATGCTGGACCAGCGCCCTTTACATTCACCTGGCACTCCTTGTACGTGAAAATCAAACCACTTGGCAAAATGCTGAAATCAGTCTTCTTCTAAGAGAGAGGAAACAAAGAATGAAGAGGTGTCATTTCTTGGCCAGTGCCACACAAACATAGCAGTCCAAGACCACAGGAAGGAGTCCATGTGCCTACTGGCAAGGTTCATCGCAGTTGCAGTTTGCCATTTGGATAGTCCTCTGCTTTTAGCTAAGTAATTAGGCTCCTTGTCTTATCAGTAGGAGATCTCTGACATTTGCAGAGACAAGTTCATCCTACCCCCCTCACACACCTATTTTGTAAGAGGATATTGCCCCAAGAACATATATCTTTCTTCTTCCATTGGTGAGGTTAGGTAGACAAGAACCTAACTGAGATACCCAAGTTTTAGAGGAGGACTTTCAAAAGTGACTTGAATCCCACAGCTAGTGCACTGCATAACACTGAAGCATGTTTAGACTGGAGTAGAGAAGGCTTAGGGAGCACCTAAGTGCACCCTTACGACAGTTTCGAGGAGATTACCTAGGAAAGGGAGTCAATCTCAATACTAACTTTCACAGTGGGATAATAAAATACAATGATCATAATCTGAAATAGGACAGTGTCTGACTGGATAAAAAGAAAAATGTTTCCCCTCTGAGAAGAGCAATGCTGTGTAAGAAATTGCTCACTGAACTGTGAGATCTCTGAGCCTGGAGACTCTAATTTCAAGACAGGGCAAAGCCCTGGGCTCCCTGGTCTGAAGACAGAGCTGCCCCTGTGTTGAGTATTGAGTGGTGTATTTGAGTACTGGGGATTGAATGGTGACCTCCCAGAGTCTCTTCAAGTCTAAGTGATTAGGGATGGTGTGCTGTCTTTCATGCTGAAATATCGCATGAGGGGTATTGTGCCCATATATCAGAGGCAGACTGTGAAGGTAATGCAGGATCTAGACAAGGCTTAACATAGAGGATTTTATCAGATGTTGATAAGACACCAGGATCAAATTTAGGTTCAGCTGACACCTCCAGTAACAGAGTTTTTGGAATCATGTCTGTTCTTTTGAGAACTTGACATGACACAGGTGGCTCTTGTCTTGGTGAATGGGGAAAATGTAAGAACTAAAATCTGTTTTGGAATATGAGTGAGAACGAAATTTTAAAAATAGCACAGAAGAAAAATAGTGTGCACGAGTACATAGAAACACAACTAAAAAAGATTCGAAGAATGGCTGATTGACAACTATATAGATTAATTAAATGGACTACACTTTATTAGCTTCAAAATAAAAGATTTCCTCTGAAGTGAGGAAATCACTTAAGTGAGATTAAGTGAGATTTTTTTTATAGATTTGATTTGAAAAAAAGAAAATCAATATTTGTAATCAAGAATGAAAATTAAACTATATTGTAGATGGAAAACTAAAAGATGTTTTGGTAACGGAGGCCAGTCAGGGAAATGTCGCATAGGCAAATGCTTGAGCCTTCTGGAAACAGGTGATGTAAACTGGTATAAAGAGAATCTAAATGATAGGTCACTTAAATTCTGTGAATTTGAGAAATATTTAGTCTGTGCCCTAAATTCTGCAGAGTTACAATCTGGAGCACTCTTGGCTTTTGCCTTGGGGAATGATACAGTATAAAGTTTGTGCATGGATTTCCCACTGGCTTTTAAAACAGACTCACACAATGAAAAAGAGCCAAGTCAGGGTTAGATTTTGATTTCTCAATGCATTGCTAGCATATTTCTTACTGCAAATAAATTGCACAAAAATTGAAAAATGGCTATAAATAGAACAACTCAGTATACAGACAAATGAACAAGTGTTTTTAAATATAGAGGGTCACCTAATTATGTGCTTTTGCTCAGCAATAAATAAAAGAGAAGAACGCCGTAAAGTGATTAGTGAGCAAGACTAGAAGACACTGACATTAATCCTCTGTACTGCTTTCAGCAAATAGAATTACTTATGCATAGACATTCAAAGCCATGTGCTTATGTGTCTTTTAAAATGTGATTTTGTCCTCTGTGCATTTCTTTCTCATCTGAGAGATATAATGGTAATACCTCTCTACCTCACAGGCATTTGTTGGAATGTTCAACACTGAAAAAATGGGGTCATAGTATTGAGGGAAAAGGTTGTAAGAAGGAGAGCAACTTGGTAATGTGTTTAAAAAACTGTGCTAATCACTTCCTCACAGTAACTTTATTTAAACATATGCAACTCCCACCCCCCTTCATTAGCCCCACCTTAAATGATACTCTTGCCCGTATACTCACTGAAATATTAATGTGGCATGTACAGAAACAGACATGGTCTGCTTTTTTTTGTCAGATTCAGATCTGAAAAACAAGGTTTTTTTGTTCACAATTTTCCCTTCAGCTTTCCTGGAAGTTTCCATTGCTCAGTACTGCCTCCAGGTACTGCTGACACAGCACCCTCAGGGAACAAGGCCCAAACCAAAACTACCCTGAAAGTACCCAACACAAAAAGGATCTTGACTTTACCATTTTTCCCTTTCTGTCCTGATGCCATCGTTAGCACTTCAGAGGAAATGATACATCAGTATTCAAAACATAATGGGGGTATTAAAATTCTTACAGACTTCAAAGCATTTTCATCCAATGGAATAAAGGACGCTACTTAACCTATGTTTAGAACTTATTTTTGTCTCTTCTCTGCTGTTTGCAAGGTGTTGGAAGTTCCTTCTCCAGTCTCTACCCACTGCCAGAAGCTCCTGTGAAGCCATGGCCCTCTGTTTTCAGGTCAGGCCAGTCACTGATGTTAATTACATCCTTCTTGCATGGGAGGAACCATATTGAGTTGTTGATGTTTCATTTTCCTATTTTGAAATCAAAAGACCTCTGCAATCCATGGAATGCATAGGCAAGCTACAAAAGTATGATGTGCAACAGTATATGTGATCAGAAATCCTGAACACACTGCTGGAATAGCACCAGCTTCATTAAATACAGGTTCTTGGTTCAGTTGCAAAACAATTGCAATTCAAATGCAAAACTATCATGTTCTAAATATCTAAGGGTTTTATACACATCTCATACCTTCATACAAGCAGTGGATGCCCTTCTGGAGGTCATTTAGTCCAACCCGGTGCTTGAAGTAGGACTACCACATTACCGGTGTCAAGTCAGCCATAGCTTTGTTTTAGCTGGGTCTTGAAAAGCCCAAGGTGGTGACTCCATTTGAATACACCCAGACTGATTTGTTGTTATTCTGGGCAGCAGGTAGAATGCTGTATCAGAAACGTCTTTGGTTGCACTGGCAAGGGCCAAACCCAGAGGAAAGAGCTTCTCACTCTTTCCTCCAGAGAACATTTTACTCAAAGAGGAGTGGAGCTCTGGTAGTTAGCAATAATTATTGCAAAAGTGGTACACTGCTAAGGACTGTCAAGTATAGTCTGCCCAATATTCTTCTAGGCAAAATAAAATTCAATGGCATTTTGTAGTCTGTCAGGGTCTGTGCAAGAGGTGCAGCTGTCCCCAGGCAACATGCATATTGCTGCTATTGCTCTCTGGTAAATACTGTTAAAGGCTCTTTTACCACTGGAGAACAGTATAAATAAATGATTATCACCACCCCAAAGCTGTATTAATTGCCATTAAGTGGGCTCAGAAGGAAAGAGCTTACTATTATCATCCAGACAGCCCACTAGGAACTACGCAGTTCCCAGTTTCTGAGAATGTGCACTTTTGGATGAATGGACAAGCAATGCTGGCTTCTAATGCCTTATGGTGGAGGGGGCTGAATTACTGAATTGTGTGTTCCTCTGTGAAGGAAAAATGTCATTTATAATGTAGGTGTGTCACGTGTAAAACTTTCAGTAGGTTTCTTCAAACTCCAATTTTTGCCTTGCTGAATGCTTCTCTTGTTCCTAATAGCTTTCATCTTCCTTCTCAAATTCCACAAAAATTGCAAAAACTAGGCAGGAGAGATTTCTTCCATTTGGAAAGTGGCATATTGGTTAATGCATTGCCTCTCATAACAAAGACAAAATTTATCTTAAAGGTGACATGGAAAAATGTTACAGCCCCAGCAGTGGATCCTCTGTCTACAGAGAGCAAATAAAACTGTCTGTGTTGCCTTCCCAGCCACTGCTGTTTGGCTGTGAGCTGCAAAGGAAACGTCTAAAATTTGCTCTCCATACCTGAAGCCTTCAGGTTATTGCTGATTTTCTCAATCAGTACCTAGTGTAGTGATGATTTTTGTTGTCTCATTCCTAGTATAAAAAGGAGTCAAAACTAACAATGTCAGCTTGGGGACAAAAGAAGAGCTGCTATCATATATCTATAACCTTCCCCCACAACTGGCCTGTGCCTAATTTGTACCACTAAACTGAGGCTGTAAGACTAGAAGTAATGTCAGAGAATTACAGAATTGTTAGGGTTGGAAGGGACCTCTAGAGGTCTAGTCCAACCCCTCTGCGAAGGCAGGGTCACCTGAAGCAGGTGACACAGGAACTCATCCAGGTAGGTTTTGAATGTTTCCAGAGAGGGAGACTCCACAACCTCCCTGAGCAGTCTGTTCCAGTGCTCTGCCACCCTCAAGGTAAAGTTCTTCCACATGAAAGGAGGTGAAACACCTTGTGTTTTAATTTATAGCATTTGCTTCTTGTTCTGTTGCTGGACATCACTGAAAATAGTCTGGCAATATCCTCTTGGCACCGTCCTCTTGGCACCCACTTTTGAGGTGTTTATATGTATTGATGAGATTCCTCTCAGTCTTCTCCAGACTAAACAGGCCCAGCTTCCACAGTCTCTCCTCATAAGAGAGAAGCTTCAGACTCCTCATCACCCTTGTGGCCTCTGCCAGACCGTCTCCAGTAGCTCCTTGTCTTTCTTGTCTTGAGGAGCCCAGAAGTGGCCACAGCACTCCAGATGTGGCCTTACTAAGTCTGAGCAGAGGGGGAGCATCACCTCCCTTGAGCTGCTGGCCACACTCTTCCTGAGGGACCCCAGGATACCATTGGCCCTCCTGACCACAAGGACACACTGCCTGCTCATGGTCAACTTGTCATCCAAGACTCCCAGGTCCTTCTCCACAGAGCTGCTCTCTAGTAGGTCAGCCCCCAGCCTGTGCTGGTACTTGGGGTTATTCCACCCCAGGTGCAGGACCCTTCACTTGCTGTTGTTGAACCTCATTAATTTTCTCTCTGCCCAGTTCCCCAGCCTGTCAAGGTCCTGCTGAAAGTCAGCACAGCCTTCAGGTGTATCAGCCACTCCCATGGTTTCATACCACCAGAAAACTTGCTGAGGGTACATCCTATACCTTCATCCAGGTCATTGATAAACAAGTTGAATAAGGCTGAACCCACTACTGATCCCTGAGGAACATCACTGGCTACAGACCTCCAAGTGGATTCTGCTTTGCTGATCATGGCCCTCTGAGCTCTGCCTTCAGCCAGTTCTTGATCCTCCTCACTGTCCATTCATGTGACCCACATTGCCTGAGCTTACCCAGAAGGATGTTATGGGAGATGGTGTTCAAACTCATGCTGAAGTTGAAGTAGACAACATCCACTGCTCCCCTCTTGTCAATCCATCCTGCCATATCATCATAGGAGGCCATCAGATTGGGCAAGCATGATTTCCTCTTGGTGAATCAATAGTGACTACTCCTGTTGACCTTCTTTCTGTCTCTGTGCTTATTGATGACCTCTAGAACACCCTGTTACATCTCCTTTCCAAGGATCGTGGTGAGGCTGAGTGATCAGTGTTTTCTCAGGTCCTCCGCCTTGCTCTTTTTGAAGATGGGGATAACATTGCTCAGCTTATCCATTAAACATTCTTTGTTACATTTTTTTAACTTTTTGAAATGGCTATATCCAGGAATAGCTATTTCTTATTTCTTATTAAAAAAAAGTTGTAATGCTCACTCTTTTTTCCCATTACACTCATTCCTCTGTGTAAAATTAATTTCATATTTTGAACTCAAGCAACACTTCATTTTTAATTGTCCTGTGAAAGTTAGAAAATGAGGAATTTGATGATATGAAAATGAGTTTTACCTCCTTCATAAAAATACTTCTAAGCCTCAGAAATCAATTCTTCAGATTTTTTCATTAACATTGCATTTTATGGCACAGATGGGTAAAACTTGAATGAGGCTGCAATTTCAGCCAGATCTCAGTCTCCAAGCAATATAAATAACATTAATTTTCCACTTGCTTTCTACAAGCAAGTCTGTGAAGTATTTCCTGTGATTGCAGTGAAAGTAAAGCCTCCTGGGTTTATTCAGTTGTTCTGTTTCTTTTATTTTTGGTCAGAATTTATGGTGATGCCAGAACCTCAGTCTTCATCTAAAAAGAAAAAATAAAAGGTAATTACTTTCTAGAAAGAAGCATTTTGTCTCTCTGGAGATACACTTTTGTCGAACTCATTCAAACTGAGAGTTGTCCTTGAACAGGTTCTTTATTGCCAATGTGCCACATTTAGGAGATGTTATGGAGACCCTTCTGTGAAGCAGTTTGACCTGTGGGACACATACAGGTGCTGAAGTCCATGCATGACAGAAACTTGTGGTTTTCTGTGGAAACCTTCTGTGGAAAAACTGCTAAACAGGAGACACCATTTCTACAATGTCCCTCCTCGCTGCAATGCCATGCAGGCATCTCCTGGCTGCTAAGGGAGAGGTAAGAAGCCTACACAAGTGCTAAATAGGGAGCTGGCTATTCCTGCAAGCTGGCACCTGGGGACGTGTTTGTGCCTGGCCACAGGGGGAATTGCTGGCCCTGTGGATGGAGATGGCTGTACCCAGAGCAGAGACCAGCAGAGCTTAGTGTAGCTGATGGATGCTGGATATGGATGCTGGACTTTAGCCCTTGAGGAGCCTGTGGGGAAAGCAGATGGGCCAGCACCAGCACCAGCACCAGCACCAGCACCAGCACCAGCATCAGCACCAACACAGAGGGACTGCATGGAGGCAGACCATGCAAAAGTCCTGCTTAGGTGCTTTCAGGCTCCTGTTTTCTCTCGATGGCATGTTGGCCTGGAAACAGGCAGCAGCAGGAGGGTCAAGAGCCCTCCACCCACTGCTGGGTAGCCTCCAGAGCCTGGGGCAATAGCTGCCATTGCACAAGCTCCACTGAATAGCCATGGGAACTCTGGAAACCTCCCTCTTGCTCCAGCAGCCCCAGCAAACACTCTTTGTGTTTTAGCTGATTTCCCAACAGCAGTGGCTTCTCTGTGCCAGTGGGTGCCTGAGCTGTCTCTGGCTGCAGCTGACAGATGGTCCATAGTGGGAGTGCTCCATGGCCCTGGCACTGCCTGGGTGCTTTGGCTCACTGCAGGCACTGCCATAGGCTGGCACACTTGGGGTGGGAGAGGGACAAGCCCTGGGTCCTGCTGGATGGAGGTGGCTGGAGGTCTGGTGGCACCCAATGCTCCAGCTCCAGGCAGCTACACTGGATCAAGGCCTGTGCACTCAGTCCAGTCTCCAAAGACATGAGTCTCTTGGCTGTGGGGCTCTAGGAGATCCTCTCTGCCTCCTGTGTCCTCAGTACTAGAGAAGCCAGCACTGACTTCTCCCTCCAGTAATGCCACGCTTCCTTCATGGAGCTGTGCTCTGATTTATCTATATGTTCATTTGACAAAACCACTTTTTCCTAAAGAAACCAAAACAAAGAGAAAAATCACTTGTAATCACACAACTTATCCTCAAAAGTCTTTATTGTGTATTAATATTTGTTCTCCAGCCAAAAAATGGAAATGTCTTTCCAAGCTGTGGTTATCTTTCAGTTTAATACCTGGCCTATTCAGCCATATCTTTTAATAAAATATTTTAATTTAATCTTTTGGTTAACTCTTATCTAAGAAGGAACTCTGCCTTGATAAGGAGCATGTTTCTGTGTAGTCAGACATCTGCAACCGCCTGTAAACTCTCTGATGGTGAAAGTGAGGACAACTGATCAGATGTCTCAGGACCACAAAACAGGCTGAAAGCTGTTTGGTGCCTATTAAAATCAATGGCAGGTTTAAATGGATTTGATTGTAAACTGAGCTGTGTGGCTTTTGGAGTGTTTCTAAAGCATCCCTTACTATAATACTGGATATTGAGGTAGAAAACAAAACCAGTGCTCATATTATGACAGGGGAATGGATGATGTCATAAGCAGTACTTAAGTTAAATACTTACTCTGTGATAGTTTTGAGGAAAGGCTTGTAAATTTTCAGCAAGTGAAAATGGATCATTGAAATATATTTAAAATGCATTCCAAATTTATGGCAAATTTTTTTGAAGATTGTTGGATTGGGACTTTATACTGCTTTGTACGGTTGTAGCATTTAGATACTCTTGAAAGAATTTTTCCCTGAGACATTGAGTAGACAATTTTGCTTTTTGCAAACCCAATTTTTTACAAAACTGAATAAAAATTTTGGAAAATTTCAGAGAAATTGCTGGAGTTCTGTGGACTGTTGGAGGGAGCTGGAGGTCAAGTAGACACCCAAGGCATCTATGGTGGCATTGGATGCCTGTTTCATGCAGTTGAAATGAGCCTCTATTCAGCCCAACCAGTGGAGCCTGGTGTTCCATCTCGCCCTAAAGTAGACCCTTATTCACTGGCCAGCTAAACAGCAGTACAGGCTCTACAAACTGCACCAGCTACATATCTGCTGAACATGGAGGGATTCATACATCCAGAGCACAGCTAGACACCTATTACACAATTTGCTCAATCTTATGTTAAAATATCATTTCCAAATGAAAAATAGGAATTATATAATTTGATGAAATAAAGAATAAGTAATTTTTAATTTAAAAAAAACCTTTAATTTTTTCCTGAAGCAAATTGGTTAAATGTAATACAAGTAAATGTATTGCTGATGGCAACGAAGATGTTAATTTTAGGTGACAGATTAGTCCTCCACTAATAGAAATGCTTTCTTTTGTTCAATCTTTTATTTCAGTAGTTTAACGTTAATCAAACATTTTTTTTTCTCATCCCTTTCATTCATATCCAAATGGGCTGGAGACATAGCTCTAGGCATTGGCATACTATCTGAGATAGTTCGTTTCCAAAACAGACATGCTGGTGAGTAGTTTGCACATGTATTATACATGTTCTTGGAAGGAATGCTAGAACCAGTGTATGAACTGACAACTTGGAGAATTGCGTGTCATTCAGCAGGAAGTTCAATAAACATCTCATGCATGCTATGTGCATGTTCTTGTGGATAAAATAATATTGAGTTTTTTTCTCAGGAATGTTGATTTTTTTGGAAAGTGGAAAACAGGCTGTGTATGTAGTGTGCTCACTGTGTATCAGAGAGAAATGTACTAGCAAAGTATATTTATTTCTTCCATAATCAGTTTTTCTTTGGTAATAATACACATTACTGGTGGCTGATAAATTTATCTATAAGGAAAATGCATACTCACTTGAAGTTTCATTTTACACACACGCACACAAACAAATCTGTCTAGCTTTACTGAAATGTTACTGGAGCATCAATAACTCTTGGGGTTTCTTACACATTTCCATTCCATGCTTCTGTTTTTCATGAGGGGAACAATTAATACTTTTCAAAAACATTCATCTATTTTCAAGTGCCTTGAATTTGGACTTTCAAACAAGCAAACAAAAGAATTACTCCTGCAAGTATTTCTTTTGTGTTGGCTGAGTTTTATGGGAAGAATGAAAAAAAAACTTCCCAAACACACATTTTTTTTTTAGCAAATCTGGCACCGCAAATCTAAAAGGCATGGAGTGAGTCAGACACAAGCTCCATTGAAGTGGAATATCTTTTTACTATGCCAGTGAAAACTGGACTTGATTTCAGTAGCTATAAGCCTCTGAAAATCTGCTGCTTGGCAGACCCATGGGGCTTTGGCAGTGTGGCACTGAGTGCACAGTGAGCTGGGGAGCTGGCAGGGCAGATGACTGTCCCCCAGAACATGCATCACCAAGTCATTGATGCCACTGTTCCTGCTGCAGGGGCATTTAGTATCAGAATGCGATGCCAAATATTTCCTTTTTATAAAGGTATTTTTAGACTGACTAATTGAACTCTGGCACTTACAAAGGCCCCATGAACGTAGGCCAAAGGCCAAATCCCTCACCAGAATAAGGAACGGATGCCTGCTGGGGCCAGACTAGCACTCTCACTCTGACTAAGGTTTCCTCTCCTCTTTTTTTTCTCCCTCGTCAGTAAACTTCCTCATATCCTTCTCTGGCAGACCCATTGTCCCACCTTTTTGCCCATTGGGGTGGGCTTAAACTTCCTGGATTTAGGATGGACTCACTGTCCAACATCTGAACAGCTCTCTGACCTGCAGATCTAGAGAATATCCTTTGTAGGCATTGTAGCTACTGTAATTATGGAAAGACAGCTATGTGCAACTGGAACAATAGTAAATTTGCAATAATAATATGGTTTTCTATAGTCTGTTCTGGATTGATTCTCTGTAATAAGTGTTTGCACAGTAGCTTGTACTGAGGCACAGTAGCTTGTACTGAGGCTATAATCCTGGCAACCTCGTTCATAAAGGTGTCCTGTTCATTTCAGTGATCCCTCTAGAAGAGAACTGAGATGGCAATCTGTCTTGGCTTGAATTGTCCACTTGGTTTTTTTCTTCAGACCCGCTCTATGCCTTCCATCTTTGTGCCCTCAAAATGAACTTCTAGGGCAAATCCCACTACTTACATCTAGTGCTATTTTGGTGAAGCCAAACAGGAAGCATTTTGAACTGTGAAAAATCCATAATTTAAAGGGGAATGTAAATGAAACTCAAATGACACCTAGAAGAGGTACAGTGCTGCAAGAGTGATATTAGAGCAAGTTGTTTAGAGTCAAGCACAGACTGAAGCCCTCAGAAGGAAAGGACCCAAAGAGCTGTCCCACGAAATAGTTGAATAGAGCAACCAGGAATCCAGCAGGTACCATGAGTAGAGAATATTTGTCATCAGAACAGGACACAACTTTGAAGTTAAAAATAGAGTGATGCTTCACTTTGCATCTGACACTTCAGCTCTTTGCCAGGAAGGTGTTATGTTAAATTTGCTCTTACCTTCCCAGTGAAACATGTGAGTTTTTAATGTTTTAGAGTGTTCTTTATAAAAACCCCAAACCCTCAAGGTCTGTCCGTATTCTCTGACTCATATTCTCCATAAGCAGCAAAAACAAGCAAGGAGATACAGAAGAAGTAGCAGAAGAGACCAGGGGGCCCAAAAGGAAGAGGGAATGCCACATGTTGAGGCATTTTGGTGACACTGAAAAGTTTGTATGTCACTTTTTTTTTTTACTAAGTCTATATGTTTTTCTGGAAGAATTACTTGATCTTTTGAGAACATGGTAACTAAAGACTTCATCTTGCATTGTGACCATATTTAT
The DNA here is from genome assembly GCA_013397935.1 of Dasyornis broadbenti. NCBI lineage: Eukaryota > Metazoa > Chordata > Aves > Passeriformes > Dasyornithidae > Dasyornis > Dasyornis broadbenti. The sequence continues at coordinate 1,300,294 of VZRN01002051.1, forward strand.
GACGACAATATTATGATGAAGTTACTGCTTTCAAAGCCTCTTTAAAATTGGCTTGGCATAAATGGAGATTGCTAGGCCTATGAAATGGGAGTATAACCACATTTAAAAACAGGTCAGCAGACAATGTACTTGAGGAGGGGGACGTGATTTTCCAGGGATATAAGTTAGCTTTATTCAAAACAGTCCTCATTTTGGAAGTGTGATTCAGATATGCTTGCAGACATACTTTCACTTCTTAAAGGAGTGAGATAATGAGGCTTAAAGTGGATTTATCATTGCACAATATCCAGCATTTCACAATATGAAATAAAATTACCCAAGGTCCTCATGGTGCACGCTCTATGTTGCATGCATCTCCCAGGTGAAAGGCAGGTGGTTGCAGTGATTTGAAAGTACAGTGTGATTGCATCAGCCAGGTGAGAGGCTGCTGGGGAAGAGCCCCAGCCCTGAGTCAGCAGAGCGTGTTGTGGTACCGGCTGTGCTGGAAGTGGTGCAGAACCTCCCTGCCTCAGCAGAAGCCTTGGGAAAGGTTTTGGCTGAGAAAGCTCTCCTAACACCTACTCCCTCTGCAGCTGTTTTCACATTTCCACAAAGGATGCAGCTGTCTCCGTTTGGGGGAACATTCCCTAGGATGCCCTGAGAATGATAGGCATGTGGTTTTGTTCAGCATTTACAGGGATCATAGAAAATGAACATAAGAAGACAGTGGGAAAATGGAGGTGGGTATGTCCTTCTTCCAAACATGTGTATTAAGGCACCTAATGTGAGAAATGATATTCTGAAAAGACTAAAGACCTTAGAAATTAAAGTGTTGGAGACTGTACAAATGCTATCTTCATCAAGGAGGACTGTAGCATGACCCAGCTTTTGTGTTTTGCAAAGCAGTTTTCTCTGAATTGCTTAGCACATCTGCTTGGTGGATTATAGGATAAATAGGCAAGGGAGAAGCAGCCATAATTTTTACTCATGAGACCACAAGGGATTGAAACCAACCACTCTCACAGTAGTGTGAACAAAGCTGTAATCCTCAGCTCTGTGCCCTTTACTGTCCTGAATGGGAGTATCCACGTCAGCATGGTAGATCCTTTCATAGCAGTGAAAGAGTATCCTGCATCAGAGAGCAAAATTCTCCATCTAGCAAGTCTGGTACAGTATTTGCTGATGGAAAGAAGACAGCTGCTGTATGCTCATTGCTCCAAGGGGAATGTAATCTATGAAGGAAGAACGTACATCTGGGGATCTCAGCATTTCAAAAGGCATCAGAGTCAAGAACTCTGAATGGTACCCTCTTAGAAAATACATAATACCTCCTCACTGATTCATCGTTCCTTTCATTCTCTCCTTCTATCTCACTGAACAGGGACGTGCCTAGTCAGTATGACTTACGTATATGAATGTGTGTGAAAATTCAACCCTCTTAGAAATTTCATTCCTTCGGAACCCCAAGCAGCTGTTCAGACTAGTAAAGAGTTATTGAACACTTCTTTCTTTTGTCCAGGCTTTTACTGATTTTACTAGATGTGCTGCAACAGCTTAGGCCTCTGACTATGTGAGGTAGCAAAAGCAGGTGATGACAGGGCTGGATTGTGAATGAAGGAGTCCAGTCACAATGACACCAATGTACAGAAAGCAGTCTTCAATAGGGGCATGAAAGATGCTTTGTGAACCAATAGAAAAGCTGAGAAGGGTCTGGATGGGTACAAAAGCTGACCCTTGCTATATATTCCAGTGCTGCCTACATGGGGAGATGTCATCACACAGCATTACAGTCTTAGATAATTCCTTAAAACCACAAAGACTGCAACTGCTCATTTTCTGCATATTTCTCCCACATCAGTGGAAAATTTATATTGAGGCAAACAAATGCCATTTAAACTAAAAATGTTAAAAATAATACATTATTTTTTTTAGCTGCTTGAATGGTTAGGACATGCTTTCAGTGGTGATTACATCCACCCTATTTGAATATGCCTAAACTCCTTTGTTTCCTCTCTGCATTCAAAGACCTGCAAATTTTCTGGTCTTGGTTTGCATATGTTAGTGGTATAATTTGTACCATTTCTGGACTAAGTGCTGAAATTGTGTCTTATTACTCCTAATGGGTGCGCTGTCTTTTCATTAAAAATAAATGCAATGAAAACCACAATAATAAAATAATCATGGACCAAGTCCCTAGCACGTGATCTTCATACAGTTGGCCGCACAAGCACAGTCATTCACTTCATCTCCTCCTGTTGTTGCAATGTCCTAAAGACTTGAATTTATGCAATATAACTATTAAAATACGTGATCATTTCTTGGTTTGTCTGACTTTTTGACCATCTCTGGGAAACCCTAGGAAAAGTGCCAAGAGAAAGCTGACATTTTCTGAGCAATGAATTCAGCCCATTCCCAGATGTCACCCTCCAATGGGAAGGACTGTGGGTCCCCGTGGTGGAAGGCTGGTGGCCAAGGCTGGCTGATTTGGACAGACCAGTTAGTTTGGCACTATAGAGCAGTCCCCTCCTATCATTGTGGGAGCTCTGGGAAGGAGAGCAGGAAGAGCTGGTCCAGATTACCCAGTTTGTCAAGCCAGATATAGTTGATTGGTTGTAGGTTTTACAACGCTATACTAAGTAAATTAGTATTATACCCATTTTAGGACCTAAATTATCTTAGGACCAATGTAGATGGAGATGTTTCCTGATACTCTAGTGCTTAATTGGTGTGTATTTTCCACTTTATGGTAAATTTTTAGTATCAACAAATTTATCCTAGTCTTTATCCTGCCTTTGTGAGCCCTATCACAACCAATCTCACTAAAACTGTCCTCCTTTTTAAAAGCTCTTGGTCTGAAAGAAAAAATTCAAGCCACACTACATAGTCAGAAGCCCTGATATCTTTCTGCAAGTTATCTATATAATTCTGTAGCAATATATTGCTCTTGTTTCAAGTATTTCTTATTTTGGTCTTTAGTAACATATTAGATTTTCATCACTGTCACTATTTCATAGGTGGGGAAGTGGTACAGGGAATATTAGTTAAGGTCACATTCCCAGAAAGCTGGTTGCAGTGCTATAAATAGAGGGTAAGTTTTTATAGAGTTCTTAATTCACCAGTTCAATTACAGCAGAACCTGTGGGCTTGATGTTGAATCACAGAATCACAGAAGATCCCAAGCTGGAAGGAATGCATCATGATCATTGAGCCCAACTCCTGGCCCTGCACAGGACCATCCCCAAGAGTCCCACCGTGAGCCTGATGGCATTGTCCAAATGTTTCTTGAACTCTGTCAGGCTTGGTGCTGTGACCACTTCCCTGGGGAAGCTGTTCCAGTGCCCACCTTTTTCTAATGTCCAACCTAAACCTTCCCAGACACAGCTTCAGGCCATTCCTGTAGGTACTGCCACTGGTCACCAGATAGAAGAGATCAATGCCCCTCCTTTTTCCTTCACAGGGAGTTGTTGACTGCAGTGAGGTCTCTCCTCATAACTTTACCAGGCACCAAAGTGCAGCTGACAGACCTGTAGTTTTCAGGGTCCTCCTTCTTGCTGTTCTTGAAAATCAGCCTTCTTGAAAGTTTCCAGTCAGCTGGGAGCTCTCTGGCTTCCCAAGACGGCTAAAAAATCATTGAGAGGGGTTTTGCGATGACATCAGCTAGCTCTTCAAGGATTCTTGGATGAAACCCATTGGGCCCCACAGATTTTTAGGGATCCAGCTGGAGTAGCACAATTTCAGGGTCAACTGGAGATTGATCATTCTTGCTGTCATGGTGCTCCAGGTCAGGGCTCTGAGACCCCTTTGATCCTCATCCATGTTGAGAACAGAGGCAAAGTTACAGCAGGAGTGATAGATAATATATGTTGTGCAATTTAGATCAGAAATTAGCTGCTATTTGGCTTGAGAAAATTAGGAATTTAAGAAAACTGCTATTGCAAGCCCTGTAAAAAGTACTGTTTGGTCAGAACTTGCAAAAGGTGTGTTTGACTCTTGTGAGGAAACGGATGGTGCTCGAGAAGCTGCTACTCTTTATAAGCCCCTTTATCTAAACCAGTTGTAGCTGGAGGCTTGCAAGGTGGACAGCCCTGTGCAAAAAAAAGACACTATCAGCCCAGGTCACAACAAAGAGAAGAAGAAAGTCTTGTCTTGGAAACATTTGGTGAACCATTTTGTTTTGTAGTGGTTGATTGACAGTGTTCTTGAGATTACTTAGGATTTTGAAACCTTAAGAGTAGCTTTTAAGAGATGGTTTAAGGGGCAGAACTGGAACACGGCATTATGCAGTTGCCACCTTCTATTTTTGGAGAAGAAAAAGCTTTTTGTCTTCTCTACAATATATTCAGAAGAATGTCACTTGAATGTAGTTTTTCCTGCAGATCAAGACAAACTCACTAGTATACTTGGCTGTCTGCAATATTGTGGAAGCAAGATGTACACAAAGAAAAAACGGGACACTACTAGTGAACTAGAGGGGAGAGGGAAAGAATCAGCAGAGGAACGTGGGAGTGATTTCTCCCTCGATGTTTACTAAATCTCACTTTAATCCTGAAAGCTTAGGCTGAGAAACACTGAGAACAGTTTTGTTTAGGTTAGCTGGTGTTTCCAGAGGTTTTGGTAATGGGTTTCACAGGTTTCGTTTAATTGCTCTCTGTCTGGGAAAACAGCCATGAATTTGTGACTGATTGGAAATCCAGATATAAAGTTGAGCCATTTTTTGCAGCTGGACTCCAGTGGACGTAGTGAACAGTTAAGGGAAAGTACAAAGCGTTCCTGAGGGAACATTTGGGGAGGGAGGAGTGCAGACTGTCTCCCTTTTGGCAAGAAAGAATACAACTAGCAGTTTTTAAAAAATTGCTTACAAGGAAATGTAGAATTGTTTCTGAAGGAGATTTGCCATGTTCTCTTTTATTAAAAAAAAAAAAAAAAGGCAAAAATGTTGTGTTTGTCACAGGAGAGAAAATCAGTGACTGAACATTTATCAGAATGTTATTAGTTGCCTTGCTTGATTTCAAAGAGCTATAACCCATCCAGAAGGAGATGTCCATTTTGACATCCTGCATGAAGAACTGCTCTGACAACCTCATCTGCTGAACAGAGCACTGACTGTGGCACTGCAGCAAAGAAAGAGCAAAAGGTGGCAGCCTGCTTCCTCTGCCTGTTAACAGGTCAGACCTGCCTCCTCAAGCATCTTCTATAGCTTTGCATGTTTTTAATGTACACAAAGACAAAGGAGTCTCAAGTAACAGAACAGAGCCTAGAAAATGAGGGTATGATAATAATGGCCTTTCTTAAACGTTAAAACCATTTCACTGCTTTTATTGTGTAACTTATTCTTGTCAATTTGTATCTTTTACTTCTAGAGATTCTTCTTCAGTGAGTGATTTCTTTGACCTTAACAGAACACCCGGCCCTACCACATGCTGAGCCTTTAATGACTTGAGAGACACACCCTAGGAGCTCCACGTCTGTTGATAGGGTCGAGTTCAAAGATTATGGGCTGCTGTAGTCTTATAAGAGAAACAGTCTAAAACATTCTTTACCGTGACCACAAAGCTGATTTGGCGCTCCGGTTGTGTTGGGAGCAAGGCTGAGCCTTGACTCCGGCAGTGTAGTTCAGGAGCCTCAGGCAGGCTGGGGCAGTGCCTCACCACTCCTGATGGGAAAGCAGAAGGTAATCATCTCTCTCAGCATTTGTGTTGCTTCATGGAGTACATGAAGCTGCTCCAGGTATGCACTGCCTGTAGAAGCCCTCGTGCAACAATTTGGAGCCATTGAGCCATCAGCTGTAAAGCAAAAGATTAAGCTCTGTGGAGATACGGTTATGAACGCTATTTTCTCCTTATGAAGTGATCATGCAAGTAAATAGCCTCAGTTTGTGGTAGAAGTATTAAAGGAGTTAATTTGATTAAATTTTGCCTGTCATAGGAAGCCTGTAATCAGAGTAACTACTGTCTCCTTTGGTATCCCTGTGGAGTACAGAGATTGTTGTCCAAATACTGACCAGGCAAAACTTTCTCTCCTATAAGGCAACAAACAAGGTATAACTCAGAAGTTAATTTTGCTTATGTAAAATAGTTCCAGCTACCTAATGTTCCTCCTGCTTTTGCCTTGACCCATTAATTGGCAAATCATCACAGACTTGCACCAAAGACAAATTTCTTCACTAAGTACCTCAGCATGAGCCAAAGGGGGGATGGATGCATCTCTGAAAGGCTGACATCAAGGAGGAGGTCCCTACTAAAACATAATAATAACTATGACATTTTGCTACTTTGAGAAATAGTGTTACAATATGGCAAGGTTTTATTGTAGGAAAAGGGATGGAGTCAAAAATAGTTTCTGTATTTTGTTAACAAAAAGGAGTCTTCGTTTGTGAGTTTAGCATTGCTACAGTTGGTAGAAACGTGAAAATAGATTTCAATAGTAATAAGATTTAACTTATAATTACGTATTGTTACTGTAACAGCAGAGAAAATATTATGAATTGAGCTCTACTACCAACAAGAACTCTCACAGGCATTAACCTTTGTAACTAAGATTTTAGTCATCTGTGACCTGATTATGAAAACACTGGACTTTTGCAATGCACTTGGAAATAGGCTGGGCATTTAAATCCTACTATAAGTTGATGATCGTATTTTATCCTATCTCTTGTGACCCTTGGCCTATTTAAAGCAAATATCAGATGACATTTTGTGTTTTGTTTCATCAGCAAAGAAGACTGGATGTTTTAACTGGTTTTAATAAGCAGCTTTATGCACCAGCTGTGATGCAGGAGGGTGGATCAAAATCAAGTTCAAGGTGGAAACGTATTTTATGTAACTACAGACACAGCAGAGTCCAGCACAGCAACTGAGGACTCCTCTGTGGGTAATGGACAAGGATCCCAGCAACCCTAAGCAAGTGTTTGCAAATGAGATCAGTTGTCCCCTAGCTTTCTTTCGGTTTTTTTGTTTTTCTCTGTCTGTTATAGTGAGCGCACAAATTACTAGATTGTACCTAGACAATTTCCACCAAGACTAACAAAGTTAAGGCAAAATAATTCCACTAGGAAAAGAACAAAGGTAAACTGAGCTCTAACAGGATGCTAACTCTGTACAGAGTACTGAGCAGAGGTACTTAAATGGCCTGTTGAAAATGCTTTACTGATGAAAACTAGTCTAAATCAAATCTGAGACTCAAATCAAAGTGGAACCAAGCAGAAGCCAAGAACTTGAAGTAGACATCTCAGTCTTGGACACCACTTTGACAGGGGGCATGTATCCCAAAAGAAGGTGACTAAATCATGTTACTCTTTAGTAACCAGGCTTTGAAGACACTTGGATGAAACTGATAAATGGGTATGAGACTTATTGTTTTTTAAACAAATGTAATTTTGGGGTTTTTATTGCTTTATTTGTTGTGGGTTTTTTTTGTCTGTTGGTGTGTTTAGTTTTGGTTTTTTTGTTGTGAATATAAATCACTGTTTGCCTTACTCATAAGGGATGTCCTGGCTTTTTTTTTTTTACTNTTTTTTTTTTTTTTTTTTTTTTTCATTTTAAGAAAGATATGTTTCATGTATTCACACTGATCTTCAGGAACTAAAATGGGGTCAATTCCTGATGTATTTCCCTGGCATGTCCATGCAATCCTGGTCCCTGTGCCTGGATAGCCACCAAGCTACCTACCACTCTCTTGCCGCAGGTCAGGAGCATTTAATCCTTGGTATGCTCTCATTTTGAGGAGCATTGCGTCTCGCCACGTTTCATACCGCCACACCCACCAGGCTTTCACTAAAGTCTTCTCAAGGTGATTATCAATGCAGCACAATACTCCCAAGCAGTGGAATGGGCTAAAGGAGAATAAGGGGAAATCATTAAGATTACGTCACAGTTCCAAGCCATCAGAATCTTGCAAATTTGGAAAGCAAATGTTGAACTCAGGAAAACCTTCACACCGCCCATTGTTAAGTGAAAGCCTGGGAGAAAAATGAACAAATACATTGCATGCTTTTCTAAATATTGCTGAACAGCTCAGAATAAGTGTTCTAAAAATGCTTTCATGAAAGAATAGTGAGTATAACAGACACATTTCTGTTGGGACACATTCATTAGCTTGAGGAGCTATCTGTTTCCTGATGACTTCCTCTCTTACTAGTACATATTAAATCTTTCAAGCATGTCTGCCTTGTTGCCATTGATCTGTTCATTGTAGAGGAGGGTTTTAAATTTCATATTTACAGGGCATGTGAGAAGGCTTACACCAATGAATCACCGAGAAGGAAATATCCCAGTTTGTTGGTAGAAGTGTCAGCTGAATGGAATAGTTTTGGGGTCTTTGGCAAGATCTTACTGAAAACATTACTGGTGTTGGACACAAACAAGGCAGATGAAGCTTTGTTTGGAGAGAAATGATAAAACACGTCATGGTGACCAGAACGTATCATTCTTTGTCTTCATAATAAATTAAAATACGGAACTATTAATTTCCTAGGTAATGACAGACATACGGTTTTCTAGGTTTGCTCTTGATCTTGTACAATACATCAAAAGAAATAATTTGTCTTCTGTATTTAACATCCAGAACTTTTTCTTGCACCGAAGTTCAAAGATTTCAGTGAGAACTGAGGACCCTGATATTTTCCCCAGTAAAAGATTTTTTACAGGTGTTTTTGTTCTCAGCTAGAGGAATCTGTCCCTATGATTCCTATTGGGCACAGCACATCAAGCTCTGTCTTCTGCAACTTTCCTGCTGACCATTGTTCTTACTTTTTAGTGGTGATGCCTGTGAATCAGCACTTCAGGCATGTCACCCTCAGCTCTCTCATCATCACAAAGATAAAAAAGTCCCACAGGCGACTCTCCTTTGAGGTCATCTCAGCTACTCGGTGGTTCTTCCACTCCCTACCTCATGTCCTGGTTTACTCCTTAACCTCCACCCACGAGTTTTCTCCTTCTTTCATGCCTTTTTGGAGAATGTGGCTATTGGTTCTACTGTTCTCTTGGAACCCATGTATATATATATTTTCCACGCTGGCCAATTGCTTTCTCTAGTAAACAGGAACTCAATACTGTAAAACATCCAGTCTGCAGAAATACTCTTACAATAATATTTTACCTACCTCCAGGAATCATTCAATGTCCAAATGCAACTGTATTGTATTGCATCCATGAGTTGTTCACCTGTAGATAATGTGGGAATGTTGCTAATGAATAGCTCAAAAAATTTTATTAAAATTTTAATTTGAAAGACAGTATTGTGAAAAAGGAGTTTTCTTTTTAAAGCCTTCATTTGCTTTCAGGTAAAACTGTTTCATCTTTTTGTTGCGTTGCTTTCCTTTGTCGTGTTTTTTTTCCAAGGCCTATCATCCACCCACTGTAACTGAGCTGTTTCCAATAATGAGTTTCTCTTGCTAAACATTTCAGGATGAGGTTATAGCTCTAAAATGTTTCTGCCAAATCATTTCTCATTAAAAATATGTTCTCTTCTATCTATAAAATTGCATGATCCTGTTTTTCTCACTGAGATGGGAATTTAGAAGTGCGGACAACTTCTTCTCAGAGATTTTTAAGAACATAACATGGAAGATTTCACAGGAAGAGATGGGCTAACTGCTCATTACTATTCCTACTTGTCTAAATTATTCCTACTTGTCTACAATATCACTGTAAGCCAAGAGTGAAAGTGGTTTCATTCTGCCTCTAAGAAACAGAGCAGGCCATTAGCAGAATGACTGGTGACACCACTGTCACTCTGGCTCAAGATTATATGGTGCATAAAATGTGCATCATCAGGCACTTGCTCAGTTTTTTCCTTTAGACTGCTGTGTGCTATGAAGCCACTCCAAAAAACTCCAGGGAACGTGTCTGTGGTGGAACTCCTTGTGCATAAATTGACCCTTCCCCACATTCCAGTGTTCCTGCTTTGATATCCTTTTCTCCTTACCTGCAGGTATGCTGCACCACTGCTGTCAAATTCAAGCATTCTAATCTCACTGTGCATCGATGTTACTCAGAACTTCCTCCTGCCGAGAAAACTTCCCTACCGCCTTCACAATGCTTGTGCTGTAACTTTGAAGTAACACTAACCCGGACAAGGCTGCCAGCAGGGAAATCTCGCTCTTTATTTCCTTTTCCTCTGCATCAGGTGTTGGATTTGCACCTTTTGCAAATCAACACTAGGCTGCTCAGGGCAGAGAAATGGTCTGTTCAAATCCAGAGAAGTGCTTGCTCCTGAGGGCAACTGGTCATAAAGAAAGACATCTGAGCTTGTATTTTAACTACTCAGGTCTGTATTTCCACAATCCCACCTTACCATAAATACAGAAAATTAGCTTATTAAAATTTGAAATAATACCTGATCATCTTCTGTTCCGCCCCCAGCTTTCTGCCCTTCCAGACAGCTTTGAAAATTTGTCTAAAATTTAAAATCCAAACAGGCAGCTTCATCTACCATAACGAATGCCTACTAGCCCCCTGTCCAAAACTTTCTGTTATTTCACAAGAAACAGGTTCACTGAATGGTGAGAATGTTTCCATAGCTATCATGTTGTGTGGACATAAGAAAGAAGAATTTTGAGGCCTAGTTTTGTTCTTTATTGAACTAGTTGACATAGATTAAAAAATCAGGTGATATTTCAGACTCTGAATTCCTTCTTCAGCTGAAAAGACTGTGTTCCACCTATGTATGTGATTTTTTATTGTGTGTTTCAACCCCCTTACTGATGGACAAGGCTTTATGGGCCTGAGCTCTGGGAGGAAACAGAAGATCGCTCCTGTTGACCATTCAAGCTGTCAGCTTCGATCACCAGTCTGGGAAGGACTGTGACTCTGCATAAAATGTCTCTACTTCTCAGTTTGTGCCTCAGTTAGGGATCTCAGATTTACCCAAAAATGTTGTTTGAGACAAACGCATTTCCAAAGCTGAGCACTAGGATGCATGTGACACAGTCAAGTCTCCCAAGACTGTTTTTTTGAAGGATTCTGTATGCCTGCTGCTGTCAACACTTTGCTTAATAGCTGTAAAGTTGCATTGATTTTCTCAGTACTGTAATGTCCCCATGACATTAGGCAAGAATGCCTGTACAAGTCTATTACCACATACTCAGCAAGTATTACCAGACAAGAAAGACACACAATTCTTCAAGTACTGGGAGAAAGGTTGTTCTAGTTCTTTGGAAATCTTTTTTGTTTCTTCTTTGACCTAACAAAGACCTAAAACTGCCCAGTGGTTTCTTCAAAGTTTTGCAACCATGAGGCAGAGCTTTCTGAATTCACTTTATAAAAAGTGTTTGGAAATGAGATCTCAAAAGAAGTGAATCAGGACTAGTTATATTCACTCCTGGTAAAAAAAAATGAGTCAGGGCTGTGGCCCTCAGCGAGAAGCTGAGCTCACTGGTCTCTGAGGCAGGGGCAAGGTTGTGATGGGGCAGACCAAGGCACGTCTGGAGTTTCAAGTGGAGAAGAGAAAGTACAACAAAAGGTAGAGCGTTACTGTGATATTACTGGTTCCTCCTTTTCGCAACACATGATGCAGAATGGCATGAGGAAAGTGCAGCAGCTCTGGTACTGAATGTCTTCTCCCGTATGTGAAGCTGGCAAGGGATCTCTCAGTTGTCCTTGCATGAAGTTGTGTCTTAGCCTTGCTTTTGCCTTATAAAGACATCCCTGTCATCAATCTGCAGTGGACCCAGTCCTGTCAAGTGAAGAGACTGTCTGGGACTGGTACACAAAAATCTCAAACTGAGGGATTTTTTAAAAAGGCCTTGGAGGGGGATATCCTGTACTCTACATTTTTTTCTCTACAACTCCTCTGGCCCCCTCCTCCCACTTCCACACCCTGAGCTCAAGTTTGTAAACCTTTTGAACTATTTTAAAAAATGTACAGCTTGTCCTCTAAGACATAGGAAATTACATTTGATGGTCTATTGTATAAGAATTTCCATATTTAGACAAAAATCAACAGATACAATCTCTGATTTCCTTTTCCCTATACTCCTCATATTTGCCTCTTCTTGCATTGCTTGGTTTGGCTGCTGCCATGTTGTAGCAGAGGCAGATGTCATCAATCAGAAGATGGATTTATAACTAGTGAGAGATATATTCAAACAGCCTGCTCATCCAGATACTGTGTACTCACCCTGGTCTGGGTTGTCTGCCCCAGCTCACATCTGCAGTTTTTGATGCTTTTAAAGGCATTTCAGAGATAACCTTCTACTCAGCCTGTGCAAAAAAATATGGCACATATAAGAAAATTTTGGCTCCCTTGTCCACAAATTCTGAAGCAGTCTTTCTAAGGCTTTATAAAACAGAGGTCAGTGATATTAGACTGGATAAATTATGTAGCTAAACTCCAAAAAGGATTTCTAAACATAGAATTAAGGTTTCTTGTGGTTAACTATTTGCTATAATCATGGTGTAAATTTCCTCAGTGACAGTTAACTCAGCAACCATACTGATTGAAGAAGGAACTCAGTAACAAGAGCAAAATAATTTTGTAGTAGTTAAACTCATTTGTGGAAAGGCTGGAGAGGAACAAGCAGAACAAAGTCAGAATATTATGTTTAAGAATTTATGCAATAAAAATTAAACTTTCTGATTTAAAATTAAATTCCTCAAGACCTTTAAAAGTATGATTCTGGCTAATTTTAAAGCCAAGAGAATGACTGGTGAATACAGCAAATAAGTTTTTAAAAAGCAAAAAACCCTGCAAAACCCAAAACCCCTATGAAATTAAGGGAACAGCTACAATTTATCATTTGCCCTTGAAACAGGACTTTAGCCTTTGTCAGTTTGGACAATAAGAGCCATTCTTATACTCAGTTTCCAAACTGTGGGATGGACTTCCTTTGAAACAAAAGATGCTTGCTAAGATTCAGTTTCTACTCTGACAACAGTACAGATATTAACCTTGCCTTTCCCAAAACAAACATACATTTCTCTATCTATTGCATACATAAATTCGATCCTTGAGTGGCGTTTATGAGAAAATACATCTCAGACAGCAGAAGCTCGTCATCTCTTACTCTATAAATTAAAAGATGCTGCACTTTGATAGCCAAAGTGATCCAGGTGCCCATCTCTGACTGGCAAGGATTCCGGTGTGGTTAAAACTAGTCTTTCATGAAATGTTGTATAAAAAATCTGAGAGTTTGAGTCCAAAGGAAAAAAAATGTTGTTTGGTTATGATGCATTGAATTTTTATTTTATAATTTCTAAAATGAGGCAGATCATTAGAAATGAAAAGTTAATGTTCTTTATTTTTAACTTTCCAACCTCTCTAAGTATTTAAGAGTCTTCACTGTATAGAAAGCACGTGTAAGGCCTGAAAACAGGCCAGCTTTTGTGTAATAGATCAATTTATTATATATAGGTTCAGCTAACTTAACCATATTTTCCATTGCCAGCCTTCTGGCTTTTTTATTAGTCTACAAAGAGTGTTTTGCACTGTGAAATAGCCATATAACTACAATGTTTGTATTCTTATGGAGAAAATTATAAGCACATGAAAGTAAAGCACATTCCTCATGATCTTTATGCTGCTTGAAGATTAAGAATACAATAGATTAAAAGAATCCAGGAATAAGTTGGTCTCTGGGGGGAAGTCATAATATTTGTGTAAGTCTATGCTGTTCTAATATATGAATTACAAATAAAGCCCTAATAGAAATGCTTAAATTTTTTTTGAAACACACTAATTATATGACCTCAGCCCCCTTTGGGTTTTGTGTTTCAGAAGAAGAGTTGATAAAAAAAAGTTTGTGCCATGCATTTAAAAAAAAATTCCAGAGTCCAGTCTGTGCACAGAAAGGCTGTTCAAGCTATATATTTTTACAAAAACTAAGAAAACATTCCCAGAAAGGCATTGTTTCCAAATAAATGGATACCCCTGACAAACATTTAATCCTTTTTTGCAGTATTTATGCAGTTTGACTTGTTGCAGATGATCTCAAGACTCCAATAAATACTTGGAGCTAGAGTAAGTTCAGTGTAGTTACATTAATTGGCAGGATCTCAAAAGCTTGACATTTAACTGCTTCCATAAAGAAATTACAACCAACTTGTGACATGAAGCAAAAGCTGTTATCAAAAGATTAATAAAGTTAAAATAAAATATTAAATTAATGTTTAAGATCTCATTAAAATCCAGTGGATAATTTTTGATATTAAAAACTCATGTAGTAAGTGTCCTCTGGAAAGCAATAGAAGCAGCGCTACCACAAAATCACAGGTGACACACTTCAGAAAGAGCTCTTAATTTATGTTTCTTTTCCTATGCTACCAGCTTGAAAACTGTCTTAATTCTTTTGCCATTAAATAATATTTCAGAAATAAATAAGTGAAAATAGGCATCTGCTTCTTTTTGATGGGGCATGAAACTTTATCTTGCCCTGACTGTATGTCTCTATTCTTACTCAGTTTCAATAGCAACCACCTAAGTTCAAGTTATATTTGGCAAATACTACCAGTCTTCCAGTTATCAGTAAGAAGCCAAAAACCCTAGGGCTGAATGTAAATCTGTACTCAGCAGGATCTGACTGTCAAGCATGCACTGCCATATCTACTGCTTTCTGAAAGTTAAATTATTTGGAGCTACACAAATAAGCCTTCAAGAAGATTTTTCAAGATTTTGCTGAAACCTGTAAATTAATTTGCATGATATTGAGAAAACAAAATTTATCTGAGGTGATCAATTGTGCAGGAAACATTTGCCCTGAAAGAAAATTCCCAGTTTGTTCATGCCTACTTGGCCCTGTGAGAGTATTGTGGGATTATGTGTTTATCTTTTGAATGATTTTAAGTCATCCTTTCTCAGAACCCAGGCAGTGCCAAGTGACCTAAGGTCCAAATGTTGTTATTCCCTGAGAAAGTTCAGAAACTAATTAATTAATCTGACCACAAGATTGGCTACAGTACTCTGATTGGACACAGTACTGGTGCCTTCAACCTGACACAAAAGCTTCTTTGATTATTAGGCTTCATGGCCTGTTAACATCAGTGGGCATAACTGAATCACAACTCTCTGGTTTTTAAATGCTCGTGCATCAATTCAGTTTTTGGTCAGTGCTGCTTTGATGATTCCTGCATCACGCCCCATTTTGTGGTGTAGGCATCCCAGTGTTAGCTAACCCAGAGAGAGCTTGCAAAACAGCCATTGGGAAATGCAGACAGTGTTATAATCAGATGTTGTTAGCAATAAAGGCCTAATTAGACTCCAGTCCCATGCACGGTGCCAAACCCAAATGGTCTCTTATGCACGCACTTTTATTGTGCGGCATATTTAATTGAATCCTTGGAAGGAATCTAGGATTCTCATCCCGATGACTATAACCCAAATCTCCTTAAGGGTTAAATCTTCAAATGCTGTGGCCAGGAGGAAGCTTCAAAGCAGAGCTGCTGTCAGCTTTGCCTCCTGTGCATGCTCCAGGAGCAGCAGCCCTGCAGTGCCCTGGTGGGATGTTGCTGGGTAGCAGGCTCGGCACGTCAGGGAGAATGGTGTGTACACCCTGGCAAACGCTTCCCTCCATCCAGCCATAGACCTGCAGGATCCTCACATTCCTGGCAAATATTACCCCTAGGAGTGCAGTAATGCTGCTGTGAGCAAACAGAAAAGGTGTGCATGACAGTGTTACACTTCTTGCAACATTCAACCCTACACCTACTTCATTCTTCTTGCATTCAAGAACAAAGACCCAGGTCTTGGACTGGTGTTTTTCTTCAAGTATCCAAATGAGACTTCTGCAAAACAATGGATTACAAGAACTTTTTCATTGCAGAGCAAGGATATACAGACCCATATTTAATGCCTAAACAAAACATTTGAAGTAATATGCCGAAATATCAATCTCAGGAATAAATAAATTAGGTAGAAATAGTCCCAGATTTTACAAGAGAATTTGAAATGAGGCAGAGGGCCTGAAATGGCTACTTTCAGACATAAGGAAGGCCACAGCTGCTGTGACCTGAACTGTTTCAGGTCACAGCAACCTCAACAGAGGGAAACATAAGTAGGTTTGATGGTGCAGTCTTCTGGCACAAGTTGAGTACTTCCCTACTGCTTTGGGCAGGGATTTCCTTTGTTGCTGGACATGCTTCAGCCTTGAATAGGTAATCATGTAATTTTCTAATAATTACAGCCAGCTTACATTTCACTGAAGTAAAGGGGCAGGGCTGTTTGGTGCATTTTCATTTTCAAGTCTTATTAGATAGAAGTTCATTGAAAGGTGAGAGCCAAGATACATTTTATTTTATTTTATTTTATTTTATTTTATTTTATTTTATTTTATTTTATTTTATTTAAGAGATTTGTTCCCTTTATATTAAAAAGCAAATGATTTGGTTTCACATCTGGTTCTGGAGAAGGAGAGGCTGAAGTTTTAGTCAGCCTGGCTAGGCAGTCTGTTAGCATATTAGGGAAGGTTCTTGTGTGGAAGTGAAATTCCAGAAGTCAAAATCATTTTGCTAAGGTCTACAGGGAATTTGAAAGATGATGTTCAAAAAGCAACAACCGCACCCCTCTTATAAAGATGGTTTTCCCAATAAGATTCATAAACTCTCCTGGGAATTTTGCTAGGAATTTTGCCTCTGATTCAAGAAGACGGGATCACATTCCCAGTGATTAGCTCACCAAGCTCGGCAGAGGCCCTTCTCATTCCTTTGTTGCACATGGCTGGTATGTTTATGTCTAACACAGGTGTTTCTGATCATTTGTGCTTTCTGTTTTGCAGATACACAAGCTTTAAAAAGTGAATGAGTGATCTCTGTGCACCTTTTCCCGCTATTTTAGTGAACATCAAAATGTGAGCTCTTCTTTCAGTCCAGTGTTTATTTCTCCCTAACATATCTGTCAAGTTTCTTGCATGAAAACAGTTCACAGTAGCCTTTGCCACACAAGTCTGCTGTGTTCAGTGCAATTGAGGATCCTGTAGTCTCCATTAAATTTGCAATATCAGGAAGTTTACTAAGATATCAGGAAGAGTTCAAACCATTCTGTTAGGTGAGCTTTCCTGGACATTGGGATGGTGGGGGCAATAAAACCTTAGAAATGTGCTCAACGTCAGAAACCCCATTCTATAACTGAAGAAAATGAGGTATGTAAATATTGACTAATCATTTGATCTTTCAAGTCAAAGTCCGTCTTTAACTTGTGAAAAAATAATCAAGGCAAGATGTGATACAGACTTACAAAGTCGTGTGTGGCCTGGGGAAGATAAAGTAAGAATGTTTATTTTCCTCTCTTCACCTTTTGCAGAATTCAAGGGCTTCAGAGAGCTAAGAGGCAAGCAGTGAAGAAGAAGCAGATGACTATGATTTTCATGTGGTGACTCAAATTTTTTATATGGTGGAAACTGAGGTCCCAGACTGGTGGCAAGGTCAGATGTATAGATTAATTTGTGGAAGGAAGCATACAGACTCTTCAATGTAAGAATGTGCATTCGAGCTCCAGCAGTGCCTCATCTGAGGGTATCTGAGGTCTGGGGGCATATATGAGGGGAAAGGATCATTTGGTACATGCCCTTCTTGCTCTTGTGTGCTTTTCTCATCAACCACAGATAGCCACTGCTAGAGATCAGGTCTTAAAAGCACTTTCAATCTGATCCAGTACAGCAATTCCCATCTTGTTATTACTAGCTAAGCAATGCCTAGGCACAGATTTATTTTAATGCATCTTTATCTCAATGTGCTGTCAGGCAAGTTCTAAGTCATTTGAATAATTCCTTTTCACATCCCTAGTAAGTGATGCCAAGGAGCATTTGCTGTTCAGCATTTGTGAAAGTGCTGATCTATAATCAGATAGTTATCTGCTCCTTTGCCGCTTGGAAAGAAAAAAATTGCCATAAATTCATAGCTGTCTCATGAGGGCTGCAAGGATCAAATGCTTTTTGTTTCTCCCTTTCATCCACAATAGCTCCCTTCACAAACTAGCTGCAGTAAGCAGTGGCACAGCAAATGAATTCCAAATCACTCCAGGCTTTGTTTGACCTAGAAGTCAATATAAGACAGGGACACAACTGCATTATAACTTCCTTCCCACAACACAGCATTTTTTGGAAGCCGCCCAAAGAGTATTACACCACTGGCTACATTCTTAGCCTAGTGGGTATCAGTAGCCCAGAAAACTGGTTGGTTCATTTGTTAGTTAGAGAACTGCCCCTTTTTACCTAGTCCCTTAAACTCTGTTCTCTGTCTAGTACCATCAGAGTCAGTAACCATAGAGATACCCTTATAAATAGACAAATTTTATGTCAGAGAAGAAAAATGTTCTCAATAGGAACTTTATAATGTTTTTAATGACCATTAATGAAACGACAGACACTTCTTTAAATGTTTGTTTATTTAATGTTCTCTCCCTCCTTCATTATCCTGCATCCATGTTTGTTCTCAAATCCAGTATATTTAGTCTTGTTATTTTTCAAGCAGTAAGACCAAAATGAGTACACAGTCACTAGGAATAGGCATCTACCATGAGTGTGCGTGTTAGTGACAGGTTACATGTTGTAATTAGTATTGTAACAGTGAAAGCCATTGTTCATAGTGGCAACTGCATTACAAACTCTTCCTGTTCTCTAAAATAGGAACAAGGGCACAAATTCCAGGGTGCTACTTGCATTTTCAAGGTTAAGCACATGCTTCACTGTTTCAGAGCTTAAGACTGTAAGACATAATATTTAATCCTAGCTATCAGGGAAGACTTTTTCAGATATATAATGAAAATTTAATTGTGTAATTAATCTGGCTGCTACACCGATTATGTATTATAGTCCTGACATAAACCTTTCTTTATCTAATGCCAAACAGGCTTTGGGCTTCCAAAGCCCACTGAGGACAGCAGAACTCTTCCCATTGACTTCAATAGGCTTCCAACCAGGCAGTTTGGTGTTATCTATCTATAAATAATATTTATTGCATTTTCTTGCATTTTTGCAGTACCTGAAGTGCTGATTACTAACCACATGGGGTATAATGGAGAACATTTACCTAAAGAGTGAAATGCCACTGGTGGGAAGCCCATTCTCGGCACTGACAGCAGCTTCCCTGGGGCAAGGCGCCAGGCTCACTTTGGCAGGTCCAAATCCCTGGGAAAGGAGGGAGAAGGGAGGCCCTGCCCTGCTAGAACAAGCTGTCAAACTGCTCAGGAAACGGTTTTCAGTCCTGGCCCGACTTACTGAAGGTTTCTATGAGGATGTTCATCTTTAACCTCCAGCCCAGAGAATGGTCCTAAGAGAGTGGGAGGCTGGGCTCACTGGTTTCCTTTGCTTTCCAGAGCTGCTGCTTGCACCCCACCCTGTGCAAAATATAGCCTGGAAAAGGAAAGTGGGCTCATTAATATCCCAGTGTCCTTGCTTGAGGCTTCCTTGCCTTTAGACAGCTCCCCTGTGAGGCGTCACAACCCTCAGCAGTGCTCTGGGTTTGTGCTGGGCACGGGGTCTTGCAATGCTGTGTGGAAGAGGCCTGGACTGACGCTGGTCTCTGGAACACTTCAGTGCAGCCATGGGGCTGGGCATGGGGAGCATGGGCTGCTGCTGGTCCCAGAGACTCTCCAGCAGCTCAGGCAAGGACCATCACATGGCCTGTGGCTGGGCTGGGTAAAGGTGCAGTGTGGGGTATCCCTGTGGGAAGTGCTTCCAGGTGGCTTGTGGAGAAGATGCAGAGATTTAGAGGGGCTCCCTATGCTCTGAAATGCGAAGCTGTTCCATGGCGCTCCAGATGGGAGATGAGAGTTACCTTTTACAAACTGAAATATGACTTAACCTAATGAAACCCCTGAAATTATAGGAGTTTCTTAACAAAGATGTGGCATCTTTGGTAATTGCAGTAATTTTTGCTTTGCATCTCAAAGTGTCAACATGAGCCTTTACAAGTACACTCCCATCAGTATCAGATTTGGAGGGTTGTTTTTACTTCTTCTGACTAGTTTTTATGGAAGACCATAAAAGTGTATAAAAAATAGAGATCAGTTTCTGTCCATGAGATTTATTAACCCAGTTTGAAAAAATAAATGGGCATTTAATAGCCAACACCATAGATATGAAATATTACTGGGAATTTCCTACCTATGTGCACAGTGGTTTCATTCCTCACTGGAGGATGGAGGAGTAGATTTACAGGTCTCTCAGAAAGACTGGTTTGGATGCTGGCATTTACCCACTGTGCACTGTCTGCTAACTTTAATGATGTTCCATTGTCTCTGGGAAATCACAGCATCCATGGCTGACATTTTTGGGATCATCTGAGCACACAGAAGCACAATTTCCTAGGGACTAGAGAAAAGGTGACTGTGACCTTGTGGATGTTTGAAGGAAGCTCAAAGTGATGATTCAGGGCTCTCTAATTTTAAAAGGAGGTGTCCTGCCTACCAGTGAGCTGGCAGCTGTGGTAGAGAAAAGCAGGTATTTCACTTTTCCCGTGTTGACACTGTTCCATTGTTTTGTCTGGAGACTTCAACTTTAAAAAGAAATTATACTGAAAAGATGATTGTATGCATGAATTTCAGACTTCTTAATACTGCATAAGTAAATATGTTGCTTTTCAGAAGAGATGATATCTGAGAGGGAGTGTAAAATGTTCCTCTTGAAAGGTACTGCTTGGCCTCAGGCCAGCGTCTTCTGCAGGAAAGGACATGCTCTAACGACAGTTCTTCCACTACTATTTTGATGTCACAATTTTGGGGACATTTCTTGCCGTTTTCTCTGAGCAAGGTCTCATGTTTTGGTGCAGGCAGACCAAGAAATCAGTTTTCCAAGGTCTGTCATGTGAGACCTGGCTCTAGAGCACCCATCCCAACTTCAGCCACAGAGACTACGCTGAGTCTGTGCCTGTAGCTTCCTACCTGTGGAGGTACTTTTATTGAGCAGATCACAGCATGTTCTTACAGCTCAAAAATCTCACTGCCCCAGACCACTTTCTTCTTACCATTCTTTTTAGTGTTTAAAAACACTCTCTGGCTAACCAATACATTCCTCTCCTAATAAAGCCTAGATGACTCAAGGCACAGAAAGTAAGCTGTAAGCTTTGCACTTCTGGCCTGCCAGCTGGACTGCAACACAGATGACTTGTTCTCATCATAAGCTCTCAGAAGGAGCGTGAACTGAGGGCCATTTTCTATTTCCCGTATGACTTACTATAGTGCCAGGTTTTGCATCATCTGCTATATCTTTCCAGGGGTGGTAACAGGGACTAGGTGTCACATTAGGCATATGCATCCTAATAATAGGCCAGGGATGACTTATGCTTAGAGAAAATATATATGGAGAAATTTGTTCCACTCTGCACTGGTTAGGTCAGGCTGTCGCATGGATAGCTAAGAATAGCAGTGCCATGCATCAGTGAGAGTGGTGACTCAGAAAGTGGGTTTTTTTAGCTGAAAAACATTCCTCAGAATTGCCACTGAGGATTATAGATGCATGATGAAGACAGCACTGAAATCTGGCCTTTTGGTTTTTCTTTTATTTATTTGTCAACTTACACATTTCTTCACGCTCATCTACTATGCATTTATTTTTAGAAGCAAGTTCAGTGCCCTCTTGCCCTTGACAATCACTTAACATAAAAAGATACGGAGGAAGAAAATGAAGCTATGCATTAGCATTGCTTTATAGGCTACTCGTGTAATTTGAAACTTTCTAGAATATATAAACAAAATCCTACTCCTTCCTTTTCCATCAAACTACCTGTTTCACATCACAGGGTTTCGTTTGCCCCTCTTACAACTGGAAGGGTGGAAATGAACAGCATATCTCAAGACAGCAAATATTGTTGCAAGTTCCAAACACCTTCAGAGTGGAGGCTGAAAAGCAAGTTTTAGATGTCTTGGGTCATGTAGTGTCTGTCTGTCTGATTACAGGTATGCAACTGTGAGATGCTGAACTATAAACTTACTCAGAATCAGGAAATTTCTCCCATTTCTTAGCACTGTGTGCTGAGTTCTCTGTGTGGTAGTAAGTCATATCATTAATGTTGGAAAGCACTAATTCTTAATGAATGTAAGTTTCTCTAATCAGCCACCAACACAAATTCAATAGAAATATGCTGTAATTCGGTTTATTGGCTTCAAAGGCTTTGTGAGCTGTGTTTGGTTAACTGCATCTTCCCCAAAAAGGCTTTAAAATAAAAGAGTAAGTACAATCAACAGAGTCCCTGGCTTAGGGTGCATGTTACTTTTTAACACAGACCTTAATCCTGGGCACTGAAGAACTCACATGATTATTTAATACATATTTAAAATACCAAGAAAAGTACATGACTTTGTAATCACTGATTTACTATTTTCCTCTCTTGTACAAGTGAAAAAATAGCATTTTATACATGCAGCTGCTTTGTCTGATCTTCTGGGACATTGTTCACTGCTGGATAGGAAATGAATTTTATAATCTGGGATTTATTTTGTGCCAAAATAGGGGTTTTTTTCTGATTTCACCCAATACCTATTCTTCCAGCATACATTAAACTGGAGAGTGCAAACCAACTCAAAGCTTTCCTAGCTATAAAGTAAAGAATATATGAAAACAGAATATTGAACATGCTGGTTTGCATTAGCACATGAATCATGTTGAGGTTTTTAACAAGCTTTGTGACATGCTTCTGTTCACAGACCCAAGTGTTTGAAGGGGTGGTAGCGGAGATGAAGGGAGGTGCCAATGGCCCAGGAGGTCCTGCAGACAGCCTTGCTAGCTGCAAGTGTCATCTTCCTGGGCACCCAGGGAAAGGGAATTACACACAAAATATCTGTACATGCAGGAGTTGCCTTGCAATACAGACCAACATCACATGCTGACAGGTAGCCTCCAAAGACTGTTGTTAGGATCAGTGTGTCTGTGCAACTTCTCGCTTGAGTCTGACCTGAGGAGATCTTTAATACCCAGATCTCTAATATCCAGACAGGTACTATAAAGAACAGTGACATAGGCATGTCTGTTGGACATCCAACTTTGCAAATTCGTGTCTTTTCATGGCAAACTACCTCTGAGGTGTTCAGTGTCATTGCCCCAGGAGATTCTGGGAACAAGCACTGCGTGTGTGGTATGTTCAGAAAACACTTGGGCTGACCTTGTTCATGGCTTTTAAAATCTTCTTTTACATCCAAAAGCTATTGTTGTTTTTTATGATTTAATCTAATTTTTTCACTTCCTTTCCCAAACTGCTGTGTTTCAGTGAGACTTTGTGAATATCACGTATTGGCAGACCTTTCAAATACACTCTCAATGAATACTGTTTCAAAATGCACAAGCACACACAGTAAATACAAAGAGAGAAACAGAGAAAGGAGAATTCCTAGATTTGTTATACTGGTAGGCATAGTTGATCTTTCAATACATACTGTGGTTTCAGCAGCCCAGGAAACACTTGGCTAGAAAGAGTAGACAAAATATTAGGTGTCAGAGTTCTTTTTTTTTAATAAAGCTTCCAGTTCTGTGAGATTCACTCAGTCCATCAGTGCTGTCACATAACATTCTATTTATATGTGTGCAAAAGTAGGCTTTGTCTAGCTTTTGTGTATATGGAGTCAATCAGCTTTCTTCGCACATCTTCTTTTAATTTGATCTAAACATGTTTATTACTTTGCTCCTCTGTTCTTAAAACTGTGTCCCCCAGCGTAGTATTAATATCTGAGAGCCTCAGTTTCATAAGAAATTCCAAAAAACTAGTAAATAACAAGAAAATAACCAGTAATCTATTAGGAGAGAAAGCTTGAAAATGTGTTCGCTGGCAATGTAAGGACCAGATCTAATGAAAGGCCTGTGAAGTGCAGTGGTTTTGGATAGTTTCTCAGATCTCCACTTGTTTGGGGCTGATGACACTGAAATAATGAGGGCTAGTTAAGCATTTCTGAGAGTTGGGGTTTCTGTGCAATGGCATGCAACACGTGCTAGATCTGCACTTCAGGAAATCTTCCTTCCCCTGAGGTGGCATCAGGTCTGTCATTAACCTCCTCTGTCTCTGTACTACATAAAAGGCAGCTGGCTGTGTTAAAACATCCGGCTGGAGAACAATATTCCAGTTTCCTCCAGCAACATGTTGTCTCAGAAGTATTTTAAAATAGTTTATAAAATTTCCAATAGACACAGCAAAACACGAAGATGAAAACTTCAGAAAATCATCAAAAGCAAACTAGGAAATGAAGCTTTTAAAAAAATGTGGGGTATGAATGAAGACTGTCTATGCACATTTTTACGTAAAGAGGATGAAAACATTTTGTAGTTGGATAAGGTGGAGCTATGCAGGGACTCTGTCAAATTACCACTAGTGTTGCCTGCTTTTAGTAATAACAACTACATGTCCACCAAATGATGTGTCATACACATTGTCTTCATTTTTTCTGCAAGTGATACCAAATGTTTGTCAACGATTTTTACCTTCATCACCTCCTAAATACATTTTGATGGTGTCTGTTTACCAATAATAATATACAAAGTAGTCCTCTTTGTCCTGTGCTGACACGGCAGCATTCAGAGATATCAACAGCAGATCACCACGGTCAAGAGACCATATAACACTGGTGACATTTTACTTGAGACTCATTGCACCAGACTCCAGATTTTGTACTGGACAGGCTAGAAGAAAGGGATGCTATCCGGAGGGACTGGGGCAGGCTTCAGGAATGAGATCATAGGAACCTCATGAGGTTTAACAAAGCCAAGTGAATGGTGCTGCACCTGGGTCAGGGCAACCCCTGGTTGTGGATGAGCACAGCCTGTGGATGAACAGACTGAGAGCAGCTCTGCTGAGAAGGGCTTTGGGGTGTTGGTGGGTGAGAAGCTGGACATGACCCAGCAAATGGACTTTTACAAGTGTTGGTTTTATTTTCATCAAAGCATTTTTACCTTTTCAGTTATTAGCAGGGTAGGTTTCTTTCATTTTTTCATTGAACTTTATCTTCAAGCTGCCGTAATCTGGAGTTTGCAAAGCTACTTTCTTCTAGGAAAATTTAGTACTAAGGAATCACATTATTCACTCTATTCTCTCCAGAGTTCATAGGGCTTTTTTGTATATTCATGTGTATAAGCTACCACATAAGAAATTCCACACTCTCAAAAAGGCCTGCACAAAAATGAAAACAAACCTATATTCACAGGAAGCCGTCTCAGATGTTGGATCATATTTCTAACTACTACCTGAGAGCTCTGTGGGAAAACTCACAAAAAGATACAATATAAAACACCAAGTCCTATCCAAGTGAAATCTCTGAAATCCTTAACATGAGATGTCCACACTTGTCATCTTCAGAGTCTGTGAGAGGGAAACCTGAGACAAGGAACGACCTGCAGCCAGTAAGGCAGCGCACTAGTGAGGGAAAGGGCTTAGGTTCATTACCTGGACAAAGGAGAGACTGGCATGAAACTCTAAAGTGGAGTACGTTGGAAAGTGTAAAACCAGTGCTGCACAGAAGTGGCATCTTTGGAAGAATTCGTTTCTGCCTTTTCCTGTTCATTAAGGGTATTTGTAAATGTTTAATGTTTTTTTTTCCTCTGAGCCATTTCAGTCTAAACAGTAATACTTTCTAACAATTGCGACTATAATTTTCATTATTATTTTTCTTTTTCAGATTGGAGAACATTCACAGAACAAAACCAGCATGGTGTGTTTCAGCAGTTTTTATAAAGAAACTTTTAATGTTGAACAACAACAACAAAAAAGTGTTCTTATTTACCATTTATAAATAGCTTTAATTTCCTGCCTACAAACATTGCATAGAGTTACTCTTCCACCATTTATCCATCTTGGGTTTCATTCCTGATGTAGAAATAAATAATAAATAAGTTGGATTTTAAATGTTGGAGCTTTCCGTTGCCTGGATTTCCTGCTATTGTCTGCCACAGGTGACTATGTACATTCAATTGCCATGCTGAAGACCAGTGTTGTGTGAGGTGCTTTTTGACCCAGTGCCTACAGACCAGACTCCAGAGCATGTCCTTTTGTTTGGATTAAGAGTGGAAAAACAGAAAATACTGTTTACTTTACATCGAAAGGGTTTTCTTCCTTCACTTTGAAATCAATGTCAACTTTTTTATGTGATTAAGAGCTAATTCCTTAAGTGTCTTGGGAGACAGATTGTCATGCTGACTGAAGTGGAAAAGAAAAGCAGTGAGCTTTCTGTGTGTTCAAACAACAAAAAAGTCAGTTCAAGGTACTCTGGTTATGGTTTCTCTACAAAATGACATATAAAACAATTTTCCCCTCTGCATCTTGACACACCATCCTTTTCACCTGTCTGCCACACTTACCATTCACTTGTGGTGGCCAAAGTGTCCTGTTCTAGTTTCCACCTCTATGAATACAGCTCGACTGTCCCGTGAGTCTGGTTGTGTAAGTGACAGTAAAAAGCAGTTGGCCTTGCTATGGATACACAAAGTCAGATCAGATCTGCTCAAAAAGATGACACAACCGCAAATGTTGTGCTGATGGTGGGGGAGAGGGCATGTTGTCTGCCAAATCTAGTCTGCCTTTTTTTCAAAATGAGCGTCACTTCCCAGATGCTATGATTAGCAGCTACCAGTGGTTGCTTGTTACATTTTTGGGCATTCATCCGCTTAGGTGCTGTAGTTTGGCTGTGCCAGCAAGGGAGTGGACCCCAGTGTTGGACAAACCCCAACAGAAATAAGTTCTGAAAAGATGAAAGGAATCAGTTTTGCAAAGACAAGTGTGCAGCCTGACCTTTGTGCATATTCTCCAGCCCATGGAAATTGCTTGTATTTACTTCAGAATCTCTCTCAGTTACAACCAGTGCTTCCAAAAGGAGCAACTTTTTCTCCATTACTGTTCAGCTGCCACACAGCAATAAATCTGCCTTCTTAGAGACCTGTATGGTACTCCAGTTCCTTGTACCATAAATTCCTTGGAACAGAAACTGTCTCTCTGTCAGTACAGTTTAGCGCAAAGGGTGCTAGTCGTGGTTTCATCGAATTGTTGCTGTTGGATTGCAAATGCCATTCACATTTAGCCAGGAGAAGTGATAACAAATTGTTCTGCTTTCATATTGCTAGCAACAAGATAACTCCATCAGATAAAACATCCTTTTCAGGAATGTTTATTTAAATTATCATCCTGTAATTTTTTTGTCTTTTTAGTGTAGGGGCTAGTCATATCCAGGAGAGAAAACAGGAATATATTTAGAGAGAAAACATCACACATTTTG
The DNA here is from genome assembly GCA_013397935.1 of Dasyornis broadbenti. Lineage (NCBI taxonomy): Eukaryota > Metazoa > Chordata > Aves > Passeriformes > Dasyornithidae > Dasyornis > Dasyornis broadbenti. The sequence goes on from VZRN01002051.1 coordinate 1,327,384, forward strand.
ATGGAAAAGAGTATCTTTTCTATAGAAATTGTAGATGAAGTTCCCCAAAGGATGAAGAACTGTTTTACAGTCTATGGACTGATATCAAATACACAAGAAAAGGAAAGAAAACCCAGTGCCATTTTCAAGTAATATTGTAGGCTATAAGAATTAACAATCTATACTGTTGAGTCTTTTTACTTTTCCACAAACTCTAACTGAGCTCACTTTTTGGAGACTTCTTAGGGTTTTTGTAAGACCAAAGACTAGGCAGATGTCATAAAAAAGCCTCAGACAGAAAGACTGAAGATGTGTAGTGATATAGTCTTGCTATGCCTTCAGGGTCACCTCTTCCCCATCAATCATTGCACAGGAGTCAATCACACTAATTACTGCATTTTAAGCTCATGGATTTCTTAGGCTAAGTAAAGAAAACTAATGGATTGCTTGGGTTAACTAAGGAAAACTCAAGGATTGCTTGGGTTAGCTAAGGAAAGCAGATTTATGCTCCCTTTCTACCACACATTTAGACGCTAAAGAAGATACTTAAGGTTTTCTGTCTTTTGGCCATGTCCTCTCTTTGTCACAGTTTGAGAGACTGGGTTTGTAAACAGTAGAAGTACATCAACTCTGTGTGTGTGTTTGTTTGTGTGTTATGAAAAGGAAGTGTGTGGAAAGCCATGTAAATTGCAAGGGGTAGTGTAGTTGTTTACAAGTTATTTCCTTTAACGAGTACTTCTATTCAAATCCAGATGGTGCTTGGAGAATTTTCTGCTATTGAAAAGAGACTTCCCTTCCTCTTGGCTGTGGTACATCCTTGCACCACACCTGGGAGTGACGCTGGTCACATTTCCATTGCCTGGCTTTGGATCTGAATGTTCCACCATGTGATCACAATGTGGATCTCAGCTCAAGTCCCTGAGGTGATGTTCCCCTTTTCTCTGGGACATAAACATCATTCTGTTGTTGAACTCTAACATCATTTCCATGTTTCTCCCTTGCCCCATCTGCTGAAAGTTCTCTCTATAGTCTTACCAAGAGAAGAGAAACTCAATGCAAAGATTGCTAGGGAGAGTCCTGAGTAATTTCCTGATAAAAGTCTGAAATGAAACTTGAGAATCTTGTTTCTATTTTTTGTTACTACTTCATAAGTAGAAAAACTGCAGTATTTTTAGAAACAAATGAGGAACAAAGATTCAAAGTTAGTTTTGCTTCCAGTATTTTGAGTGTTTGTCAGATTCATGAGAGTCTCTTGGGAGCTCAAACTAGGTTATGACAATACAACAGCCATATTTCATTTAGTCAGGAAGGACTTTCTAGTTCCCCAGATTACCACACATTTTCCTAACACTACAATTGAAAACAAAATTAAACTACTTTTTAGTTAGGATAGGAAATCGGCAGGAAAGCAGCCATCAGTACTGCCCAACCACTTAGCCCAAGAAGAAGGACTGGCTGTCAAATCCATTGAGAGAGCAGGAAGGGAGGTAGCAGCAAACAAGACTGCACAGGAAGGCAGAGGCAAAACCCCACCACCACGCTTAACCACATATGCCTGTATATGATCAGGACCACGCTTTTACAGCTGAGTGGAAGGAAGCAGATCATCTTCTCTGCTCATCTCAGAAGATGATCTTCAGTGCTGTTAACAGAATTGATCCTGTTTAGAGAACATGGATTGAATTACCCAGATGGATATTGTGGTGTGTCACTGGCACACAGTCAGAAACGTCTGAGGGTTTTCACTGCATCACCAGTACACCGCCACTCTCCAGCTGTATCATCCTTGGAGTTCTGACACCAAAGAGAGCTCAGCTGCAGACCTGCAAGCCAAAATAGTGTTGAGAGCTGCTAAATCTTCAGCTCAGTGAGCTGTTTCATCAAGTATCAGACAATAAAATAAATCCTTTACCAGGCAGTGGAAAAGACGTACGTTTCTAAGCTGCTATTCATCTCCAGAAGAAGAAATTTAAAATATGTCAGCTAAAGTATTTCCTAAAGGTCTCTGTTATTCTCCAAGGATTTAGTAGGGATGTATTTCCAGTGTTGATGCCCATGGTGGGCTAGGGGAAGATGTCTACACTGCGTTGAGGAGATCAGAGGCCAGGATTCAAGAGGAGAGGAGTGCTATATTAAACAATTCGCTTAGATTCAGATCAAATAATATACATGTTAAAACTCATTATGAAACCAGAGCTTGACTGAGGGATGGCAACATACAGGAAGACATGGTTGAGTCACAGGAGGCAGAACAGGGATATCTGTCTGGGGTTACTGAATTCTGTGACCCCACAAAGGTGAGGCTGATGCAGATCTCTGCCTGAGATACAGTCAGCAGCAAGACTGAGTTTGTCTGGCCGAAAGGCCCATGTGGCCACACACATGCTATGCATACACCTGTATACACGGCCAGCACAGACTGAAATGCTCAGCACTCACACAAACATGGACAGGTTCTGTTCTGTTTCTCTCCCTGCTGGCCAGGGTGAAGGTACGTAATGGGACATTAAGTTAAATCAGTCATTTAAACAGGTATGGAAAACGGTGAGTTAGGAGAAAAGGCAGAGAACAGCTGGTATGAACTGTGTGTCTGATAAAATCAGGTGTGGGGACAGAAAGTAGAAAAGATGTGCTTTAATCCCCTTGTGTTTATGGCCACTCATCGGAATCTTGTGTAGATGATTTATTTTGTTTGGTAGTTTGGGGTTTTTTGGGAAAATAGATTCAAAGATGGTGTTTCCACCAGAGTAGGATGCTGCAAGCTACTGGGGGAACCCTGCTGAACCCCTCCCTCTCTAGCATTCCTGGAGAGGTATGGATGTAGTCAGGCAGCAGAAGCTGCACTTGCAGCCTGAGTGTGGGCACATGGCAGATCTTTGTCCATAAGAGGTGAACTACTCCAGGTGCACTGGGCAGGATCTCACACAGAGAAAGCAAACCAGCTGTGACCGCTACCTGGAACACAGCATGTCATGATCAGGGTGTATTGATCCACTCAGCCCAGCCTCAGCTCTGCAGGGCTTTTTACAGAGAGTTGTTTTTGACAGGGCTTATTACTATCTTCAATTCTGGGTATTTTTCAGGAATTATGTATTCTGCCAGTGACTGGGGATAGTTGCTCATCTGTCTATCTAGATGAACTCTGCCTCCAGCAGGTCCTTAGTAGATATCCAGCAGTGGCTGACAACAGTAGAGGTAACTGAATTTTTCTGAGCAATAAGAAATAATCTTGGTCATTTCCTTTACCACTTTAACTGGGTTTTTTTTTTTTTAATATTCATTCTGAGAACACAGCCTTACATCAAAAATATAAATCATATTGATGCCCCCGTGTTGACAACCAGCAGCTGCCAGAGGAGTTTCCAAGCTGGTTTTAGATGGAAGAGGTGTTAACGTGGAGCTTGAGAATACCTTCAGTTCAACATATGTCTTCTACCTCCAAGTGCTCATGGGTATCATACTGGCAGCTTCTGAGAATCCAGGGCTTATGGATTTCAGAGAAGAACTCTGTTTGGAGTACAGTTAAATTAAGTTCGAAGTTACATTCTTCAATTGTTTTCTCAGGCCCCTGTGAATAATCTGAAACTTGTGTCAAAGAACAATATAGCAATTCTTTCCTGATCCTAGAAAAACACTGGGAAGCTGTCTCTTCACAGATCACGGAATATTCTGACCTGGAAGGGACCCAAAAGGATCGCCAAATCCAACTCTTGAGTGAATGACCCATACAGGGATCCTCTGAATTCTGATATTGCCTAGTGTATTTTTTCCCTCTTAAGTGTCCCATTGGCATTTCATACTATTTCCTGGGTTTGTTGACACCATTTGAATTTGAACCCTGCCTTCTGGTGTGCTTGCATTTCCTCTCATCTCTGTACACTCCTCAAATAACAACATGGTTATTATGGAGGAGATTGAACAGGACTGGACCACCACAAGTCCACTTGATACATCCTTCCACTTCGAACCATTGCCTAGTGAAGTATGGGTTTTGCATCAGTTTGTACCCTCTCTGTAGCAGCAGCTTTATCTGGCCTAATTTATAGCTCATTTATGGACATAGAATCATAGAATGGTTTGGTTTTGAAGGGACCTGAAGATCATCCAGTTCCAGCTCCCCTGCCATGGACAGAGACACCTTTCACTAGACCAGGTTGCTCAAAGCCCCATCCAATGTGGCCTTGAATACTTCCAGGGATGGGACATTCACAGCTTCTCTGGGCAACCTGTTCCAGTGCCTCACCACCCTCACAGTAAATATTTTGTTCCTTATGTTCAATCTAGATCCTTTTTCATTTTAAGGCCATTCCCCTTTGTCCTGTCACTACACGCCCTTGCAAAAAGAAGTCCCTCTCCAATTTTCTTGTAAGCTTCCGATGTCTTCTGTCTTATTGTTAAAACCTTTCAGAAGTCTACAGAGGTTTCGACTACTGTTCTTCTTCCATCCACAAGTCTTGTTACCCTGTGAGAGGAAAACCAGATTGGTTTGAAATGCCTTATCCAGATAGGTCCTATGCTCTAAAAAAATCTTCTCTCTTGACACTAGTTTTCTGAAGTCATTAACTTACACCATAGTGATTGCCTCTGTATTTCACAACATGCTCTCTGCCCAGCTGGAGAGAGAGCCAGGATAAACTGTTATGATGCTTCTTGATTACACCAAAATCCCCAGAAAGAGGAAGCACCAGGGAGAGCCTTAACCTTGGTTCCTGTGCTCCTGGCCAGAGGGCTCAGCTCCTATCTGGAAAGCATAGACATTTATGCACCTAACCTTTCATAACCTGACTGTGCTATCTCTTGTTAAATTAAATGAAAACATTTGTGTTGACTGAGCAATTAGGGGCCTGGAATGTTATGTCTTACAGTGTCAAATTACTTTGTAGCCTTTTTTTCCCCCTACTGTTCATAGGGAGAGGAGGTTTGTGAAGGAATTGCTATTCATTTCAAATGCATTTACCTATACTCATCCATAGGAGTCGGTAGGCTATAAAACTCTGAACACTACATGGTACAAGATACAAGAAGGTGGCTCAATGCCATGCAAAGCTGTAAACCTCTACTAAGAGATTATATAGAGACTGAGCCCACCCCCCCTTCACTGTCTCACTGATTTTTTCAAATCACATGTGCAGAGCTTCCGAGTAAAACTTATGTGTATATATTTTAGACTTCAGTTCAGGAAATTCGTACTAAGATCTGAGAGATAAATGAGATTGTTATTGGCATGTGTAAGTATTGTACAGTAGCTAGACACATTAAATATCTCCCCTTCCCCGTAATTATGTCTACAGATTTCCCAAAGCAGCCCTAAGATCTGTCAAACTTGAAGCAGGCATGTCCCACAGCTCCACTGTAGGTGTCTCCTGATGTAGCTTTGGCTGTGCCACCATGTCTATGAACTTGAAACACAAGATGAATTCTTGCAGAGTTTTTGACCCCATTGCTAACACAGATGCCTCTTCTAGGAGGTCTTAACCACAAGGGAGTGTGCTAGAGAGTGTGTTCACTTCAAATTGAATAATAAACCCTTTCTTTCTCCCTTACGCTTCTCACAAATAGTATGATCGATACTGTTGATTACATTATAGCAAATATAAAAATGATCTTTAAATACTTCTATTAATTCTCCACTGAGAACCTGAAAATGAATCCAGCTGCAAACAGTTCATTCACCCCACCCTTCCTAATCCCTGAATGATTGCATTTCTTCTAATTTTAGTTTTAAATTTTTTCATAACATCTGAGGAAAGTATATTTAAATATTGATTTGCTAGTTGAAAGGTAAAAAGAGCACACTTGCCTTTGAAAATGCTGTATGAATGCTGTCTAACACAGCTTTCCCTCTCTGTAGTGTCTCAGGCACTGTATTATTCCCAATGTTGTTGTGCCCTTTAGTCCAAATAACATTTTCTTCTGTTTCTCATCTGCAGCAGATGGCCAATAGCCAACCACAACGTTTTTCATTGAAATGGTGAGGATATGCTCTAATTGCCTCCCTAACAAAGACCTTGATTACATCTAAATTCCAGGATTTCTGAAAGCAATTTTTTCATGACATCAACCTATTTGTTTCTGACTGATTACCCCTTCAGCATTAACCTTTCATTCCTTTGTATCCCAGGCAGCAACAGAACTTCTTAAATTCAAAATTAAAATTAGGCAAGGTAGCAAAGTCTTAAAAGGCACAGTTGAGCAATTTCTAAACAGCACAGTGTTACTGAGCATAACACGTTGCTTCTTGGAAAAAATGTGGTAAGTGGTGAGGACTTCTTTGAAGCACAATTGCTTTAATAACACAGCCTAATCCCCCCTCCCTAAATCTTTGCCATTTCCAGAACAGCCCAGCCACATTTGTTGTCCAGACAAACTGTCCCAACAGGTGACAAGGCTTCTCTTTAAAACAACAGCAAATCTTTGTGCTAGGCACCTGGATGTTGGTGAATTCGCTTTACAGGAATACAGTTGCTCCCAAAATGAACTTCAAGGCAATGGATGAGGGAAGTTCAAAGCTGTTGGAGAGTCTTTACTCTCTGTTCGACTCCATGTGGAAAAGATTGGGATGCACGGTACAATATTTCTGGTTCAGCTGTACATCACCAGGAGATGTTTTCTATCACAAATTAACAAATTCTGCTCAGTCCAAGGAAACAGCTTTGGTGCATGGAGTCCAGATGCAGCTTTTATTTGATTTCAGTGTTCCCTGTGGGAGCACTGGGGCAGAGAGGGGCTCTTGCCATGTCATCTTGCTTCTCGTTCCCCAGCAGATGTCAGGGAGGGCAGAGGCAGGGAATGCTGTCAGGGCTGCAGCAAGTGGAGGATGAATACCCCATGCAGGAAATCTCCACTGCCTTGGGAGATGCAGGTGAAACAAGGTGTGACAGAGCCTTACAGAACTTGCAGAAAGAGTGATCAATGGGAGAGGATTGTGAGCGTGGTACTCTAAAATCAGCCAGGATTTCATTGCCTTCGGTGGGTGCTAGATCAAGGTGATTGCTTTAAATAATGCTGTTTATATGCCAGCATCAGACTGCCAGTATTTCTAGGCTAAGTCTGTGCACAAGCTAGGAAAAGAGCAAGTGGACTTTTTTTCACAAGTTATTGTGAAAGTACAGTTCAAGACACGGAAATTGTACCTCAGCCTAAATGTACATTCCAGAAGTATCTGTCCTGTATGAAAAGTTTAGGAAAGAAGGAAAACTAATTTACAATAAGACATGAAAAATACCTTGAGTTAAAAAAATTCGTATTTCCCCTAAATTTTCCTTCAGACCCCAAGGACTGCTTTGCAGACAGCAGTATTCCAAAGTGCTCCACTTCTATGCTGATTTGTACCACCTGCCCTATTGTTTTTGCCTTCAGCACTATCAGTGCTGTTGCACTTTTCCTGTTTTGGAAAGTCTCCAGCTCTCATGACATTTTAAAGTGACCTCTTCATAGAGTGAAAGTGCCAAATACTAGGCTCCTGAAAACTATCTGCATTTAGTTAGGAACTTAAAACCCCAAAGCTATCATTATTTTAATTCCAAATCTCTGGAAAAATAAAAGCAACTAAAAGAAGAAGAGAGAGATGGGTTATGTCACAGTAAAGGAGATGATGATAAATAAATAAATGAAGACTAGGTGAGCAGTCCTTTATTTACATTCTGTTACTGTTTCCAGATCCGGAAAAACTATAGTTTGTACTGAAGTGAATGTTTATTTCCTTTGCCCGAGGAAATAAAAAGCTGAAAACTAATATTCTATTGGAGAGGAACTTTTGCATTTAACCTTTAAGAAGAAGCATTTACATGTTGCATCAAGAAAAGCCAAGGAAATGCAGAGGTTGTTTGCAGCAGTATCTTCTCCTTTGTCTGTGGCTTAGGGGTGGGAGGTGAGCTCTGCTCAAAAGGCTCTGGACAAGTTCCAGCTTCCCAGGGCCAGGCAGGGGTGAGTGGCACCAGCAGCTTCACTGGGACCATGTTGTACTCAAGGGAAGAGAATGAAGGAACTGCAGAGCAAAAATCCAGATTCACAAGTCCATTTCAGGCAAATTCTGAGCTGTAAGAAATGTGTCTTTGGCTCTCTGTTAAGAGACTAGGAAAATAATCTGGAGGCCCACATATAATAAGGGGTCACACTGTATGACTGTTCTTACAGAAGCCTGGTGGAACATCTTCACTTGAAATACATGATTAAATTCTGTTTGCAAAAGACGATACAAGAGGCATCATTCTGCCTCTATCCCTTGTTACAATCACGGAGGACTTGGAGTCACAGAAACTCTGACACTGACAGAGGCGAGTTTTAATGGTAAGATTAAAGACGGGGCATTTTTTCCTCCATCTGGGTTGGAGACCAGGATAAATTTTTCCTTAAAACTGCAGTCCATAAATCTCACAGCTTTCTCTCACTGCACATATTTTCTTGCATTCATCCTGTTTGCCTTCTGACAGCTGCCTCCAGTTAGACTGCATCTACATTAAAATGTATCCAAAGCTGGGCCCATATTCTAGCTTTTCCAGTGGTGGGTAGAGAACAAAGTTGACCTTTATATCTTTAATTTGCATATGATATCCATCTCTTCACTCTCTGCTTGGCTAAACCAATTTAGGTTCTGACGTTCAGGATCTGTCTTAACCTTGAGAATGTGTGTTCTTGCCTGTAAAACCAGTAGGCAAAGGTTCATAACAGCACTGCAGTTCCTAATGAGCCAAAATAAACACATGTGCCTCTCACAGTCGCTTTAACCCCCAGGGGAGGCAGGGACAGCGCTGTGTGATGGCACAGAGGTAGTGACATGGGATGAAATAACGTGGTTAGTGTGAATGTGCCAGTGATACTGAACACTGGCTGATGGAGGCAAGCATTAATAAACTGGTACAGTGTTTTTCGGTTAAATATATTTCCAGAAGTTTAGGTTTGTTTTTTCTGTTTTTTTCCTTAGATAAAAGCTGAGAAAGTGCAGTGAGAGGAATGAGCACTTTAGATACTATGTTAGGCTTGACAGCAAACTCTACCCAGTGCAACTGCTCTGTGTGCTTAATATTAAACACACACTTAAATACTGTGCTGGAAGCAGGCTTGGTTGCTGAGCACTTTTAAAATTAAATCCTCTAGCCATAAGACTTCTGGAGTTTGTTCACACCTGCTCCGCACTTTGTTTCACAAGTTTATCTGCTCTTTTGGGAGACAAATATGGAATATATTCCAATTTTTTTCCCTCCAGTATATGTTTTCTTCCAAATAAATGCCGTGATATAAATCCTGGTACTGAAAGAAGTATAAACTTTTGGGGATGAGCATGAAACAACAATGTGCTAAGACTGTAAGGCTACAATGATAAATCACGGAGAAAGTGAAAAATCACGGTAGTAAAGATAATTTTCCCTATAGGAGCTATTCAGCAATAAAATCTTTTGCAGGAAAGGAATATTGAGTCCAGGAGATGATATTTTTTACACACGTCAAAAAAGCAATGTTACCTCTCTCTCAGATATGGACTACTTGTGTTTCACCATTTTACTCAGAAATAGTCTGACCTTCTGTCCAGACACTATCAACAGAAAAGATAGTGCCAGCCAAGAAAGAAAACGTAAATCATTCATGTGGAGCCAAACACTCTATTTTCTGTGTTGAGTGGTTTTTATTGGATCACCACAATATTTTGGATTAGTTACACTATGGCTCTGAAAAGTCAAATTATGGTGCAGTCATTTTCCCAATAAAAGGAAATAAAATAAAGAAGCACAGTGCCCGAGGCTTTGGTCACCGAACTAAGCCGAGTTTCTAGAGCCAGTTCCGGTCCAGTGTAGAGAGAGAACTTCTTCACACTCTTTCATAAACTCTAGTGCAGACAACCCCTTTGATGGCACATTCCTAAGGCATAAAGGAAAATATTAATATAAACCTTTTGCTGACAGCAGGTGTGTCTGCTTCAGTAACTTCTGAAGTCAATGAAAATCCAGATGACACATTTTACATCTCTATGTATTTACAGAACTTTTAGAGCAAACAGTAAAGTTATTTTTATATTGTAAATAGAGTTATTTCTATTTTAACATCTTTAAACATCATTAAGTGGCATTTAATGACAAAAGATTGCAAAAATAAGCTCAGCATCCATAAACAAATTTACCTTCCCTGGTATTATTGCTGGATTGTCAGAAATATTACCTAGTTTTTATCCCATAGCTCACCAACACTTTCAGATTTTCAAAGTACAGGGGTTTTTTTTTTTGTGTACAAGCAGAAGTAGCCTGAGTACTTCAGAGGTACTTTAGGCTTCTGGCCTAAAAATCTTTGCACTTCTGAGTCACAAAATATTTCTCTTGACCCTCTCACCCCAGTGGCCTTCAGTGTCTGCTGATGACTCACAGCCACAGGATGCATGGGACAAAGACAAAGGGATGTTAAAAAAACACTTCCTTGGTCTGCAAAAGATGAGAACTCCTCCACAACCCTGTATGAGGCAAGGGGCAGACAGCAGGACACCAGCAGAAGAGGGACCTTACCTCTCTGCTTTATGAAGAGGTTTTAATAATTAGAAAAAAATTTAGACAGAAATGCAGCCATGAGGAGATGCAGAAGCATATCACACTTCCTACCTAAAGGGAGGCTTCAAGAGAGCTGGAGATGGACTTTTCACAAGGGCATGTAGTGACAGGACAAGGAAGCATGGCTTTATGCTGAGAGAGGGTAGGTTTAGATTAGATATTAGGAAGAAATTCTTTACTATGAAGGTGGTAAGGCACTGGAACAGGTTTTCCAGAGAAAGGGTGAATACCCCATCCCTGGAAATGTTCAAGGCCAGACTGGATGGGGCTTTGTGTAACCTGGTCTAGTGGAAGGTGTCTCTGTTCGTGACAGTGGGTGGGAACCAGATGTTCTCTAAGGTTCGTTTCAACCCAAACTATTCTGTAATTCTACGTGTGAGAACTTAAAACACAGTCAGAACAAGCTAACATGTAAAGGTCTAATTCTGCTGATTTCAAACAAGTTGCCAAAATTAGTTTGACTCCACTCTTTAAAAACTTTAATGGACAAAGTGAAATCTTAATTTTAATAGTGACCCTTAGAACTAGGGTCCCTAAAATGTGTTATCTCCCTGGCTTGGCCGAGATAGGGAAAAGGAAAAAGCTGTTCCAGGGACAGCAGTACCCAGCTTGTAACCTTTTGTTCACATTTCACAGGTTTCTGCTATTTTTAAACCTTATTCCTTCTAAGAACAATAATGTTGAGTGCAGATAATTATGCTGTCAATTTATGGCAGCTCTGCCATTATAGTCACTTTAAAGACAAGTTGCTCTACAGAACAATATTTATTTCCTTCCAGCTTGTTTTCAATGCTTGGTTCCCTTTTCCACCCTTTTAATTTATCTCATAATTCAAAGAGTAAGCCAAAAATGATAGTCTGTTTAGACAGAAATGTGCTAAAGGCTGCATCCTTCTGACCTTTATCAGCAGACAAGGAACATGAACTTACCACCACCATCTTCCCATCTACAAGTCTTCTCTTTATCGTGGTCTCTTTGCCATTCCACTTCTGCACTTGCACCAATGACCCTTTCTCCAAGGTTACAACACTCTGCAAAGTCCAAGAGAAGAGTCTGAGCTTTGCAGATTAGAGAAGCAATTCAATTTATATTCAGCAAGATGTGAGCTCTTGGATAATGACATGCTCAGTAACATTATATTCAGCACCATACTGTTTCTTCTTTTGGTGCTTTCTTTGAATGGTTTGGAAAACTCAAGGTGCACTAAGGGAGTAGGTCAAATTTCTCCTGGTGTTCTTCTAGGAGATGTTCAGACTACTCAAAGATAATAAGCCCCCTTACCTTGACTTTCCTGTCATCTGCTGTTGTTTCGTCAAACTGTTGGCCCAGTTTGAAAGAGATGGTTGTATTTTTGAAGGTGCTTTCAGTCCTGATGGTCACTATGTCCCCTTTCATACTAATAATCACATCAGGCCTTGCCAGGCCACCTAGTTTCCGGGTAGCTAAGCCCACTCCTAGAAATCAGAAACAAAACAACCATTACATTCGAGAAGCAAGAAACTCAGTATCCTCTCATGATTCTTCAGTGGAAGAATAAGGAAGAGTTTCTTCCTGAATACTTCAATGCCAGATTTAGATGAAACACTAATTCTTTAGATGAGACGCCACTGAGACAGAGGTAGAAATGGGAACCTCTGCATTCAGGGGCTGAGGCAGCCCCAGCTGATAAAGTGTACCTTCAGCAAGAAGTAAAGATATACACAATTATAGATTTGTTCATGTTTAGCTAAGAAGAAACACAGATTGTTACAAATCTGCATGAATTTTGTAGAGATAGAATAGGTAGAAAATTCAGAGGAAGGGTCTGTTTCTCATAAAAATTTGTAAAAATCCTTAAAAAAAATTATTGATAAATCTGAGAATTTGCACCTTTGTTAATAGCTACAAGGAAGAAACTGGCTACTGAACTACCAATATGCTAGAGCTTGTTCATGAAAACATACTGAAGACTGGGTACTTCCTAAGTTGCTATTAACATCCCTTAAGATCCTTACATCTAAACCTCTGTGAAAAGTGCAAGTATGAAATATAAGAGTTAAGAGCTGCAAAGAGCTTCCAGGAAATCCCATGCCCAAAGCCTTTTGTACTGCCTTGTCCTTTCCTGTCCAGTTCATTGTCTTCAGGTTGTGAGGCTTGGGGCAAGTAGGAATGAAGCCACTGGTGATATATCGCTGCTTTGTAAAAGCAGAAAGGGGATAGCTGTAGTTAGTGCCTTTGTAAATGCTTATGTCATGCTCAGATGAAAATAACTGTAAAAACAGGTATAAAGCTATCTGCAAAGTATAACACTGTTCGCAGTAATTATTTCATGCTAAAAAATTCCATTCAGATGCTCAGAAAAATATCTGCAGCTGGACTTTCATCCCACACTCACTCCAGTTAATTAATTAACTGCAATTCTTTTGTTATTCAGTCTAACATTTCAAATAAATGGAATCAGTGAATCATTTATATAGCAAAAGCAATGCAGTAGCTGACTCTCTGTGCACTTGCTGTGTAGGAATGAAGCCAGCATTAAAATGAAAAACAATGCCTGATTTATTACATTCCTGGCATTCTTCAGTAACAGATAGATTCATTCATAGTATTTAGATGTCAGAAGCTAAAGTGTCATGAGACATCAGCTCCATTATATACTGTAAATGATCATAAGTCACGAGTTTAATGGTGCAATCAAGAGGAACATAAAAAACCTACAGCTCTATAGATTACTCTCATGACAGAAAAACAAATCAGATCAGTTAGACAGAAGTAGATTTATTACAGTGTTTCATCACCTACCTTCTATAATTTAGATGCTAAAGAAAAGAATTAAATTATGCTAGAAAAGTAATTAAGTGCTTTTTTGGCCAGAAAGAAAGCACCATCCATGAGCAAAGCATTCACAAAGGAAACTTACTAACAAAAAAAACCCCAAACCCAGAACATTTCTCACCCAATTCTTTCATATAGTCATCAAAATTTTCACTGGAGATGAGCTTCCAGGTTCCCACAAATCGGTTACACATTGTACAGGCTTTGTGAGGTGCTGGTCCTGCAGAGAGAGGCAGTGGCCACAACAGCTCTTGGTGGCAGTCAGAGAGGTTGTGTGCCCAACTCGGATTCAGTGGTCTCCCTTTAAAGATGTCCAGTCCCTGTGGCAGTCGGGATGGGCCAATAGGGGAGGCAGTACCAGGGTGAGACAATGTGCACCTTGTCCAAGGCAGCCGTGCCAGTACCAAGGCTCGGGGTGACGCCTGCCCCGGCTCCCTCCTCTGAATACACCAGGACACAAAGGGCACGTGGGGATGGGGAGGGGACGATCCCACTGCCTCTGCAGAGAAGCCAGGGCACATTGCGGTGGGGTGTCAGCAACACAGAGACAAGTACAGCAGCACTGCAACCTTACGAAACCCAGCTCTCAGTCCTCCCAATGTCACCGTACTACTATCTCCATATAGAATAGACATCTGTAACAACCATCTCATCCAACTGTCTGACCAGCCCAGGCTGACCAAAAGTTGAAGCATGTTGTTAAGGGCATTGTCTAAATGCCTCTAAAACGCTGACAGGCCTGGGGCTTTGACCACCTCTCTAGAAAGCCTGGTTTCCAGTGTTCGAGTGTTTGGCCACTCTCTCACTGAAGAAATGCTTCCTGATGACAAATCTGAACCTCCCTTGACACAGCTTTGTACCATTCCCACACATCCTATCACCGGAATCCAGGGAGAAGACATCAGCACCTCCTTTTCCACTTCCCCTCCTCAGGAAGCTGTAGAGTGTTACCACTATTGTCACCTGTGTGGTAGTCAGATAAATTAGAGCCATGTGGATTTTGTGAAGGAACTGTCAAAAAGATGAAGTGCAAAGTGATTTGTGGGGTGATTTTTGACTTTCATGTTCCATTCTGGAAAGGGTCTGTATTTTTTATCATTTAAAGGCAGAGCTGAGTTATACTGTTCTGTTTTCTCCCTTTGCATCAGAGAAATTATTCCAAGCTGTAGGTTCTTCCCTGTGCATATCCCAGGCAGGATCACAAAAAGAAGAAGCAGCCAATATTTTCTGGCTCCCTTTTACAACCGGGCATATTCAGAAGATCAGTGCATCAGTGGAGATCAGCTCTTGTGCTTGACAGGTGGATGGCACGAAAAGAGGCGGAGTCATTAAAGTGCATGTTCTTAGTTCAAAGTCACTCGGTGAGAGACAAGAAACTTTACCAGCTTGAGAGGAGGGTATATTGTGCTCTCTTTTTGTCTTTCTGCACATGGATATTTGGTCTGCCATAGAGGGAAGATTCCTGGTTCATATTCAGCTTGGTGTACACCAGGACACCCAGAACCTTTCCTGCCAAGCCAAGATTGAAAGATTGAGAAGTCTGAGTTTTCAACATTCAGAACCTTTTTAAGTCCGTGTTTAGAACTATTGTCTTATGGTTAGTAAAAAACAGACACAAAAAACAAATCCATAAACCACTTGTATATGTGACAGGCAGGAATTTAATGTGTTGTTTTCCAAGACACCTCAAGCTATCTGAAACTATTTAGTGCAAAGCCACATCAGATGTAATTCTGTCCTTCCCCTTCCTAAACCATCTTCCTGGAGAAAATTAGAGAGGTTAGAGGCTTTTTTTTCTGACTTGGGTGAACAATAATTATCTGTTTGCCATTTTTATACAATAATAATTTCTGGGTTATGATGACCTATAAAACTCTTCAGATCTCCATTTTAAGTGCAGACACACTGGGACTGGGGATTGTTGGACCAAATTTCTTGTGTTTAGAGTTGAAAGAATGAGATGGAAATGATGCTGTGCCAAGGAGGGTGAGGTCTGGGTCCTGACTTCAAAGCTGTCTTGAGGAAGAAGGCGAACACACTGAAACAGGTAAGTAATACAGTCTGAGCAGTGAAATTATTGTAGTCCTTGGTTTAAATGGCGGTTGTGGGAAATAAGAAGGTCCTCAGTCACAAATTTTGGTGCCATATGCAAAATGTTTTTAAACCCCTCAGTCATAACATCAAGAGGTGAAGCTGAGCAGAACTTCCATTTCTGCACAGGTCTAATGACAGTGCAGTGCAGGGAGCAAAAGTCTGGAGTGATTGAAAATAAAAGCAAGTCAAAGGACTCTTACTACCACACAGTAGGAAGCAGATGCTTTATTTGTAATACATAAATAAATGTCAGTCTTTGAAGGTGTTGTCCACACAAAACTGTTCCAAAGCAGAGATATATTTTGTGTAAAGAATAGCTAGGTCTTTTATCCAGTCTCTGGAAATGAGAAAACTCCTAAATGAAATGATCCATTATTTCTCAAGAAATAGTATTAGAATATTCTACCGTTGCTCCTCAGGCATTCTTTGTTCTTTTATTTAATTGTCTTATCCACATAAAGGCACTTTAACAAGACGAGGCTGGTGCCTTTGGGAAATAAAAGATGATTGGGATGTTGTAAAATCAGGCCCAAAGAAATTCAAGAAGAGCAAATTAGTCAGAATAGAACAGCTACATTGCAGTACCAGTAACCTTAGGAACAAAAGTAACAGAGAATTATTTATTCAGACAAAACCCCAGTCTTAAGCAGTCTCAAACAATGTTGACATTGCTACCATCTATCTCTTTGTCACTAAGAAAAATCAGTAGTTTCATTTAAAGGACATACAGTTTAGAAAGAACAAGAGCGCGGAATTATATCTCAGTAGAAATAATTGTGGAAACCAATCTTTTCTTCAAGTTTAAAGAGGAAAAACTGTCAAGGATGGTGAGTACATATGATAAGGGGGAGCCTTGATTCCCTATTTTTGCTTATGGTTGATGTAAAACAGGATATGAAATCATTAAACTTGGATATTGCGAAGCAACACTAGAGATAAAGGTAAAACTTGATAGAAGTAAGGAAGTGAAAATTCAGAGACTATTTAGAAATAAAGATACTATTTAAAGAAATACAAAAATTAAACTTATGTGAATTTCTTAAAAAGAAATATGATCTGGGCAAATTCAGGGCCAAAAAAGTCTAAATAAATTCCCAGGAGAGCAATGAAGAAGACGGAAATAGAAGGGGAGAGCAGAGGTCAAAGAGGGACTTGCTGTGAGGACACCAAGGATGTTTTAGCACTGATTCTATAAAGCTGTAGGATCTACTCTGAACATGGGGCCAGCAGCCTGCCTCTTCCCAATAGCTACATTGGAGGGTGCAAATAGCCTCCTGTCTCCTTAGCTGGAACATCCTACAAGACCAGACCAGGGCAGCTGGGCCGAGGGAGCAAGTCCAGACTGCACTGCACACATGGGGCTTGACTGGCCAGGACACGAAAGTCCTTCAAGTTCTCTCCAGTGGAAACAAATAATTAACAGAAAACCAGAAATGATGCTCAGAATAAGCCTTTATTCATCTTTTTCCTGAACTGCTAAAAACCTGTGGCTGAGAGTGGCCTTTCTTCCTTGTCATCCAAGAAACCTGTAAAGGAGTAGTAAGTGAATATGGTAAGGGGCAGAGATCTCCCCCTCTCAGCCCTCAAGGTGCCTGCTGTGATAAGTGTGCTGCCCACAGGTTTGTGGGGGTTTAGTGAGATCCTTCTTTGGGCAGAAAGGAATGCTCTGGAGTGGTTACTGATTTTTGGAGAGCAGTACAGCACAACAGAAGAGAGAGGGAGACCTGTGCTGCTCTGCAGGTAAGGACAAGACACTGCTCTGACTTTAGCCCTTAGAAATGTGTGCTTTCACCTCCATCCAGGTCTGAGAGTGATGCCTGATGGTTTTTTAGGTCTTTTTCATTTTAAACCCCTTGCCTTCCTTATACCCTTTACACATATCCCTTGTATCCTAGCCCCACATACCTATAATTCTTGTAGTCTGATATGTAGCTTAGTTTGGGGGTCCTACCAAGCAAGAAGACGAAACATACCCAGTGAGATGTCAACAGCTCTACACTATCTCAGAGCTGTAGGCTCCAACCGTGATGGGCCTCTTTTTCTCTGGAACGTGTTTTTGTAAACTAGACAGGAATTTCATTGAGGGGGGCTGAGGGGGGTAGGGGGACTGTTACTCAATCTATCACATTTCTTATTGGGGATTTTAGATTGATATGCTAATTTGTGCAGTCCATA
This sequence comes from Dasyornis broadbenti, assembly GCA_013397935.1. Classification (NCBI taxonomy): domain Eukaryota; kingdom Metazoa; phylum Chordata; class Aves; order Passeriformes; family Dasyornithidae; genus Dasyornis; species Dasyornis broadbenti. The sequence goes on from VZRN01002051.1 coordinate 1,344,978, forward strand.
AAAACTGTCTACTGTTGGTTGGTTGGGGGGGGTGGTTGTTGGGTTGGGTTGGTTGGTTGGTTTTGGTGGGTTCCGGTACCCGTGTTCGGGGCTTAGCCTGTTCCTGCACCTGTGTGTACCCGTGCTCTGAGTTCGTGGCACTTGGATGCGTGGGGGGCCCGGGTGCTTGACGCCGTACTTCCATCTGTAACGGGCTTTGCTCCAAGGATCCTAGTAAAACCAAGGTAATTACCCTTTTCCCCTGCTACTGCTGTGTCTGCCTCAAGTTTTATCACCGAAAAAAGGCATCAAAAGCACACACCTTTTCTTGCCAGAGAGGAATCACCTCCATTTATTCAAGCAGTCACTAGACTGCTGCCCTTTTTTACACAATAAATTTTGACCTTCTTACGAGAATAAATTCCAAATATGTTCATATTCTAAGAAAAGCATCACTAATACTTTGTTCTGGTGCCATCCCTGTTCAAGTTTATAGACAGAATGTCACTTTATTGAAATTTCCAAATATTGAAGTTTTAAGTGGCTTGTTTCATTCACAAAGTTTGACGTCATTCACCAGGTACCAAAATCAATGGTGATGCTATTAGAAGATATTACCCTTTTCTGAAATGTTAGGCTGTGAATGTTACAATTGTAACTGCTGTCTGCATTAAGAAAGTAAGATTTCTGGAAAATAAAGCATGCTATATGATTTTTGGAATATTGTGAATTTTACCTCTGACACACAGTATTTCCAAATCAGTGGATGATAAAATGTATTTAACTATGGGCTGATATTTAATGCCTAAATGTAGTTTATTTAAGTGAATGTTTCTGCTTCTTACAACCATAACTCATGTAGATTTTCTCCACTAAACTGTAGTTGTATCCTAACTCTCATAAATAATTTTGGTTTTATTAAGTGCTACGTAGATTTAGTACTGTGTATATGGGGTACTCTGAAGCATACTTCCTTCCCATTTACGACTGATGTTCTCTAAATTGGTGAGATTTCACAAGCAATTAAGCCAAAGTTAAAACAGAGGAACTGCTTGTTTACGGTTTTTTTAAACATTTTCTGCAGAACTTACTGATAGTCATTGGAATCACTTTTAAATGACTCCTCAGCTCATGTAGAATCTAAAAGTCCTTCCTTTTTCCCTCTCTGGTTGTATAAATAGTGCAAAACCTTGGGAACAATCTGAGTTATGCAGAGTAAAGTTCAAGTGTATGAGAGGTCTCTGCTGCTAGCACTAGGGACTCAGCACCATCACCTCTGACAGTTGACTTCAGGAATTTCAGGAATACATGGAATTTGGTTCATAGATCTTAATCGCTTGAGATAAGACCATTTCCCCATTTAGTGGTTATGGCTACATTTTTATACTTATTGTTTACAGGTTTTCTCTGGAAATCTCAGTTCTTTTGTCCTCAGTTTAAATCCTCCCAGGTGTAGAAATCTTGGCTTCTGCAGATGCAAAGTTTTGAAATAGAAGACCAGGCCTACGGGCAGTAGAGGATGGTACTTGAAAAATAAGCAGAGTTGAAAAACATGGTGTCCAAAGGGCTCTGCATCTAGAAAAGTTCATGTTGCCAAGACTGATAAAGCCTTATGAGTTAGTAGAAAATGCATGTAGGTGACAAAGGAGGTTGTACCACTAGCAAACTTGTAGAGGCTTTTAGAAAAACTGAGTGCTTTTAAAGCTATAATTTCTAAGCTATGATTCCTAATTCAAGGTTTTTTGCCTATCTAGAACAAAATGAGATGTTTGAGACAGGCACACAGACAAAATAATCACAGGTGAAAGCTACAACAGCTACAATTTCACACTTGAGGTGGAAAAGGACAACAAGATCAAGCTACTTCAAATGGTCCCTGGGTTTAAAATTGTCTGCATTTGTGAACAGAGGAGGTGCCTTGTATGCTGCTCATGTTTGGAAGCCAACACTGGGCATCCTCAGTAATCATCCTTCTCCCTGTCCCTGGAGCAACAGGCTCCGCTTGAAGCTGAGAAGAACAGCCCTGTTATTCCCCTGGCTGTGCACAGACTCCTTGCAGTGGGCACATGCAGCACTCAGCAGGTGATGTTTCTGTGTTCAGGTGTACATCTGTCACTGTCACACAAGTGCCACTCACTGGACTGACTCCGATGCTCTTTCCGCAGGGAGATGGATTGCATTGGCTCACTGTGGTACTGGATCTCACATGATGCTTTCCTGCACAGCATCCCTTCCCACACTGCATGCCCCCCAAGCCCCTTTCTAACAAACTCCAGCATAAGCACACATTGTAGAAAGCAGAACATTTTATTGAATAGGCACAACAAATTAGACTAACTGCGTGTAACAGCTTTGGGATATATCTGAAAAAAGTACAGTTCTCTTTAAAACAGATTTTTGGAGCTTTTCTCCTTTGGTTAAGTTGTTTTACTCCAGCTTTAAGCATTAGTCCTGTGTGAAGGTGTCTTCTTCATGCTTTTTCATAAACTCTTTTGCAAGAAACATTATTCATGCTGCATTCCTGGAAAGAAAAATAATTAAATTAGCTTTTAACTCTCACTAAATGTTAGTCAGAAGGCAGAGGATTACTTATCTATTGGGAACTAGTTTAAGAAAAATTTGCATTTCTCCTCCTCTAAACCCAATTGCCAAAAGAGTGAAACTCAGTTTTGAGAGCTTCAGCAACAGAAGTCTGAAAAACCAGCACAGGAGTGAAAGAATTTTCAAGAACTGCTCCAGTGACCCCCACGAGATTTTTAATCTTTACTTTAAAATCTCTAAAGAAGGCTCCTAGGACTTCTGTGGATGCTGACTGCACCCTAGAGTTGAGCATTAACATTTTTTTCTTTCACCTTTTGCGGCTGTGGCTTGTGTTCTTCCCACACGTGTTCACAGCACATGCACACACAGAGAGCTTTCAGACTTGCAGCTGCTAGTGTCAGCTTCTGCATGTTAGGCTCAGTCCTCATCTATTTTGCTGTTAGACCAAACTGTTCTGTTCAATCTTTCTTAATGAAGTTGTTATTAACAACTATTTCTATTTCTTCTCCTCTGGTCTCTATCCAAAGAAATTTGGATATTAAATTTATGGACATATTATTTTTCCCTAGGGGAGGGCAGAACTCTTCAGGAATTTTGTGTGTGTGTATTTTGCAGCATGTAGGAATCCCAGCTGCCTTTTATGAACATAGATTTAGTCCTGTCCCAGATTTTTCAAAGTGTGTTTTCTAAAACTGTGGAGAAGAGCTGAGAAGCCCCAGACTGTAGGTGGGCCTTACTGGCACCAAGTCAAGCACAATAGTGTCTGACCAGATAAAACCAACCAACAGAGCTTGGACACAAGTTTCGGTTTTTGCTATAACATCATATTATTAACACAGTTGTTGGTGATGCATAGCAGGGTTCCCACAGATGGCTGTTAAGCCTCTGGTGAAGATGAACAGGAGTATTCTGCATCAGCCTAGAGTGGATGTATTTAACGTGGGTTTGCTAGTGCTTCCTCTATACTGTCCAGGACTTAGATATCTTGATATATAAAAATCTCCTTCATAGGGATGTTGATTTTTTATTCCTACACTTCCCTAATCATGTCTTGCTATGAATGGAGAACAGGCACCTCCATACCATTCCATAAGTTTAACAGCACTTCTGTTTTAACCTACACTCCAGACTCAGAAAGATTTCTCACTAAGTGCACAAAACCCTTTCAGATGCTTTCCCTCCCTGTGTTTGTATCCAAGGTCATACATTAACCAAACATGAATTCTGCACAATGAATTCAGGGATAAAGTAAAAAAAAATGAACTCACCACCACCAGGTTCCCATCCACCACTTTTCGCTTTATGATAGTCTCTTTTCCGTCCCACTTCTGCACCTGGTTCAGCACGCCGTTGTCTAGGGTTATGACATTCTGCCAAAGTGAAAAAAAAAGTGTGGCTCATTCATCAGGGTGCTCTAGTCTGAACAGAAGACTCTCCAGGTGCAAAGAGCACTAAAAGTCAAAGCATTCATAGCAGTCTTACCTGTGGAGGCAGCATTTGTACACTGGATGTCAAAGTCACAACTCTGCCCTTCTGCCCCTACATCCCTTTTGAGAGATGTATTTGCACAGAGCCATTTCCAGACTCACCTTTGTTTTTCTGTCATCTGCTGTGGTCTCATCAAACTCTTCACCCAGCTTGAAAGAGATCTCTGTATTTTTGAAGGTACTTTCTGTTTTGATGGTTATCACATCACCATTGGTGCTGATAGTTACATTAGGCTTGGCCACACCAGCCATCTTCCTGGTAGCAAACCCCACACCTGTAGATAAGATAGGGCACTATGAATTCTTTATCTTTCCTCAATCTTTTTCTCTTATGTGTTGGGAAAAAAAACAAAACAACAACTCAGTGCTTTTTTCCCTATTGCTTTCTGAGTGTTATTAATTCTATGTTACACAGATTTCTTTGCAAAATCTCACTTGGTGTAGACCAAGCTGGCTGGGTTGATGTAAGGAAATTCTCTACCCTGTCATTGTCAAAGTAATAAAAGCAATATTTTGAAGACTGAGATGATTTTAATGCCAGACATTTGCACATAAACCTGTTCAGAATAACTTTGGTAGCTTGTACTCTAACTTGCATGCTAATTGTGTCTAAATATAAATAAGCAGAAATATATGACAGATTCTAAGCCACAAAAACAACAAAACAAACAAAGGATAAAAGCAAACACTTTTTATATTTATCACTGGGTAGGTTGAATATAAGGAAATGATTAAGAAATAGCTGGCAATGGTTATGTCCTGAGTAAAATCTGGTGTAAAGATTAAGAGTGCAAGAGTCTCACTCATTGAAAGCTGTCAGGATAAGTCACAGTAAGTATTTTACCCCTTAACTGCAAATAAACCCCCAGCTTTTTAGCATGTACTAATTGAATCAGTCCAAGTTATGCCATGCTTCCTCCACACTAACAGAATATTGAAACCTTTTAAATCCCAGTTTTAATTCTAAGCAAGAAGTCTACACCTTTAGAGAAAAGTGTTATATGTCAAATCTTTGCAAGTATCTGCATGAATCCACACAATTTTCTTTGTTAAAATTCACTGGAGGCAGCTGCAGAGTTTCATTCACTGTAATAGCCATGGCAATTAACTGGTGTACTAATCCAGTAGCAATAAAAAGTTGTTTAGGTGTGTTGCTTACAGACTAGGGAAGCTTGCTGCTTTCTAGCATCACAACAATTTCCATGTCCAAGGATTAAAGCTAATTCACACAAAATATTGCAGTGATATGCTTTACCTCCATTTATAACACTGCTAATAAGGCTTGCATAGACTCAGTTTACCTGAAATTTTTCCCATTAATCAAAGTTTTTCTGCTTTACAGGAATTTAACCGCACTAATTCAAACAGACAAGTTCTCCAGTTTAAGACCACTTGTTTAAAATAGTGCATTAACTCCCCCTTGATAAACAGCACAGCCAGAAAAAGCAAGTAAAGAATAAAGTTAAAAACTGACATTCCTTCCCTGTTCCAGATAAAAGAACTTGAAATAACAATTCTCACCCAGTTCTTTCATATAATCCTCAAAGTTTTCACTAGTAAGGAGCTTCCAGGTGCCCACAAAGTGATCGCACATTTTGTCAAGCTAGAAAGACGTCTTCAACAGGTTCAAACAGAAATGCAGGACAGGAGGATATTATGAGCTCCAGGAGAAGAGGACTTATCTTTAAAAAGGAGCCACGGCCACATGATGCTCTGGATGACCAATGAAGACGGAGTCCCAGTGCCCAGAGTTTTGCTTCCTCCCCTACCCCTCCTTTGCCAGTAGGTCATAGTGCTATTATTCATGTGCTCTTACTAGCACAAAGATCACTGTCTTATTTTTATTTAATTATTTTTGTAATTCAAGAACACTCTACCTTAAAGGCAAATAATTAAATCAAATTACCTTTCATAATAAAAAGGTAGGCTCAAGCTCAAGCCACAAAGGTTGATGTTCTCTCCCATACTCTTTCATTTCAGTCCACTATATCAAATGGACACAGCTCAGTTCCTAGACTTTCAGACCCAGAAGGCTCATTGGGATCATTTAGCTTGCTTTCTGCACCCCTGCAATCAGAAATTTCCTTCAGAGAAATACAGAATTACAGGAAGAAGTGGATTTGGAGCACAAAGAGAGAATGCTGGGGTTATAGAAGGCTAAGGCAATAAAATTGCTTCCTTGATTGGGATCTCCTTGTCATTGCACCACCCAAATCAATTGAAAAATATATCTGTGATATGCTTCTATGTAATGGAGAGGGGATATGGGACTCTGTGAAAAGAAAAGTAACAAAACAGAGGATTTCTCTCCCTTCCAGTCCTATGTCCCAATGACTAGCATTATGAGTAGTTACAGCATAAAGCTAGGCTCCAGTATTGACCCACCAAAGGTCCCTGAACAGTTCATTTATTTTCTGTTTGTGCTGTTCAGGCATTAACCCACTAAAGGTCACTGGACACTTAACATGTTTTCTGTTTGTGCTGTTCAGACACCAATCTGTATGAGGCAAGCTGCGTGCAGGCCTGACATAATGGGGTTCATCTTGACTGCTCATCTAAGCCCTGTCATATGTCAGTTCACAGAAAAACTGTCAGAGCAAGTACTTAGACCTTCCCTTGCCTGTAACGTGCTATTCCAATGGCAAAAAGCAGCTAGTATGTGCATAGTCCAGTCCCTGCAATTCTCTTTATGTTGGTTTTCAGGAATTACTCTGCTGGTTGCTAGGCATCAAGTATTGTGGACCACATATTATGTACTTGTTGCCGTTGTAAGTAACAATGCTGTAGAAAAGTTGTTTATATAGGATTGCAAGATCATAAGGATATTTGTAAGGGAAGGGAAGTGAGGAGGTCTCCAGTGCATCCTTCCACTCAGGCAAGATAATCTCTGAGCTCACATTAGGCTGCTTAGAGCTGTGCCCTTCCATGGATCAGAAAACTCCAAGGATGGAGCCAGTAAAGTTACCCTGGGCAGCACACTCCCCTGCCCAGCAGTCCCAAGGGACAAAGGATTTCCTTATCTTCTCTTGGAACCTCTCTGCTTCCCGCTTTTATTCATAGTTTCTCATCCACCCCCCCCCCCCCCCCCCCCCAAACTGCCTGGCTCCAACTCCTTGCTCTCTTTCCCACAGGTGTTGAGGGCTGTTTGCAAGCACTCCCAAAGCTTAGCCAGGATGAACCACTTCAGTCTCACAGCCTCTCCTCACTAAGCAAGTGCTCCAGACTCCTGAGGATCCTGTTGAACCCATTCCAAACCTGGATGCAGTACTCTGGATACAGGCTAATGAGTGCTGAGGTGAGGGGAATAATCACTTCCATCAACCTTCTGGCTGCGCTTCTGAACACACAGCCCAGGATGTTTTTCGCCTTCCTGATGCCAGGACTCAGCTCACTGCCCACCAGGATCCTGAAGGCCTTTTCTACAGGGTTTCTGTCTAGGCAGTGTGTCCCCAGCCTGGATTGCTTTGAGAGCTGGGCATATTTGTATATGTGTAGTTATTTACCCTCTTGTGCCTTTAAGATGTCAGTCTACAGGGACTAGAGTAGCTAATCTTGGATTTGGCCTATTCTTTTTGGTTTTTTTGTGTATTCACTGACTTTGGCCTAATCTCAAAATAAATAAAACTACATTCTAATCATGAAGTGACTGGTTGGTTTTGTCAGAGTGTCACATGTTCAAGTGTTCTTTAAAAGGAAGTTCTGAGGGTCCTTCAAGTTTGTGTCATTATCTTGAGGTATTTTTCCTTTGGATTATTGGCTTGAGCAACACTGTACTGTGTGTGAGCAGATGGTAGGAACATGAAAACTTAAATCCAGCAATTAAATAATAAGAACTGAAAGTATCAGTTGAGGATTGCTGCAGTGGCCCAGATAGAAAGGATACAATGTAGATAGACTCAGTTCCTGTTCATACTTCTCTTGCCTTTTGAATACTGATCTGTGTATGGCTTACTACAAGTAGAATTCATCTGTTTGGAGGAGAAATAGGGCTTTTATATTCAAAACTATAGTCTGGGAGAGGTAATTGGCCTTCCTTTGGTGTTAGAAGCTGTCTGCAATGCTTGTGATATCGAAATAGTTTTTGGGGAGAATCAAAGCCCCTTTCCATGCAAATCAATTTGGAGCAGACAGGTGCACTCTCCCGAGGTAGTCAATTACTTGCACTTTCTTAGAGCAAATCTGAGCTATTTGTAGATATCAAGCAAATGTGATGACTCAAAAATGCAAGAAGAAAGCCAGCTTGTGGGTTGACTTACATGTTTACTTCAAAGAAAGCAGCTATCTGGGAGCATGCTTATGGCTCTTGCTTGGAAAGCATCCTACCAATGGTATCCTCTCCCTCAGAGAAACTTCCAGTAACAAGAGATAAACTTGTGGCACTGATGTCATCTAATACAAACCATGCCTGCTCTCTGCGGCAAAGGCATACAGCCCGCTGATAAAGACTGGAGTTTTTAATGGTCATGAAGAAATCAGTGAGGCTTCTGAGCCTGGAAGTTTAAGCAAGTGATTCATGTCACTTGCAGAAGTGTCTAGACAGCAAGAGCTGGGCAATCTGGCTAAACAGCCCTGTGGTTATTGGCACTGATGTGTTCTAATACCATCAAAAACAAGGGCATCCTCAAAAGTGCAGAAACCTCCTCCAAAATAAGCAGAAATTTTGAAGAACCCACAGCAGGTAAGAGATAAACCAAGAAAAGGAAGCTGGTGAGGGTCCAGCACAGCGAGGAAATGCTGGCAAAGGAAATTAGACTCAATCTTGTTATGAACTGATGTAGCTCAAGTATGCAAATAACAATGATATACTGTCTGCAATGTGATCTTGGGGTGCTGTGACCTTTGAGGATGGTTCCTGATGCAGGAGGTGCAGACGTGATCACAGATCACAGAATTCTGTGGTTCTGTGAAGTGGAATAGCAAAGCAACAGCTGTGCAGGGGAAATCAGTAGATGGGAAGGTAGCAATGATGGGTAAAATCTTGCTCTGTGAGTCAGACCAACGGTGGAGATCTACTTGAGATAAACTGCGTTTTACAAAAATAAGTACAATAATAACCTCCCTTTGACTCTTTCAGGCCTGCAGAAGCAATGACGCTCTTCCACTGGAGTATGTGAGGAGAGGATGTTTATTCCTGTAGGGAAGATCTGCCACTTAGACCTTTCGATTGAGCATTGTGCTAAACCTTCCCCGGTACTTTATGTAAGTATGGAATTGCCAAGTAAAAACAAATCTTACTCTCGAATGTGAAAACATAAGTTAACAGTTGCTAGACTACTAGCAACACTGCTTAAATGGAGGCTTCTTTCTCGGGTTCTTCTTTGTCCCAGAAGGGCAACAGAGTACATTGAGTGCTCTGACTATCAAGCTGGTGACTGCCAATGAGCAGCAGCGTATTTTACCAACACATTTGTCTCCCTAGTTCTGCTACTTTTTGAGTCAAAAGCTGGTGTGAAAAGGCATGCATGCTCAATTCCACACCTGATGACATTGACAATGACTTCTGTTGAACGCTTCTTTAAAAGGAATGTGGCCTCTATATGGGGTTATTAGTGATGCAGGTGGCAATATTCACAGCAAGAAAAAATATGTATTCTTGGCAAAGCTAGAAAAATGGGGATTTTTCCTCAAGCAGGGAAGGAACTGTGGCTTTGATGCAAGCTTCTTGTTCAGGCACAGCAACACCTATTGAGAAGATGGGCTATAACAGCCCTCATGTCAGGAGGCAGGGACCGTGTCACACTGCCTGGTACTGCTGCACCTTAGACCAAGCGAAAAGTTTTCTTAATACTTGTCTAGCTGGGTACCAGACTGGGAGACTGTTCTAAGGCCCTAGGGTTGCCACGAGAAAGGTGATCTAATGCTGGAGAGCAGACTGGAATAGGCAAAGGAAGGCCATCTCTGCTTACCAAGTTGCTGCTCTCATTTCTGTTAAACATTTGAAACAGGTGAATTGCCTTGCACTTCTGCTTAGTCAGGAAAAGGTATAACTGAAGCTTCACTACCCATAATGTGAGGCACTGACTTTACAAAATACTGGCTTCAGTTCAAGAAAAGTTCAAGAGGTCAATAGGTTTTCAGTGGTGTTTTTCTCTCCCTTGGGGAAGGAGGTGAGCAGGAGAAACAGCAGGTCCTTTTTCCTGTGCTCGGTCCCCAGCACCAAACTGATGCTCCCACACTTGTGATTGCGGTTTCATATCTCACTCAGAACTGAGGGTACTGTTGCAAATGGTCACTTCATTGAAGGAGTCAGATTTGCCAGCAACAACAGATCTTCTCTGTCCTTGAGTGGCCATTGGCACCACTCTACCCAGTCACATTGCTGGGCAATGATATTTGGAGACCTCAGGCTGGTGCACCCCAGAACTTGATTTTTCACTTTTTGTGATTCTGGGTTCTTTTATTTCCTTCTGAACTTTAGCCCAACCAGTGAGTCCCCACATCCTTAAATAGGTTTCCAATACTGGAAAGCACGACCATAAAAATTAAAACATTTAAAAAGTGTTTCTGAAAAACTGAGCTAAGTTTGTGGTAAAGATTTTAAGAACAGAAATGAAATCTCATAACTTTGAGACATAGCAAGATCAAGCCCAAAACAAAACCTGGTGGTTTACTCCATTAATTTGCAATTAAAATGCACATAATTGCATTTTCTGAACTTGCTTTAAAGATGAAGAAAAAAATGCAGGTATGTCTGGAGGGAACAGCAAGCATCTGGACACCTGCCTTCTCCTGCAAGACAGCTGAGATTCTGGCTTTCCTCAGCAGAGGGCATGGGAAAAATAAATGCTCTCAAACATCTGTGGTTCATACCAGGTGACTACTATTCCTGAGGAAATCCTGGACTTCTCATACTCTCCTCTAACATGTATGTCCCTTATTCCTGCAGCAAGCAGTTGGCAGTGTGAATGTTATGAATTGCAGGGAGTGAGTTAAAAGGAATATCAGAATATCAGAAAAGTAAAAAAGGAGGAGTATTTGCATATTGGGTTTGATGTTTTATTTCATCGCAATGAGAAGAAATGCAGGTACACTAGCTCCTACAGACATGCAGGTGGAGGGCTTTCAGAACATAATGAGGACATTTCTGCATAAGAATATTCGAAATGCCAGAGGTCCACCTCATATATGCTGTATTCAGCAAATGCCACAGTGAGATTGGTGATAAATCGAACTTCATGACTTATGCAGGTTTATATGAGACATGACCTTGATTTGCTGTCTGTAATGTAGGCACTGTAGATGCTTCATATGTCTAAGTACCAATGGATTTCCCTGATCTAAATAACAAATTTAAGGTTGTCTAAAATTTTTGATGTTCAAATCTGTCCAGCTCTTTGGTACATACTGTACAAGTCTTGTATCTAACATCAGGGCTTCTCCCCTTGAGGGTATACAATGAAAGTTGGCCTTTTTCCAAATCCTGCTTTGTCTTGTCCATGGACTTGCCTCAGAGCACATAAATCCTTGCCGTTCTTGCCCTCTACCTTCCCTCCATCCCACAAAAAAAAAAAAAAAAAAAAAGAGGTGCTTTTCTTTTCTTACTTCTTTGTCCCTAAACTTCTCTCTAAATTTAGGTATTGCAGCAGACTTGTAAATGAATAAAGTAGTATGTTTCCCAGGGCACTTTTGGATTTCTTCTAGCAATATCAAGACTTGCTAGAAGACTAGACTTGCTAATAATATTCTGAAAATCTCTTTGTAGTCCTTCCCCAGATGCTCTTCTGAATTATCCCAGATCATCCAGCTGAAATCCTGTCTTGAAGCCTCCACCTGAACAAAGCAATAAGACCGTTGGGTTACGTTTGCTTTGGGACTGCCTCTGCCTTATTACTGCAGCTCATGCAATACCACCTGTCTTATTTCCATACAGACCTGCACTAGAAACTTTCCACTGTTTCATTTGTTTGTTTCTTGTTAAACATTTTTTTTTATCAAGCTGAGGAAAAGAGATCTTCAAATACAGATGACAGAGTAGTGCATATAGGAAACATATAATATCTTGTAAGTTTAAGCTATTCCTATCAGTAGTTGTCCTTCTCTTAGCAGTTGCCTTCTTGTGAAGCAAGAGCACTTCCAGAATTTCACTTGTTTCTAAGACAGCAAAGAAAGAACAAAGTGTAGAGGAATATTTCAACAAGACTAAAAACATTTAAGCTCTGCTGAACCTGCACTCTGAGTAAATATACATGGGTTTGGCAGCCCTGTTTACGCATGTCTTCTTTCTACATGCTGAAGTTTCTGGCTTCCTATTCTTTCAATCCAACAGCTTGCTCTGAAACTTTCAGTGAACTCCTCCTTGTATTTGCCAGAAAGTTATCTATTATTACTGATGTATTTGGATCACATCCAAAGACCTAGTGCTCTATGTAAGGGAAAGTAAAAAAATGTCAAAGTATGAAATGCCCTTCAGAGTTGAAGCCTTATGGAGAACAGCCCTCTCCCTCCAGCTTGATGAGGAGCTGGTGAATGTGAAGGCTGGCAGTTCTCTGGTTCTCTACAGCAGATCTCTAACCCTCTGCAGCTGACTGCTGCCCCAGGGCATTGCCAGCTGCAGGGAGGGAGAAGGAGTCAGCAGCTCCTGCCCAGCCACTGCCCTTGCCTGGGCCAGTGTTCTCCTGCAGGTGCCTTCACTGCAGCCTCGCTGCTGGAGTTCACAGTCACTGCCAGTCTCGTTTCATCTCATCTCATACCAGATATAATAGACTGGGAATCAAGAGGATCTCTGAGAAAAGAAATGCTAAGGTTTTCTAAGGCAATCCATCATTCCTGCCCTTCCTGCTCTGTACAGCTGTCTTGCCAGGAGCTAGTCAATGTTGTTTATGTTCAACATGTGAAAACTCACATCACATCTCCAATAAGGGAGTGTCTGTAAAACACATTGCTTAAAGTAAGGTTGTAATCCAGATCCTTGTTTAAGATGCTGTGGAGGGACTGGAAGCACAGGGTAGCTTGCAGAAGGAGGATGGAGTTTGCTGCCGCATATGCTGCAGCCTTCCCCTCGCCATCTTCAGCAGATATGGGCAAGGAATGTCCCTACAGCTCTTTTGACCATTTCCCTAACTGCATCCAAGCCTTTTTTTCCTATACAGTCTCTAAATCTGCTACCTTGAGGCCAAAATTACTTTAAAATGCACTCTGCCTTCTACTTTTTCCCCTCTGGAGGATTCCATCACAGGTTGCAGGCACAAGAAATTGTAGGTCCCTACTGGAGATGCATGGTATGAGGCTAGATACATGGTCTTTTTAAACATATTACTTTTTCCTCAACTGCTGCAGGTATGGGTTCCTCATTCCCTGATATCATTTAAGCCTGGCTGACAAACTATTTAACAAGAGCATAATTTCTTTCATGGTCTGATATGAGTTTAGGTTGTACATATCCCTGTTCTAACAGTATTTTCTGCATTAGCTTTGTTAATGTGAACTTCTGGTTAGATAATACTAACTTGCTGAAATTGTATTAAAGTATCTGTAAATCTCGTCTGTAATTTTTAATTTAATGCCTGCCTTATTGCTCCTTCAAACTGCTCACCCCAGTTAAGGCATGACTGTGCCCAGCCATTGGCACAGTCCCCAAGTCTTCTGTGAAGCAGCCCCCTGCCCAATAAATCTGATACACTGCGTGTGACACTGGGGTGTGCAAGCTTAAATTCCCTCGGCCTGAAGTGGCTGCTGTAGCTACATCTCCTGCTACTCAGAGAATGGGAGATAGGGAAGTTTTGTTCAGCTATTTTGATTACTTACAGTTGTTATATAGTTCTTTCCCTGCCTATATAACAGCTCACAGAATAACAGATCACAGAATCATTTAGGCTGAAAAAGACCTCCAAGTCCAACCTTTCACTGATCTCCACTTAGAGCACAGCACTAAGTGCCATGTCCAGTTGTTTCTTGAACATTTTTCCAGGGATGGTGACTCCACCACCTCCCTGAGCAGTCCATTCCAATGTTTATCAACCCTTTCTGTGAAGAAATTTTTCCTGAATCGCCTCTGGTGCAGATTGAGGCTATGTCCACTTGTCCTGTCACTGGCTGCCTGGGAGAAGAGACCAACCCCCACCTGGCTACAACCTCCTTTCAGGTACTTGCAGAGAGTGATAACGTCTCCCCTGAGCCTCCTTTTCTCCAGGCTAAACATCCCCAGCTCGCTCAGCCACTCCTCACAGAACTTGTGCTCAAGACCGTTCCCCAGCTCTGTTGCCCTTCTCTGGACACACTCCAGCATCTAAAAGTCCTTGCTGTGAGAGGCCCAGAACTGGAAACAGCTCTTGAAATGTGGCCTCACCAGTGCCCAGTACAGGATGACAATCACTTCCCTGATCTTGCTAGCCACAAGCCAGGATGCCATTGGCCTTCTTGGCCACCTGGGCACTGCTGGCTCTTGTTCAGCTGTTATTGACCAGCACCCCCAGGTCCTTTTCCACTGGACCACTTCCCAGTCATTTTTCCTGCAGCCTGTAATCCTGCATGGGGTTGTTGTAGCCAATGTGCAGCACCTGGAACTTTGCCTTGTTTAATCTCATACCACTGGCCTCAGCCCATCAATCCAAGTTCAGTCTAAGATCACATTTTTAGCTGCAAACCTAGCAGATTACTTGGTTTGGTTCCTTGATTACCACGATATCTACTTAGGCTGAACTCACTTTGTCTTTAGAAAGACAAAAAGATCAACATCATTTTTACTATCTCACTCTCTATAGAAACAGACGTTTGCTGAAGTGGAAACAGCATGATATCCTTCTTGCCTTGCCTAACAACTGTTTCTCAGACAACATTTGGTCTCATTAGCTATAAAAGAACTTGGCCGCAAAACACAACCTTGGAGAGTCAAGACAAAGAAGTTTATTTGCCAGTTCCAGCGAGTGTCTAGTAGGATAATGATCAGACTTACGCTACCTGCTGCTGGTCAGAAGGTGTGCAATTTGAGACAGTACTGAAGCTACTGTGTCTTGCAGACTAAACTGACACAACTAAGAAAACTTCTACCATCTCTCTGATTAAATAGAGTAAGTGGTCGTACACATCTGTCAAGTGCTTGGAAGTGCTTAGCTACAGCTACTAGTCCAGGTCAATGTACTGGCTCATTCTTGGGTGACCATGGCTCTCTATAACCAAACAACTCAAGCTGGTTGGCACCACAAAAACACTGTGCCTAAATATGATCTAATCTAGCTGCATAACATCTTCTGCTCTGTGAAGCAGAAAATATTGGAGACTGCTTTCTCAACTGGTACAGCAAATTACCCATATGTTTCCTGAACATTTGCTAGTATAGAACCTGATTATGGTAACTGTTTTAAAAAAATTTTTCTGTTTGGTAGCCAGTTCTAGGATCAAAGCAGAAGAGGCTTAACCCAGCATCCTCACTACCACTTGGAAGTGCTCTTCACAGAATCACCAAATTATAGAATATCCTGAGTTGGAAGAGACCCACAAGGGTCATTGAGTCAAGCTCCTGGTCCTGCACAGCACCATCCCCAGAAGTCACACAATGTGCCTGGGAAGGTGACAGAGTTCACTTCTTGAACTCTGTCAGGCTTGGTGCTGTGACCACTTCCCTGGGGAACCTGTTCCAGTGCCCTACCACCCTCTAGGTGAAAAAGTTTTTTTCTAATATCCAACCCAAACCTCCCCTGACACAGCTTCAGGCCATTCCCTTGGGTCCTATCACTGATCACCAGACAGAAAAGAGCAGTGTCTTCCCCTCACGAGGAAGTTGCAGACTGCAATGAGGTCTCCCCTCAGTCTCCTCCAAACTGAACAGACCAAGTGACCTCAGCCACTCCTCGTTCAGCTTCCTGTGCAGACCTTTCAGCATCTTTGTTGCTCTCCTTTGGATGCTCTATCCAAAGCATAAAGATATTTTAATGTTGTGGTGCCCAAAACTGCACACAGGACTTGAGGTGAGACTGCAGAACAGAGCAGAACAATCCTCTCCCTTGACTGGCTGGCAATGCTATGCCTGATGTACCCCACGACACAGCTGACCCTCCTGTTTCAAAGTTATTGGGATGAAGCTATAAGTAAAGTCTTATCCGGAGGGAAGCTGTATCTTTCATACACAGTTGGGCAAGTGTGGTGTCTAGATTAAAATTCTTACATTCATAAACAACCTGAATAAGTCAGCAGATGAACAGGTGGCCTCTAGATTCACATTTATGTAAGTTGAAATTTGTAAGATTCCCTCACTTTCTGATGTATATGATAAAAACTGCTGTGATAAATATATCAATACTTTAGGTTAGCAGAGCATTATTTTGAAGTTATATAATTAACACCATCCTGATTAGTTTCTATTTAAGTGTTCAAGAAAATAATGTGGATGTGGCACTGTGGGATATGGTTTAGTGGTGAACATGGTGGTGCTGAGTTGACACCTGTTCTTGATGATCTTACATGTCTTTTCCAACCTCAATGATTCTGTGATTCTGTGATTCTATGATTCTACTTGTACCATATTTCTATTATGAAGACAAATGCAAGTTTATTAACATTGCATACTGAAAGAACAGTTTAATTCTAAAAAGGTCATTTTATGTCATATTGGAGATAAATGGAGTTCAGGTCTGCAAGCACACATGCCAGGATAATTCCAGGTTAAAGGTTTGCTTAACATGTAAGAAGAGACAACAACTTTAGTTACCAGAGTCTGCAGTGTCGTCAGCCAGCTGAAGTCTCAAAATTGAATATTGCTTGAATGACCAAAATAATCTGTGGAAGCACCTTACTGAGTGCTCTTGTGCAACAACCACCAAGAGCTGTTACCAACTACATAATTTAGTCTTCATACTGAAACGGCAAATTTCCTATTCATTCTGGGAGAATGTCAAGTGCAACCAGAATACTTCAGTCTCAGTTTTCTCTCTGGTGCATTTCAGAGGCAAGTTGATCTGACTCCTGCCTCACCTTTCCTTTTATCTTCAAATTTGATTGTCTTGTTCAAAGGAACATGTTTGAACAGGAAAAGTTATGTTGCACATTGATAGAAAACATTAATTCTGAAGGTTGATCTAAATCTCTTTGGAATGTTTGGATTAGTAATATTCAAAGTCACAATGACTCAAATCTGTGGGGCTGGATGGCCAACTTTTCAGTCTGTTTTTAGGCAAGAGGATGATCTGTGTTTGGGCAACCTGGGCTAAATTAATACCTAACACAGCTTCTGCAGAAAGCATGTCTCTCACACTTCAAAACCTAGTTTCTGCTGCCTGTCATGCTACACTACTAATGAGCCTCTTTAGAGAGCAGAAAGTACACAAGATTCTCTCTTCTCCTTTTCTCTATTCCACAAAGCAAGCAGACAAAACCTTCCTCTTTTGAAAAACAAGAGCAGTTGTTGAGCTTAAGATATGTCTACCTGTTATCATCTGCTACCTGCTTTATGGTGTGAACAAGAGGGCCAGAATGCTGCCAGGAACCAGACTACTCAGAGAGGAAAGTGACTCTTTTTCTCCTAAATTAGGGCTTATTAATGCCATCAAGATAAATGGAAAGGCAGGCACTGACTCCAGAGAGCTACATCAATGAGATTGATGAGAACTGAGTTAATTGTTTCTCATCATGTTTGTGAAAAGGCAAAGGCAAAATGGTAGAGAATCGTTGCACTATCTATTCCTCTCTGTATTCATAACTTGTTGTGCTGTAAAGTTGCTTATACTTTTTAAAGTTGTTTACACTTCCCAGTCTCCAAACTCAAACCCTTGCATTTTGGAGCCTTTGTCTTTTCTGTCTCTTCTCAGGCCCAGATATTCACATCTCTCTTTCAAGTATTGGTGACCTTTTTCCTCCCTTCACATGCCTATCAAATAAGGAACATAATTGAGTGAACATATGCAGGTGGATAAAGGCAAGGCTCCTGAACATTCTAATTTTTTTTCTTAACAGAATGGTAAAATTAAGCCTTTTACAAATTTGGTATAACATTTCCTTCAAAATTAAGTAACTTTATTCCATTTCCTGACTCTATAGAATTCTTCTAATAAAGGTAAGGAAGCAGCAACTTCCCTTCTCAGGAAAAACCTGAAAATCAAGTTATGTTTCTGGGGCATGAGAGTAAAAGAAATGTCACAGATTTGTTCACCTCGCCAAGGAATGAAACAAGTACATGGTGGAAGGTGTTTCCAGCTATAGGGACCAAGCAAATCACCCACACCTTTTTCTGTTCCCTGAAAAACTATTTCTAAAGCACAAGGAAGAACATTCTTACTCCTTACATTTTATAATGCAACGATTTTAGGGGATTATCCAGGGATTTACTTCAAAGCACTGTTTTGTTTCTGGCATCTGGAAAAGATAAGCCACTTGCTTGTGTCTAAATTTCTTACTGGAAGCTGTATTGTGATATTGCTGCAATAAACCAACATATATAAAAGAGTCTCATGATCAAATTAAGCTCCAAGATCAATCCCCAAGAATCTTTGGACTTTTAAGTAATCCACTTCTCAAAACACTGAAATAAATGTCACAGTAAGTCATCTATTCCTGCATGTCCCAGTATCAGAGTAGTAGCATGTACCCGCAAACCAGAAGGAGTTGTTGGCTTGGATTTTCAGCTTCAGCTATCATAATTAAAGGCAGAAAACTTTAATTCAGTCATAAGGTTGTAATTTGCTGAGCTGCAGTATAGGCAATTCACCATCTGTTCTGTGGCCACCAAGAGAACAATCTGCACTTGGACTATGTCATTGTGGCCCCAGCCTATGTCAAAGAGAAGATTTAACCCTAAATGTTGGTAAAGCAAAGCTTAATAATTTCATGTTTTATGGCTACTGTGGTTTCGCGGATATCATGGATGAGATTGTCCCGGATAAATGTGTGCTTGAGTTGCATATAGAAACAAAGACTGAGAAGGAAGTTGAGTGCAGTATAGGCATCTTGCCTTCGCTGCAAACACACAGCAAAAGGTTACTCTTATGTTGATATAGATCCTATGTTGGGATACCCTCACTCTAAGGTCTAACAACAGCCTGCGTCTCAAAGCGGAAACTGGACAAATTAAAAATGGGATTTAGGTACTCTCCCTAAGCAACTGAGGTTAACAAAGCCTGACAGATTTTCTCTGTATCTCGTTTACAAGTCAGTTATTTTCGTCATCGTCATGCCTCTAGAAGATATTTTTTATTCAAATTCAAATTATTTATTCCACTTGCAGTCTCTACTGTGTGAAGTTGAATGATTTTGGAAATACAGAAATCTGGCCAGATTAATGCCTTTACTTCTATGAATCTAATGCAGAAAACATAAGCTCATTGTTTTATTAAAATCCTTGGTCATGTCTGTTCCTGCTATAGAATATCTATTTCCATTTCAGTATTTTCTTTTCAAAAGCATTTGGGTCTTACACATGTTTTTCCTGATAAGGTGCATGTCTTTTCTCACTTTTCTGGAAATATGGGCAATCTAGTGGAAACCTTCCATTTTTACTTCTGTTTTACAGTCATGTGGTATGGTTTGTTTGAACTCCTCGCCCAATGTGAAGAAGATTGTGTTGCTTTGAAGGCATTTTTGTTTTTATGGTGATCACATGCCTTTCAGCACTGGTTGTCATGCTGGGTTTGGCTAGCCTGACTGCTTTCCTTGAGGATAAAACCACTCAAAAAGTAAAATAAAAATAAAGAAAAAAAATCAAATTGTGTAATCCCTGCCAGAAAAATTAGCAAACTGCAGTGGAATTGTATGTCGTGTAAATAGAAAAATGGCACTGATAGGAAATGCAAACATTTCATAGCATGTAGTCTTGAAGAGCTCTTAGCATTTAAAATATTTAATTTCCTGGCAAAGATAGGATGTGATTTATCATTTATTAAAGTCAGTGACTCTTATTTGCTAAGTAGGAAAGACATATTCCATCACTGTCAGGTCACTGCAGTCCACTGCTGTCTTTTACAACTGCCTTAGAAGTGCTTTGTAGGATATTCTATACACATGTTGAACTGTGACACTGACCCTTCAGTTGTGATCAGAATGCACTTCATGAGGTAAAGGTAAACATTAAACCATCTTCATAATGTGAATTATTGCTAAGAGCAATAGTGTATTTCCCTTTTCAGCTTTCCTAGTGGGATAAAATAGTGCTAATAACTGAGCACTAAGTGGGGAACCAGACACAAATAAGGCTATATTCTTTTGGCACATGTACTGACTCCAGGAAGAAAACCACGTGCAGAATAACACTTAGAGCTATAGAGATTCTGCACATCAGCTCCATTTACTGCCAAAGTTGATCATGGCCAGGCAAGCTGAAATAGAAGATTTAAACATCCAACCAGCATTAGGCCTGAAAACAAACCAAGGAGAGAGGCAGATTGACTCATTTCTATAGCACTACTCTTCTAGAGCCCGGAGAGAACTGAAGAATGAAGATCATGTAATACTCCAACTGGTTAAATCTTGTTATCTGAGATACTACTTACATGAAAAGATGAGTCTGTGACCATATTGTTGCTGCAGCTTACAAGCAATCCATCCAATTTCATACTGAAATGAGAAAGGATCACAAAATCCAGGTGGGACAACAGTGTCCTGGGGTACATCAGGCACAGCATTGCCAGCTGGGCAAGGAAGGGATTGTCCTGCTCTGCTCTGCATTGGGGCAGCCTCACCTTGAGTCCTGTGTGCAATTTTGGGTACCACAATCTAAGAAAGACGTGAAACTATCAGAGAGTGTCCAAAGGAGGCCCATGAGGATGGTGAATGGCCTTGAGGGGCAGCTGTATGAAGAGTGGCTGGGGTCACTTGGTCTGTTCAGTTTGGAGAAAGGACGACTGAGGGGAGACATCATTGCAGTCTACAAGTTCCTTGTGAGGGGAAGAGGAGGGGCAGGCACTGATCTCTTCTCTGTGCTGACCAGGGACAGGACTGGCCTTCAGAAAATGGCCTGAAGGTGTGTCAGAGGTTTAGGTTGCATAACAGGATAACCTTTTTCACCCAGAGGGTGGTTGGGCACTGGAACAGGCTTCCCCAGGGAAGTGGTCACAGCACTGTCAGAGTTCAAGAAGCATTTGTACAATGCTCTTGGGCACATGGTGTGACTCTTGGGGATGTTCTGTGCAGGGCCAGGAGCTGGAATCGAGGATCATTGTGGACCCCTTCTAACTCAGTTTATTCTGTGATTCTGTGATCTTGTGTCAGAGAAGCCAGAGTCTCACAGAGATTTGGTGCTCAGAAAGAAAGGACAGTGGCTGCAGAACCCATAAAGTACTGAGAAAGAGCAAAATGCAGCATCCTTCTAATTCTGGGGGTTGATACCAACTGAGTTACTTCCGGGTTGCCTGATGTTAAAAGGAACAGCAGTCTTTATCCTGAACTTGCAGGGTACCTGGGTGTTCCAAAGCTGGAAACAGCCAAAGTCATCTCATGCACTGCACTATGGACACAGAAGACGTGTGAATGCTCCCTGACAAGGAGGCCCTAGGTGACCACACTACTGCAGACTGGAGGCTGCTCATACTTGTCGAGATGTCCCTGCAGGACAGCACTTCACTGTGCAAACGGCTACATCTGCCTGCCCATGCATCTGCACGATCAAAACCTCTCCCAAGCTGACTGAGGATGAACCACAAGCCTGAAGGAAAAATCCAGGATTTTCCAGAGCTGCTAATTAGACTAAGCAACTAAGCAAGCTGAAACAACTCCAACTGATCAATCTAAAGAAAAATGTTTGCAACATTTATAGCTCTGTGCTCTTTGTGGAAAGCTGTTAGGAACCTACTCCAAAGCCTGGCCTATAACAGTTGCAATCCTTTTATTTATTTCCATCTCTAGTTTCTCAAAAGTGGGAGATGGGCAAAATTAAAATATATATTGTATAATTCCTGCTATGGCAAGTGCCACTATGTTTGTTGTTTGATGAGGTCTTCTCCTGAGCGTTGCTAGCATGTTCTGAACTTTATCTGTCTGGCTTGCTCAGTGCTGGATAAAAATGTTTTACAGAGAAGAGTTTTGCAAGTATTTTTTCCTGCAAATATCACTGACTTTACAGGTCATAAAAACCAAGACAAAGTAACTTCAAACTTCATGTTTTACAATGACAAGTCTGAATGAAGGACCATCACAGGAAGTTTTTGCTTGAAATCCCCTAGGGATGCTCTGTTACACCTTTGGGAGAGCAAAATTTTTTAAGAACGAAAAGCAGTTGTGGTCTTAAGCTGAGGCAGCTCAGTGTTCAGGGAACACCTCCTAGAACCAAATCGATTTGAAAAATTATTGTTGAACTGACATACCTCAGGATAGAATAGATATCTGAGATTAGTTGTAAATATATCTATATTAGATTGCAGGAACATTGCAAAAGAGAATAAAACAACTAAACCCAACCCCTTTCCCACCTCCTTCCAAGTAATTTATTTATTTTTAACAAATGATGAACAAGTGTCTCTGCTCTTATCTTCTATGTCCTTCAAATATTTGTTCTTTTTCAAGTGTTCCTGGTATTTAAAAGGGTTTTCATTGAAACATTGTTTCTTTGTCTTCTAGATGCAAAATTTAATCCTTCTGGTTAGGATTTTGATGTTTCCCATCAAAAATATTTCCCATTTTTTTCTCATGGAAAAAAGAAAATTATCCTTAAGATTTTAAAACTTAGCTTACCTTTTAACACTGTTTGTGCCATAAATACACAATTTTTACCAAAACTGCTTGTGTCAAAGGACTGACATATGGGTAATTAGTAAGTGGATGTAATAGTAGAGAGTTGACATTCTCTTCCAAGTGAAGCAGATAACACAGCCAGTTTCATCACAAAATAGGTTACTCCCTGCAGTTACATTCCCAGCCTTTGCTGAGTCTATTATTCCTTCTTTCCTTACAAGATATCTTATGGATCTTCTATGTTGCCACCTTATTCTTGCAAATAAAACAGTAAATTATTTCATCCTTTCTCTCTTATACCTATTTCTCTTATTTCTATTTTTTAATGGTGTCACTAAGAGCTTTTTTTAAGATAATATCATATATATACACTCACATATATTCTATACTTATATATGTGTGTGTGTGTGCATATAAAACTGTACATTAAAAAACATGTCTTATTAAGTTCTTTCATACATTGCAATAATTTTTTGTAGGAGGTTGATCTCAGGTTCCCAAGAGATGATCAATGACCTTTCTGGATATGGTGAAGGAAAAAAAGAAAGAACTGTTTCACTATCATGGTCCAAAGGAGATTCATTTGCAATCTGTCCCTAAGTGTCCCTATCCCTGTGACACATAAAAACCAGAATTTGCTAGTGAATGATGACACATGCTACTTAGGGAGAACTGATGTGAAAAAGTGTCTCAGAAGCCAAACCACAAACCCTTCACTCTCATATCTCAGTCTTCACCCCACAGTTTTCCCATTAACAATTCAGCTGAGTCTGAATTCCCATTAACAATCTTCATCTGCGTCGCACTCATCTGCTCCATTCTCAAAGGCATAAGAGGGCAAGTCTAGATATGTTACTTGGCAGTTTTGGAGGGAGGCTGATGATGCTGGTATGGTTTCCCAGAGACAATTTGTGTTCAGTGCTCTGGTCCTTGGCTGAGCATCAGCAATAGGCAGGAAACAGCAGAAGGAGGGAGTCAGGGTCACCTTGGGAGACATAGGGATACTTAGTAAATCTGAGTTTAAGATGTGGCAGATGAAGGCTTAAGGCTAGTGTATAGTGATGCTGAAGAAAAGAGCAGAGGAAGAAATAAGACTTCAAAAGATAAGAATTTGTGGGTTTGAGAACTTGATTGTACAAGGACAAAAGACATTTTCTGGAACACTTGAAAGATAAAGCAGGGGTGAAATGTCTAGGGGCACTGGGGAGGAAGTGATTGCCATTGAAAAGAAGGTGAGGAGATACAGGGATCTGCTATAAGCAGGGAAACAGCAAAATCACTTCTGTATGTTGGCAGCAAATAGAAAAGAAAATAGGAGAAGCATTAAGAGTTCTACTCAAATAGTCTGAGTGTTTAGGGGAAAACCTGCCAAACAGCTTCAAATATCCAGAGGAGGAACATGAGTTGGGAGTTATCCAGGCAGAATTCAAGGACCTCTCTGTGTAATCAATGGAGATGCTGTTGTCAAGTGCTGAAAGTTGTATACATGTTTAAATATTAACTAAACTGTCCTTGCCTTCTGCTGGTGCTGCATGTTTTTGATCCTGCTTCTGTGTTACGGCATACAAGGGCTGGAGCTGGGAGACCAGCGGTCCCATCAGACTGTCGGGTCATAGCAGGCATTTTGCACCACAGCGCTTGTTAGTGTTGCCTTTTTTGCAACAGACGTTGAGAAGCAGAATAATTTAACCTCTGACTAGGATTCCAGCAGGAGGACTGAGGGAAAAAAAAGTTTTCTAGGTAGAGAGGTGTGCTGAAATCTTAATTTGTGCTTTCTATTGCTTAGGTCCTTTCTTGGTGTTAGAGGCAGCAGTTAATTCTGTGACCTTTTACTATCATCACATGATTGGGTTTCCAACTGTTTCACTTAATGTAGGTCATCTGGCACATAGCATTTTAAAATCAATTCATATTTAATGCCTGCAGAACGAAAATAAAGAAGTTGATCAAATAATTACTATTGAATTTGGCAAAAACCTTCTTGGTTTTGGAGTGGCTTATTTCCATGAGGATATAATATCTTTAATATCTTTATTATTTGGTAGTCTAAACCAACTAAAATTGTTGAGGACAGAGACAAGCACCCTTCAACTTTCATAAAACTTTTCTTCAGATCTAAAATGGATGTAAGCATTGGAAAAACTAAGGTTGGTTTGGAAGCAAAGATTTTATCAAAATAAATTTTTACTGCTGTATGACTGTATTTACCACATTACCTTTTTCCCCCCTGTGTGTTACATTCAGATTCCAGAGTCACTTATAATCCCACAGCACAGCTGAAAACTACTGTTATCTTGGGAGCCACCATAGAGAGTTTTTTAGAGAGTCCAAACCTGTCATTGTGTAAAATTTGGCACAGCCTACCCACCACCCTGGAGGTTCAGAAAGCTTTGTTAGGACTCATGCCTGGGGACTGGGAGGGTGGGTGGCCCTCTGCTCAGTGCACTGTGCAATGAGAGGACACCCACAGAGGCCTTGTGCCCAAAGCAACAGGAAGTGATATAAGCAACAGAGAGTGAGGTAAGCAATTACAGCTCCTAAGATTAATATTTCCTGCTGAATATCTATTGCCTCATGACTCTCTGTGAAAGGACCTGGGAAACTCAGGTGCATTGAAGCTTAATCCCAGTGAGATGCATCTCACTGCAGCTAATGCTGACCAATTATTCAAGCTACCAGTGTGTTATTTCTGCTGGGCAGCTCTCTGTGCCCTTACCATTTCCTTAATCATCTTTTTGATTAATCTTTTTCTAAATAATTACTTAAGAGAGAAAGCAAGATTAAAATACTGATCTTCTCAATGAGCTCAGACTCAGAAAAATGAAGGCATCTCACAAATATGAAAGTCACTAAGATTTAGTTTACTTCTGCTGAATAGAATTAAAAGCAATTAGACAACCTGCTGGTGTTTCCCCTAAGGCTCTCCTCCCCAACACACTATCTTAGACCATCATGTAATATAGGGAACTGTAGAAACCTACTGATGAAATGGAAAAGTACTCTGAATTTAAAGTTTTAAAATAAACCCTTAACTGGGGAGCGAGTGAGTTATAGACTTTGTGTATAAAAACCACTGAATATTGCCCAGTCATGAATAAATCTTTGTAATGTGGTGAAAATTTGTTATTAGAGAAGAGATTCTTTAAACAGTGGGTTTATCACCATTAGGGCATAACAGTCCAAATACTCTTCCCATACCCTCACAAGACACGTGCAGTTTGCCCTTGAGAGTGTATCTGGAAAAATACACTCACCCTCCAGTACCTGATGGAAGTCTTACCTGTGCAGGTAGCACTGGCTGGTAAAAGTCTCAGCTGTACCAGCAAGGCTAGCAGATTACTGCCACAGCATTTTCTTTCTGGAGAAATTAAGTTTCATTTGTTTGTTTGTTTGTTTGTTTTTCAAATGCAGCAGGTGCCTTGTTAAGAAAATCAATTCAAGCTGTGACAAAGCCTTGACAGGAATTGATGATGAAATTAGTCTGTAGCTGGGTGGCTTCACCTTTGGTGAGCACAACTGTGCTTGAGAAGCCTTGTCAATGCTAAGATTGACCAGCTGTGAATTAAAAACAAAAAAGAAACAAAAAGAAGTAAGAAAAATTGAAAAAAAGTAGCTTACCATTTATCATCCCTAGCAAAACATGATTTATCATGCTGTGTACAAAAGGGCAAGCATTCTTGTCTTTCCAGAAGGAGATGTGCAATTCTGTTATAACATAGATGCTGATGCTTTCTGTTATTCAGCTTATTTTTCTCAATATGAGTTATTCTGTGCTATTATCAACTGGTTTTGAAAAGCATCTAAAACACTAAACAGTCCAAGCACTATGATAAATCTGACCTTTCTTGTAGCTTTCTTTAGGCTATTTTTTTTCTAAGAAATGTGACCATTTGCTTATTCCATCAGTTTTGGAGTTATTCTCCACACTGTCTGCACGGAATATCTCTGCTACCAGTGTTTCCATCTGATGGGTTTACCTATATTTCTCAACATTCATAGCTGCCTTCAAGTCCCATGGGAGACAGAGGCTTTCATTCAAAATCTGAGTTTATAGCTTCTCTGACTACACATAAAACCCAAAAAACCCAACCAACCAACCAAAAATGACAACAACAATAACAAAAAAAAAAAAAAAAAAAAAAAAAAAAAAAACAAAAAAAAAACAAAAAAAAAACCAAAAAAAAAACCAAACAAAAAAAAAACCAAAAAAAACCAAACAAAAAAAACCACAAAACCACCCCACTGAAGATGTGTACTTGAAAAGAAATAACACCGAATTTATTGATTTAATATGCATATATTTTAAATTAGCTATATGATGTCACCATTGTTTGTTGGCTTTTTTTTAGTGTTGGGGACTGACTACACTGAGTTTCCTTACATATATATTTATTTACTCATGGTGTGGCTAGTCAGAGCTTGGTGTTGAAGGGCTGACAGACAATGTCTTTGCTAATATTGGTTGTTTGACCTAGCCTCCTCTGTCTTGTACCATCAAGAAACTAAACTTCTGCTGACCCAAGCCCACAAAGACATATAAGAGAGTGGTGGGGTTTGTAAGGATAATAACAGTGTTTACAGACCACCTGATCAGTAGAAAAAAGTGGACAAACTTCTGACCCCACCAGCTCTCACAAAGTTGTCTTTGATTTTCAGTCTTTTATGTACACAGGACTGCAGCCCTGTGGGCTACTGCCTAAGAGACAAAAGGCCCTCTGCTTAAAATCGCACAAACTCTAACAGCAGCTCCAAAACTTGCAGTTTTGTCAGTGTGTCCATGAGCTCTGCAGGCTATAGCAAGATCCTGGTGAGCTGGGTTGCTCGTTTCTGTTTGGAGGGCTTCCCACCAGGCATTGGGGCTGGACATGGTAGTGGCTCGTTCAAGAGGAATTACGAGTCAGCTTCCAGACCTGGACAGGTTCCCAGCCATGGGCAGTATGGTCATCCTGCACAGTTCTGGCACCCAACAGTACCATAAGCATTGGCCACCTGTATTATTGCCATGGTAGTGATGACTTTGGACTTTTCGCCCTCCTGGCTTTTCTGTGTTTGCACTTGCAGTGTGAGCAGGGCATGGTGTCTCACTCCTTGCAGCCATCACTGGTGGCTTTGCAGCCTCTGCTGCAGAATGAGGTCTCCTGAGGACAGGTCCCACATTCAGAGGCAGATGCAGTGAGCTGGTAATGGGAAGATGGCAAGCAGACAAGACAAGCTATACCCACAGGACCTGTGATCTTATGGACCCATTATCCAAGAAACCTTAGAGTTACTGGTGATAAAGCAATACTTTTCTGATATCATCATAATGACAGATTCAAAAGGGTTTCTCACCTTCAACATTTGTGCATGTATACACAAATAGCTGGGTGGGTTATTGGAAAAATAATTCCCAGGTTCTTTAAACTTTGCCTTCTGTTTGTTACTACATGAAAAATAAAACTACAGGGCCCAAGCTACTGGTCTCTAATTTGGTCCAGTAAGGGAAGGCATTTTTGCATTTTGGAGACAAACTGTGACAGAGCACTCAGCAAACAGAAAAAAATAAATGCAAAACCAGTCCCTTGCCTCCCTGCTTCTCTCACCATCCCCTAAAATGAAATTACCTTAAAATAAACTCAATTTTCATTATATAGTTTGGTGTTGTTCCATTTACCTCTGTGTCTTCAGAGTATTCTGAGTTTCTCTGCATCTGGGAGAGTGAGAAACACATTCTTTAGACCGAAATTGTAAGTGTAGATTTTGGCTTCTAACTGGGTTTTGAGAAGAAAAAAAATTCCTCAAAACCAAGAAAGAAAGCACAGAATTTATGAAACATTCTTCATCTTGAGATAAACTCAGTACAGTTACCAATACAATTAGCATTGCTGTACTGCAGTAATTAAAAGAAGACAGTAAATTTTTATGAAGCCAAATGGTGCTGTCAGACTGATGGTTTAAGCAGGAATAAAGCGGTTTACTTTATCTTGATAAACAAGACATATATTATTGTCAAGCTGACAATCAGAAACAAGGAACAAAAGTAAAGGAAAGGCACTAGAGAAAAGGCCTGGCTCACTGTGGATGAATTACAAAATACTTGGACAAGGAAAGGCCTCTAATACATTGTGAATAACACACATCATGCTGGGTCAGGAGTGCCTGATCCAGGCAGAATACACTCATATAAAGGTGAACTTGGGTGTGGTTTCTTTTGGAAATCACTCATGTGGGTTAGTTTTAAAAGCACCAAAACCTGAAGGGTCTAAACTCAGGATACTCCTATAAACCTGCATCTCTCCCTTCATCTTACATACCAGTACTACTGAGCATCCATCACGCTCAGTATCACTCACTTGTAATTAAATGATTTGTAGCTAGGAGCAACAGATTTTAACAGCATTTTTAGGAAGAAACATTTTTCTAAAAAGAGCAGAGGCCCAAAGATCTTACCCAGTAATTTTTAGCTCTCCTTTTTCACTCCAAAATGTAGTTCATACAAAGCACAACATTGTCGCAGAGGTAGGCTGAGATAGCTGGTTTCCACAGTGCCCTACAGCTTTTCACCTAGGTCATCAGTCTTAAAAGGAGGCCTGGGCAGAAAGTAATTTAGCCTGGGTTTCCCATTTCGAGCTATGCCAGATGGGGACAGCCGAGATTCCTCGTTAGCTGTTTTCTGGCATGAGCAAGAAACGATCTGACTCCAAGAAAAGAATCCGTCTTTAACTGGATGGATGAGTTTTTCCCTGACCTGGGTAAAAATCAGGTAAATCTGAACTGTGTGGGGATCCTTCCACTCCTTGCCTACTTTGAGTTGCCTCCAACCATGCTCAGTTACTCTCATCTCCATGTTCTGGCTTTTGTCGTGCCATCTCTATGACCTTACCTTTCCCCCGCCATTCTTTGTTCCTACCATCTCTGCAGACTTCTAAAGGAATAAGACCTGGGACAAGATGCTATGTGCTCCAGGCAGTTGGAGTCAGGGTCCCTGGAGCCTGCTGGGACACACATTGGTCACTCTGCATACTGGTTTTGGCTGGAGTAGAGCTAATTTTCTTCACTGTGGCTGGTAAGAGGCTGTGTTTAGATCTGTGTGGAATACAGGGCTGATAATACAGAGATGTTTTTGTTACTGCTGAGCCCGGCTTGCACAGAACCAAGTCCTTTTTTGCTTTCCTTACAGCCACACTGGCAAGGAAGTTGGGGGTTCTTGAGAGGTTGGGAGGAGACAAGGTGACCCCAACTGACCAAAGGGATATTCCAGACCACATGACATCATGTTCAGTATGTAAAATGGAGGGAAGAATAAGGAAAGGGGGGTCGGGGGGTGTACATTTGGAGTGATGTCATTTGTTTTCCCAAGTCACTGTTATGCGTGATGGGGTCCTGCTCTCCTGGAGATGGCTGGACATCTGCCTGCCCGTGGGTAGCACTGAATAACATCGTTGTTTTGTCTTGCTTGTGTGCATGGCTTTTGGCTTTGTTTTTGTCTCTGTCAACCCAGGAGTTTTCTACTTTTACCCTTCTGATTCTGACCCTAATCCCTGGTGTGGGTTAGTGGCTGTGTAGGGCTTGGCTGCTGACTGGGGTTAAACCACAACATCCTGCCCAGGTGTGCATCTGTGTTTCTGTGTATGTCAGTTACTGCTTTGCAACTTGGGTCCTATTTCTCCAGTTGTTCAGGGAGCACCCATGAGCCCTTTTAGCTCAATCAAGGTGTTCCAGAATACTTGTAAAATTACAGTTTCAAATTTTTTTCAGGTCAGTATGACCCTGGACAATTTTTTTTTTATTATTATTTTTCAGGAACATCTTTTTCTATTTTTCCAGCATTGCATAACAGGTAGAGTTTGGTTTTATTACAAAATTCCTGGGCTGGGCCACTTGAATTTTGCTGCAATCGTAGCTGAGAGTAAAGGGAGAATGTCCAAAAATCTGAGATCAGAAATCAGCAGTTCTTGTTTTGACAAGTCAGTTGAATCCACTACAGGCTTTTTGCTGAGTGTGCAAGCAGCAACAAAGAAGAAAAAACTTCAGAGCCCATGTGGTGTAACTGCTCCATTCTCTTCCCAGTGGCTCACATCTGACAGCTCGATGAGCTAACCTGCAGAAACAAATGGGACACCTTCGGCTTCCTTCATGAATGTCTTAACAACAATTTCCCCCACTTTCATCTGGACAAAAGTCAAGTCACTGCATTTGGTGCAACACACGTTTTCAAGATCAGTATTTTCTGTATGTGACCCCAATTCTACCACTTTGTTAGAGGTTTTACTAACTTGCTAATTTAGAGCTAAGGTCCTGATGGTGCTGCCATAATTGCTGTTGGAATCTTGACTGCTGTAGTAGTGTTGCACACCAATCATTAGAGAACCTCTCCATTCTTTCTGGTGCCACTGCAGACAAGAAGTCTACTATTACTTGTTATTATAAATATTTATACATCTTCCAACTCTACAGCAAGCCCAAGAGGAATGAAAGTAGATTCTGTTTCCAACTTCTAAGTCTCTTTGCACTTATTGTATAAGCAAAAGTTTTGGTTTCTGCTTCCACGTTTGTTTGCTTTTTATATTCAGACAATGTCTCAGGGACTTTCAATTTCCTGAGGCAAAGAAGCAAAGGAGAACAACCTCCTAAAGTTTTTAGCTGGATTTTTCTCCAGTTGCTAATTTCTCTTGTCAAATCTGCATCTGTTTGTATCCTATCATAGAAGTCAGGCAATAAAGCTGGAAAAGACCTTGAGAGGTCTTTGGCCCTGAAGGGATGAGCATTAACACTGCATTTTTGATGGGTATATGCATAACATGTTCTTGACAACTTGCAAGTAGATATTTCCCACTCTCTCTGAGATGTTTTTCCTTGTGAGAATTAATCTTTCTTGCTGCAGTTTAAATCTATTATTTCTTGTTCTATCTTCACTGAATGTTCATTCTTTTACTTTTTGCAGAAGCTTCCTGCCCATTTCAGGTAATACTAAATATGCCCCCAATTTTCTCATCGCTGTTTAACAGCCTTCCTTCTTCACAGCCCAAGTCTTTCAGGTGCCTGATCCTTCCTGTTGCCTTTTTCTGACCTCCCCTGACAAACACAGATAAGCTTTTTCAGCTTGCTGCTTCTTTATTGCTGTCAATGCTTAGCACACTTTTCAGTAATGACCAGCAAAACCAAACTTTAATGTGACTCTCTGGCTGATCCTTCTGCAGAGACCATTTAAAATATACTTTTATTCTGAGATGTATAAAACCAGCTTATAAGGATCATTACAGTCTTTGGCTTTTGTTTTCTTAGTCATCCTTCTGGCAGAAATACAACTACATTTATGCATAAAGAGCTCCAAAAGTCTTCCATGTACAGACTTGCAAGTAGGAGGAAAGGCAATTAATGACCCATTTATGTGTAGAAAGAGACGCAGGTTTTTTGTGAGGAAAATGAGCAGAATTTGGAGAAATGAGTCTCCCAATGAAGCATTAATGGTCCTAACCAGAGAGATTTGGGGGTTGCAGCATGCAGACACATAAGGTGCTGCTTTGAAGCTGTATGAACAGTGTACTGAATGCTCAGTCTGAATTCAACTGGTTAATAATGTTCAAACACTACCTGGAACAATTTCTCCATGACCAGAATACTTTCTTTTTGTCACCAGAAAGCAAAGCAGGAGCTTCTTCTGGTTCCATGCCTGTGCTCCTGACACATGCGATCACTTGGCGAGGCAGATCGAGCCCCCAACTAAAGTCACCTGGGAGAAATGCTAAGAGCACCCCCAGGATTTGCCTCATGGTTTCTCTTCCCTGCAAATGTTTATTGCCTGCATTCCTCTGCCTACACTGGCAATTCAGCAGACAACTACTGTTGAGAACGCCACAGATACATATTAATTTTTTCCAGTGCAATTTATCTGCTGCCTGGACACAGGGCTAACTTCCTTGTGCTGGGAAGGTTTTAGATGCTGTGTTCACTAAATAAAGGTTTATGGAGTGTGAAGCTGCAAATGACATAATGGGTTTGGATGTAGTGCTGTTATCAAGATCAAGAGGCTTTTATGCACACATGGTGTGAAGCAATCTTTACAGTCAGAGGTATCTGAATCATAGAAAATTATGGCTGGAAAGAGCTTCCACAGATCAGCCATTCTAACTCCCACCCAGACACTGGATAAACTCTACCTACAACTTTCCTGGCAGATATTTGTCTTATGCCTTGGTAAAAGTCTCCTATGATGAAGCTTTTCACAGACTTCCTCAGGCAATTTATTCCAGTGCTTAACTACACTCATTCATTTTCCTAATGTGTAATTTGGACAGAACTTATCTTTAGAGAAGAAATCAGTATGATCAGAGAAAGGTAGTATTTCTATTTATCTCTAGTACAGCTGCAATAAGAGAGAGACACACTTAAATATCTTGAAAGCACTAACCCAGAGAGACCTGTGTATAAACATACGTGGATCTGAGCAT
Source organism: Dasyornis broadbenti (assembly GCA_013397935.1). Lineage (NCBI taxonomy): Eukaryota > Metazoa > Chordata > Aves > Passeriformes > Dasyornithidae > Dasyornis > Dasyornis broadbenti. The sequence goes on from VZRN01002051.1 coordinate 1,378,003, forward strand.
GGCAGCAGCAAAACTGAGAGGGAGTTGTGCAAACTTGGTGGCTGGAAGTGCTGAGCTCTGACATTTTACTAAAGTTCCTCCCTCTCTGGGCTATCAATGTCTGAGCCAGTGCTATGAAGTGATGCTTCCCTCCATACAGATGTCACAGCTCTGAGCCTTCACCTGGGGCATCTCCTTTGGCAGCAAATGCAGAGCTCACTCCCATTCTTCAACACAGAATGGCAGGAGGAACAAACTCTTCTTATAAATCACTCTGTTGTGAAGCACCCATGCAAAATGAGTAAAATTTGGTTCAATGCCCTCTTTTGCCTAGTGAGTCCTGACTCATAATTTGCACTCAGGTGTCTTGTCTTCAGATTGCTCACTGTTTTCCCCTTTTGCAATGCCCTGCTTGACATGAAAAGAGGTTTAATTGCACTGGAAAGCAAGAGTGGGACTTTTAGTCTTGCAATTAGATTCTTACAGTGAAGCTTGGAAGTCAGTTTGGATCTGGCCACAAGGATTGCATCAATATTTTATGCAATATTTGTTTCATGCAAAATGCAAACACAAACTTTGGCTCAAAGAGCAAGCATCACCCTCCACCCCTAACTGCTTTCCTCAGGAATCATGCTTACTTTCTGTGACTCACTCAGCATTTAACTTTTCCACACAGTGGAACAAGTTCAGCTGGTGAAGCAGAGACTCCCCTGCCCTTGGTTACACACCCTTTGGAAGGTGAGCAATGGTGGTTTTAATCCTTTCCCACAAAGAGAAGCACAAACCCAGGTCTTGGTGATTGCTGCAGAGTGTTTGATACTTTCCATCCTGCTGCATTTTGAAGGAAAACAGCAGCTTCCATTGGGCTTCACATGGATCCAAGGCTGAGAGGTCAGCATCACCTTGCCTGCACACAAGGCAGCCAGGGGAGTGTCTGGAGTGACACAGACAGGTGAGAGCAGGGGCTGAGCTGTACACGGCCATCCCAATGGGCCAGAAAAGGAGCTGCAGAATGGAGGCCATGGCAGAAACCCGCCTTCCTTCATGGTGAAGTACTAATGAACAGATCTTGAAGGTTAAACAACTGGAGTTAAATTTACTGCAAACAGCTGGAGTTAAATTTAAATTGTCTTCCTAAGAACATGCAAGAAAAGTATAAAGCTGAGAACTTTTCACGTCCTGGTCAATGAAACTTATTATACCACTAATGTGTTAAGGGGTGTCAACTGCTTTTAAAATAGTTATCCTGCATTTTAGAGATCAGGGCACCAATTAATTAATGTAATCTTCTTACTACTCTTTATCAAAGAAATTTTATCTAATTATAGTAGTTTACTATAAACTTTTCCCCGGGGAGTTTCAGACTGCGGTATTGCTAGGTGTGCTGAATTCATTAAGGATGCACATTTCTAATTCAGCCATTCAGGAGCATTTTAGAGCCTAATTCTCATTGCACGTCTATCTCTGTTGTTTTAATATCTGTTGTCATGAAGTTAATTCTGGAAATTACTTAACAACCTACAGAGAGAATCTGATATTAAAATCAACTTGCATAAATGTGGGAAAGAAAGAGAATAAAAGAAAGAGAATTCAAAATTAAGAGGTGAAGAAAAGGTAGACTAGGAAAGCAAAACAACAGACCTTGAAAAGGTAGATTTGACTAAATTCAGGTAGTGCATCATGACAATTTCATGGGAAGTTGATGAGAGGGAAGGTTAAGCTAAGAAGAATGGCTGTCACTCAGACAGGATCAATAGGAAGGACAGATACAGAAACAATCAGACAGAACACAGAGGCAGCCTGTCTCCCTGTCATTTCACCACTGCCCTCAAATTCAAGAGGAAAAAGAAATTAAAAGGAGGTCATGTTCACAGTTACAGGAAAAAAAGAACAAACTTGAGCAATTGCAGACAGGATCCGAAAGACCAAGGTATAAAAGATGTCAAATAACAAGAACTTTTGCTTCAAACAGCCTGAGTAAGGGAAGAACCAGGCAAGAGGAAGGCCTCTGCTTCACTTGCAAAACAGGAGAAGGCCAAAATATTCTGTTCTTTCTTTTGCTTTGTTTTGCATAAAAAGTTCAATGATGAGGAAGTCTGTAATAATTAATACTAGTCAGAGAAGTGTAAAGTTTCAGCCTAGGTAAAGGATCGGAGAGGGAGATCTTGGAAGCTAAAATTCTTATGTGTTTGATATTTCAGCATGGATGATAAATTGTTCAATATGATGTTCAAAGACTGGCTGAAGCACCCCCAGCGGAGAACATACAGGAGGGGCACGAAAGTTTAGTGAAAACACCTGCCCTTAGGAGAGAGGGAGAGAACTGGAAGGGAGATAGGGAATAATGGGTCTTACTAACAACAATTGAAAAACTAATTGTAAGTATCTGAGTGCAGAAAAAAAGTTCTATTACTGGCCAAACTAGATGTCAAGAGCAAATGATGTCATTTCAACACTTTATTCTTCAAAACGAAAATTGTTCTTATGGTTAAGGAAGAAGTATTATGCCATCTGTCCTGACTGTAATAGGGGCTTTTGACACTCCCTTTCAATGTTCTTACAGGGGTGTTAAGGAGGCACAGGTAGGATGAAATGGGAAGAAAAACATTTCCTTGTAGCTAATCTAAATCTACTCTCTTTCAGACTGAAACCACTACATCTGTCAGGGATGAACAATTGTATTTGACTCTGACTCTTCTCTCCCTTCTTTTTTCTGTGATTAGAAGCATTCAAAGAAAAAAAAAATTACTGCAAATGAAATAAAAATAATTTTTCGTGACTCGAGAAAGAGAAGAACCCTCCCATTAGTTCATGGAATCATGCACTTGCACAGCTTTGAGACTCAAAGTCTCTATCACATCAAATATCAGTGATGTATGTGAAGATCACTATTCATCTGTATCTTTTATCTTCATTTCCAGCAGCTGCAATCATAATTAAATTCCAGCATTACTGTTGTGGTTCATGTTAAAGCTTCTTGCTTTGCTGTGGCATACCTGAGACACCTATTAGTCTCTGGTGCTGTTAATTAAAGAATGAATAATAATGGCAGAAAGTATCAAAAAGGATTGTATAGAAATGAATGCATTTATCAAGAGAAGCAGTAGTAACACAGAGAAAATAATTCCAATGGTAAACATAACAAAAGAGAGCTTCAGAAGATCCAGTTGCTAAAAAGAAATGTGAGTGTTGCCTCCTTAGATTCAGCATGTGCACTGCTGCCTGCTGAGATGGAGGGCTCTGCTCCAGCAACACCCTCAAGTCTTTGCATGTCCTGATATGAACAGCCATAAAAGTGGCAGGATGAAAACTGCTGAGCAAAAGAAAAAGTTCTGCTGAAAAATACTGACAGATAAGAACCTGACAGCCTGTAACTGTGATACAGGGTACTAGGCTGGGAAAGAGTAACACGCTTGAGAAATGCAGCTGACATTTTTGAAGTACAGATGGGTACCTGGAAACCAGAGACATCCTGAGACACTTTTGATAGGCCCCAAAATAAGAAGCTGTAACAGCAACTTGTCTGAAAAAGTGTAAACAATCTGGAAAAATAAAATGGTTCTAAAGGAACAGAAAATGGCATCATCAGTTGATTGTTACATGTGAAAAAATGGAAATTAACGGACATCTATTGGCTGTTTGAGGTGGTGATGTCCTACACCTCCTTATGCCTCTATATCTAAAAGGTCTTTTTATCCAAAGTGAAGCCACTCTCTCTGAGTATTTCTTATGCTTCGCTTGTTTTTCTTTCCCAAGCAGGTTAAATCCCACACAAACTTTCAAGGAGCACTTGGATGCTCACCAGGGATGTTTGGCTGACTCCAGGCTCAGTGACTCAAATCATGTCCAAAGTGAGAACTCTGCCTAGTCATTTTACTGGACTCCCTTTGGGCATAGTTTTGGGGCATTGTCCTACCACCTCTGGAATGGTTGGGTACCCCTCCAGGGTCAGTTTGTCCTCTCCTTTGGGATTATTTGTCCCCTTCTGAAATCTGTCTAATTCACTTGATACTGGCCAGTGTTATATACCCATTGAAGTAATCTATTGTATCTGCTGCCATTTTGTTGATAAGTTTCTTTAATAATTATATTTGTAACAACCTGTAATAACATATACCTCCTTTGTTGCTGCTACACAATTGGCTGATGATAATATTATCAGCCATACTAATGATTGATACTATGTTATTTATTGCTTATCATCATTTATAATAGCTTGATATATCTATATTTTTACTAGTCATATCAACTTTCTGTTGCTGATTTTTGTGCTATTTGTGCTATTCTGTAATAAGGTAGATAAATTTAGAGGATAAATATCTCAATGTCTTTGTGTATTATGGAATTCTACAAACCACAGTCATGTCCCTACCCACCCACAAGCCAGGTAGCCCATTAGGTTGTGACACATTTCCAGACGTGCTTAGTTTCCTAAGCATGCTCCATGGTGCCATTGGGAATAAAAGTGACCCTACAGGTGAGAATGTGACAAAATGTTTTGCTGGATGTACATGAAGCTCTAAAAATCAGTAACATCCCACAACAGACAGGATCGCATAGGAGGTTCAAGGAAGGGAAAATACAGCTTCGTGAATCAAATGGCTTGTCATCCACTGAAGATGTTTGAGAACAGGCTGCTCTCCTCATTCAGATCTGTGCTGTTGTAGGGTTCGTGTGGCCAGCTGCTCACAAGGCCAGAAGAAGTGGGTGCTCTGAATACTTGTCCCCTCAGAACCTGGGTGAATGGGACTGTTTACCAGAATCACCTCTTACTCTCTGGCACGGTGTTGGTTTGTCACTGCTAAAAGTGGAGGATCAGGGATGTAATACATTTCAGTAGTAATGAGCAGAAAGTATTTGGCACAAGGTCTCCTAGCCTAGCTATGAAAAAAGCAAATTGATGGGTACAAGTTAAATTAGTAATTATCAAATTAAAGTTTAAAAATTTAAACTTCATCATTCATTAATTTATACAGGAATTTTAGCTTTTGCAAACCACTTTTTTTTTCTTTATATACATGGACATTAGCTAGGCAACAAATATGTATACTATATATGTATTGAATTTGGTAGATTAACATATCATTGTCTCATCATGCTACCAAGGAGTCATTTCCATGGCTCCTGAATATGGCAGCATGAAATCAATTGAGTTACACATAGAACTGCCTTGCCCCTCGAGGTTTCCTCCCCTGCCTTCAGTTACCTAATTAGCTCAGATTGCATCAACTACAATCTGGTTTAATGTGACAAAGTACCTGCTGTATGTCTCTTCAGGCCCACCCACATACCTGCTGTGAATGTGTCTGCTTTAAAAAGCCAGTGAACTAACAGCCAAAATTAAACTAAACCAAGCAAATTCTGTCGCATGAAGTTTCTGTTTACCCAAATATTTTCCTTCTAGTGGAAAGCTATTGCAAGTTGTCCTCTCTACAATTAGCTTGCAAGATCTCTGCCACCACAAGACAGTCCCCCCCTTACACACCCTTTTCAAAACGAAATGCATCCTGTCAATGGTGTTGCCATCTGAGTTCATTAAGTTCATGCTCTCTCTGAAGTCATTGATAGAAGACATTGCAACAGGCAGGGTGGGAGTGCATTTACAGTTCCTGTACTGCGTTTGGAAATGCTAGGGATAAATTTTCACAGACTGTAATGGAAGAGTCACACATCTGAGACACTGCCTCTGTGTGTCATCGTGCATGTGTTGGAAGATATGAAGCAATGGGGGGGAAAAAGCCTTCAAATGAAACAAATTTTTAATGAGAATGCTCAGATAAAGATGAACAGAGCAGAAAAATCTGTCTTCTTTTATTTCATTTGCTGTCTGCATTATCTCAATAGCTGTAATTTGATTTGGGGATTTTTATTGTAACTGATGCTACTCTTAGAAAATCATTAGTCTCTTTTTAGGTTTAAACTGTAACTTAGTTTTTCCTGCTTTCTTATCTTCTGTTCCATATTCTATGCAGATGGTGCCTTTTCTTGTGAAAGTTAAGCCAATTAAATAGTTTTAAATATTTGTGGATTTGTGGAAAAACTGACTGATTACTTCTTTTCCTAGGTGTTCTGCTAAAATAAAACTATTTTTAAAATAGACGCAAAGATCTGTTTTCCAGAAAGCTCACTCTAAAAGCTTTACTATGGATTACATCAGATCCACAGGGCTTCACATAGGTACAGACCTTTCTGGAACAGAGCCATGTGTGGAGTTGGAAGTAACTGCATTTAGTGCTCATTTCAAGTACATCAAGAAATGTACTTTTATGGTCTTTTTTTTTCCCTTCCCTTCTAGAAGTTGTGTCATTCTGAAAGGAAAGAGAGGCGGATATCCTATCCTGAAGAACTCCAGTGAAGAACATGTTTACCTGGTAGAAGGAACTGGGTTGTGATTTCTTTCTCTGCTTCTCATCCTTTGTATATGTTGTCCATAATTCTTTCATTTTAATAAAAATACCCTAAGCAATAAACTCTCTATTCTGGATTAACAAGGATGCATAATCCACTTGACTTCAGTTGAGATGCACTGAAGATTGCACTGAAAACTTTGGGAAGAAGAAAAAATACTAGTAACGAATCTGCTGATCTGGAGGAACTAACTTGAGTATAGAGTTGGGATGGCATTTCCTAAAATCTCAAGTATTAGGCTTAATAGTTGGCAGGTACAAAAGGCGGAAAGAAATGCTTCTGACAGGGTCTACTAGTTACTAATTTTCCATGATATTTAAATAAAAGTTAGGAGAAATTTGCTGAACTGGAATGTGTACTAGTGGAAAACATATTTTCTCTCCTAACTGATTCATCTGACTGAATATCTGTGTTTGTCAGTGTCAGCCACACAAATGACTGCTGATGGGAATCATTATGCCCAGGTTTGCACTTCCTTTCAGTGGAAACTGCTATTAACATCTAAGTGCCTACAGAAGCAAAGCTTTTAACCTCCCCCTGCAATGACAGTTTGTCATTATGAATTCCATTTCGACATTGTGAGCTGAACAAGGTGCACAGATGAAGTGGGATACAATTTACTTTTACATAGTTAATACATTGCTAATTACAACTAAATAAATATTGAAACAGGCATTTCTAATAACATTAACCATTACTCTCTTTTAAATGTGTTTTGCTGGAGGACTGTTGAGAACTGTAACCACAATTTCAAGTATAATGAAGCAGAAATAAAGGGTGTTTGTATTATTTTTAGCCTTCAGTAGTGAGGTGATTGTTTGCCTACAATAGGCCAATGCAAACATCCAGTAAACTGAAGGTTTATGCCATTAATAATCAATAAAGTCATCCTGATGAACTTTTACACCTGAATTTACTTGTTTTAATTCTGGAAAAATTATAGAATATTGAAAATCCCTACAGAGGCTTTCTATATAACTCCATAGATGTCATTATACCTGTTTGTCATGAGAGCTGGAAAAGAATGATGTTTCTAAAACTAGAAAAAGTCCCTGCAGGTACTAATCTAAACTGGTACCAAACTAGGACCTCCTTCCCCAAGACCCCACACCTCAGCAACTCCCAAGTGAACACAGCTGGGACCCTCTTTCTGCAGCTATTTGTCCTCTGCAAAGAACCCCACTTCTAGAAACAGCATTAGGAGCTTTTCTCTTGTCCAAAGGGGTAGTTGCAACTGAGGAAGAAAGAACAGTGTAGCTGTCTTGCAACACAGAGAAGTCATAGTAGAAAAGAGATATACCATGCTGATCCCCACTAGAGTAACTTATTCTTTTAATTCACCCTGACCTGTATTGAAAGGACATTGCAGACCGCACAGGACATAGCTCTCCTTTCGCTACTTGCTTTTAGGAAGCAGAGTACCTTGGGGCCTCCCCAACAGCCTGTGCAGATGTGCTCAATATCATCCTTATGCTGGGCAAGTTCTGCATTGTGTGCCCTGGTGGAGCATCTCCAGATATATTACAGGGAGGACAGGAAAGTCTTTTCATGAGAAAAGTCCTTTCCCAGCAGGCAATACCTCTCAACAGCCACACTGAGTTAAGAGTGAACCTTTTGTAAGTAATGCATTGGCACTTCACCTCTAGGCCACTGCCTTTGTAGGCAAGGTCATAAATACAAATAAACTTTTAACAGGATGCAGCTCAGGGACCCACGAAACCTTCAAACAAGGGGATGAGTTACCTACCCATGCTTGAGCAGATCCTGAAAAATATAGTATCAATATGCTATAGAGTACAGGAAGAATGGAGACACAGCTCCTTTACATCATCACAACACATTTGGAGGCAAAATTTTGAGCTTGTGCTGTCTTTGGAAAATAAACCATTTGCATCTCAAAAATCATAAAGACCTACTTATTTGTGTTTGAATTTGTTGTCCCAGGGCTGTTGTATCTGCATACAGATTAATACACACTTGCCTAGATTATCTGGTGGGCTTAAAAAAAAAGGCTTCTAAAAACCATGTCCTAATTTATGACAGCAAAAAATCCAGGGGAAATGACTTCAGTCTTAAATGCAGTATAATGTAAGGACTTGTATGGTTTTTATCTTATTTTAGAATTCAGATTTGCCATCTTTTGTGATAGATACCACCATCTTCAACATACTTACTTTAAAAAGGAGGGAATATTAACTCTGCTGGCACAAGTCCTGTTTCACACTCCTTCTCAAGTCACAGAAAAACGGAGCCAGTCTTCAAAAAATTGTGGCATAATTCTTCTGAATAGTTCTCAGTTACTATATCCAACAATAACCATAAAGCAGGAGGAGGGTGGAAGGCAGGTGTAGGAAAGGGAACATTCTCTAAAGCAAAGGAACCCTGGGCCTCCTGGTGTTTTCCTGGCTCCGGCTGCCATCTAGCGTTGTGCCGGGAGCGGTGAGGGGCGCGGCTCCTTGGGAGTTTGTGCATCTTCCCCGAGACCCCGCTCCGCCTGAGTCCACGGGTAGGATAAAATAGCACGGAACCACCTCTCCCGGCACAGCAGCAGAGGAAGATGGAACCCAGCAAGCTGAGGAAGAGCTCCTATTAAATTATTTCTCAAGTATTTGCAGTACAACCACTTCTAAATTAAGTGCTTCACATGGTTGTAAACGTAGTCTCCACTGAGTTAAGGAGAGACATAACAAAACATAAACCTTAATCTTCCACTGAATGAAAAGGGGAGGTTGGCTTCTCTATTGCTGTGGCAGATATTGCTATTGTATTTTCTTCCTCTTTTCCTTCCACTTTAATGGGAGTACAGAAGATTGTATAGACAGAATCATGTCAGTGTGAAAATCATCACTGGGATTGTGCAAACCAGGAGTATGACAGTGTATGCAGCCAATGTACCAGTCACCATCAGACACTATAAGCTTCTGGAACAGGATGTACACTCACCATTATTTTTAGCACCTTAATAGCTTGAATTGTGCTAGAAAATTAGTTCTTCTCTGCTTTGGGAGAGCATTCCATTTGCTAATCCATTCTCCTCCTCAAACAGGCAGGAGTTTGTAGCTCTTTCATACAGTGCCATAATGTGCTCTCGGCTGAGCGCGGTCCACCAATTTGTTTGTTCCAAATGCTGCACATGGCTTTGAAGTGTGTCAGATTTTCTCTGCCCTGTTGTTTTAGCTGGAAGACAGCAGATAGTGGGCACAGAGGACATTTCAGAAGCTCCTGCTGATTTTTAAGAAGCTGCAGAACCTTGCGTGAAGATTGCACAAACTGGAGAGAAATGTGACAGACTACATTCACTGTGGCTCTTCGTGCTGGACAAGCAGTAATCCAGAAATGGAACAGATTTTGCCTTCCAGGAGATCTGGCTGACACTCCTGAGGTGTCACATCACTGACATCCCTGTGATGCTTGGAGTTCATGCAAATAAAGACAGCCACGCCAGCTGCTGTAGATCCAAAACCAATGTGCTGTTGGAGAGTTGCCTGCCAGCACTTTAGCAACAGGATCAGACTTGTGAAGGATGCAATTACCTCCCTCACAGGTAATGAATAGAACTGAATTAGCACCTGGCTTTGAGAGGATGGGAATAAGCTCAGGAAAAGAGAGAGAAGTTCCTTATTTAAAATTCATCATTACCGAGGCCACAGGATAACATTTTATATCTAGTCAGAGTGCCTAGTTCACACCTAGACATTGGACTAAGCAAAATTAAACCACGTTTAGATCACAGATATTATGACGGATAGCCCATATTCCATAAAGGAGCGGGGGCAGGGCAGAGGAGGGATTTTCTGCAGGACTACTTAAGAGGGCTGGACAAGAGCCTGAAACCTTTTGTGATTTTGGCAATATTTCATGCTGTGAAAAGCTCTGCAGGACTGAATTTACTGGAGTACTCTGCTTTGCAGCTGGAGTAAGGCTCTGCAGGTCATCATATAAAACAATTGCAAATTATCAGCAAATCAATAAATGAAGAGGGCCAGTGATGGGTGATAGCCAGCATGGTAGACTAAGGCTACCTCCCCTCTTGCATACACATCAGTGCTAGATGACGCCATTACCAATTTTGTAGTACTAATTGTTTTAGTGTTGGGCCAAAAATCAGTCCCCTACTGTGAAGGCCTTGGTTAAGATGAGCAGTAGCCTCTGTAGTAACTATAGCAACAATGTTGACCATTTAAATTCTCAAAGTGAAGGCAAAGGGACTGGTTGAGTTTGCTCATATGTTCATTTCATTTCCAATAATATTTTTAAAATTTTTTTCACTTGCTCCAGTTGCTGGCTCTGTCCACTTGATCATCTTGCACCTGTAAGTTCTGAGTGTTCTTCACTCAGAGCTGAGGTTCAAACCACAGAGGAATTTGCCATCTGAAGTCCCACACTGTTCAATGAAAAGATTTACAAGAAAGTTTCCTGTATACTGGACTGTTGATAACTTCATGACAAATATTCATGACCTTAATTTGACAGTTTGTCTGTTCAATCTGTGGTAACTGGCCTTTCCAATTGTCTCACTGCCCAGCAAAAGATATCTTGTAAATATACATTTTCATCTTAAATTATATATATAAAAAAATTCTAAGAAGATTAACTCTACTACTCCATCTTTCAAAGCAACAAACCCACACTTTTTAAAGTTTTGAATGTTCAGGGGCTACCTCATACATAAACTCTCTAAAGCATTTTGAATACATAGCAATCTTGACTTCTCTGTTTTATTATAAAAACTTGTCAAAATTGCAGGCTAGCACAGAAACAAGGTGTCTTTAAACTTAGTAATTACATTTCAGTGTCCCTTCACGTGACAAAAGAAATGGCCACATATTACAGAGGTATCTGAGAAGACAATGCTTAGCAAAATGGCAAGCTAGGATTTCTGATCCTCCTGAAAAGGTGGCTGAAATTAAAAAGAAAGTAGACAGTTGATAAAAACTACCAGACTGAAAAATTATGCCTCTCCAACACAAACAGAGTGAAGATGGCCAAGATAAGAAATTCATATACATTTTTCCTCAGATAGCATTATTAGGAAAGCTAACAGTGAGAAAGCTACGTGCTTCAACCACTTGATGGACTTCCAACACAAATGACAGGCAAGATAATCCATAAAGTTTGAGTCTGAGGTGGGAGATGATCAATGAACCATGATCTCACTGGAAGGGGTTGAAATACTCAATCCAAAACTCAACTGCAGGTGCATACAAAAATCTCACATCTAAAGGCACAACAGTTTATGATCTACACACATCAGAAGCCAAGATGAAAAAGTGTTCAACTCAGTTTGAGGCCCACAGCACCATCTTTCTGGGTCACAGCACTGCAGCCTGATGAATGCTAAGAAAGGAAGCACAGCTGAAGCCACTGCTGCTAAAGTGAATTTATTTCTTACATTCTCCCATCTTCAGTATTTTTAGACATATCTCGATTTCACAAACAAAGTTATGCAGATTTTGTTACACAAAAGCCACAGCAATGACACAGAAGACATCTCAAAAATAACCATGATCCCACATTGTTTACAGCAATAAAGTTACAGTGAAATGCTCAAAAGGTTTCCATCCTTGCCAACAGGAATTTAAAAACTAAAACAATTGTTAGTCTGGTTTTTTGGGAAGACCTTTAAATAGCAGGCTGACCTAGTTAACATTAATCATCTGGCATTACATACATCTTCAAATTAAGTATTTCTGAAAAATTTGCAAAAAATCAACTGATATAAAAACCTGACATTTATAATATACAATTTGTTGACACTTCAATATAGCATTTTACAAAATAAAAATAGTGGGACAGCAGTACAAAAAGTCAGGCTTTCCAAAGCATTGCTGTATCTTGACTGAACAACCAGTGAGATAACTTTCTTTCCAACACAAAAAAAACCAATCAGTCTATAAACCAATCTTAGTTACATCTTTTTTTTAAAGTGCATTCATTATTTGAACAGTGCACTGATGCTTTTAACAATCTTAAATACAAAAATGCAGAGAACCAGTACAATTTTCAAAGCTTACAACAACTGACACCCAGAACTAAATCACTAATATTTCTTAGATTGAAAAACCCTTTAGGTTTAGGTATGTATCTTCTTCTGTCTACATTCTGTAACACAATGGAAACCTGGTCCTGGTTGGTCACAGCTTTCATAACTTCCAGAAAATGATGTAAAAAAGTATGGACTACAGGCTTCTTTTGCCAGCTGAATTACTGAAAACTCTCTTGGATTTAATGATTCCTTAGACTTCAAAATACACTCATCCATGAAGAAATCAAATCAAAATTAACAAAATGCAAATCATACTGCATCTTAATTTTGAGTGAGTACACTTGGTGATAGGTGTGCTCAGAACTTAATTCTGGGAGATGCATGTATTCTCTGGCACAGTAACTATTACTTTTGAAATTGTAATGGATTTGCAAGTGTACTGGCCACATACGAGGCTAAAGAAGAGACTGTGTCTGTCTACCACAAGACAGGTAGAATGATGACTACAAAAGCAATGATAGGTAAGTAATGAAGGCTTTAAATTGTAGTCAAAACAACAAGCAACATACAGTTTGGAAATGTGTGAACTACCTCCACAAAAACTGCAATGAGGTAAGGAAATGGATACACTGGAGACCACATAAGAGTAAGACTGGATAAACAGTAATGCCTTCATCTTTTTAGGTTCAGGATCAGATGTGATGACGTGGTGTTAGGACAGTGGTTTTTGTTTTGTCACTTACAGAATTAGAGATTTTTACTTATCTATACATCAAAGAGTCTCTTGCTATGTGTTCCAGTGTAGTATAAAACTTGAAAATACTAGTTGCATATATTTGCTTCTTTTTCTAGATTTTTATCTAATAAAAATGTTAAATAAAATACTCAACAGTTAAAGCTTACTTAGAACGTTGTTCCAGTCTCAAAGCTCAGCTTAGCAGCCACACCAGTACTGAAAGACTACCATCTATTCAAGGTGTAGAATGACCACCACGCGGGAATACGAGACAACATTAGATAATGACATTTATGGTGTAGCTTTGGTGCTCAGTTGGTTGCGTCATCTCTTCTCAGAGGAATTACTTGAAGTGCTTTGGCTATTCTCTCTCCAATAGCTCGACTACTTGCTGCGATTATTCTTCGAGACATCAAATCAAATGGTCCACCTAGAAACCAAGGCAAACAAACCAAACAGTTTTTATATGGAGAAAATTAAGAGTTGGTATGAAAATAAGAATTGCAGAAATTGAATGTAAATTATACCTTACTATTTAGGACCAAGTTTTGCCTCTGGACAAGAATGCATTTAACATAACAGGTATCTTGTTTGAGCTGCGTTTAAATTCTCTTCAATGTATATTTACTGTCTTTTTTCACTTTTCCAGGTGTCCAGCCAAGAGACTCAAGGTTGTCTTTTTGCTTACGAACATACAATTAACCCTTTCTTCATCTATTAATGGGCTGGGACAGTAGTGGTAGCCTGGAAAGCGGACTGAAAAGAACTTGCCTTCTCATTTCAGCTATATTTTGCTCCCTATTAGCCATTTAAAAGGACCAAAGAGTATTATGCAGGCCAATGTATTTACCTGTTACATCCAGCAGTACTCCACCAGCTTCAGTAATAATAATTCCAGCTCCTGCCATATCCCAGCAGTGAATCCCCATTTCATAATAGGCATCAGCTCCACCCGTTGCCACAAGACACATGTTCACAGCTGCTGTACCAACGGCTCTAATTCTAAAGGACATACAAGATGCTGTTTTAACTGAGAAGAGTTTGCAAAAAGTTACAGTGTTTGTGTACACTGCACAGAGAACACAGAAATATCATGATGGAAGTGAACTGAGCTAGAGAAAGCATGATGGAATGCTGCAGTGAAACATGAAAATGAGAATGAAGTGTTGCTTAAGTCGCTTGAAGCCTTTTTCAAACACAGCAAATTTCCAGAAATTACATTTACAAAATCAATTTTGGTTTAAACACATCTTAAATGATTTCTTAAACTAAAACATATTATGGAAGATAATTTCCCATGAAACAGTAACATAGCCTATTTTACTCTTTGAATACAAGAATGCAAGGGGAATGTACACTTTTCAGTGCTGGAAAACCATTTTTTTCAGTTTATCTGGTGATGCTCAGTAAATATCTCTAACTTGCTAAATCCTCTAATCACAAAAAATAAATTACACAGCATGCATTTGGTCTGGATAACTTCACAAACCCTCATGTCACAAATTCCAGTTTCTTTTGGAAATGTCAATGCACTTAGCAAGTAAGTGTGACTTGCACAAATAATTGCAGTTATTACAATTAAGAGTAAACTGCACATTAAATTACAACTGATAGCAGCTAAACTATTGCAAGAAGCAACTTAAATCAACTCCAATCTCAAATTATTGTTTACAAATAAAATGCCAAAGCTGAACTGACAACACACCTGAAATGTATTCCCTACTTACATCTTAGCATATATTCTTTAATGACATCAGAAGACTTTTTGGAAGTAGAAAAAAAATCTGCATGTTAAGTGTCAAAACAAGAATCCCGAGAATCCCAGCATAAAACTTGTTGTATCAGAAACATGAATATGGCTGAGTAACAAAAATCTGTCTACAGAAACTAACTTTATACAACATGGTTTGCGGAAATGTAGACTTTGGCTTATCTGGAGGAGAGGAAGCAGGTAATGCAACCAAAATAAGAGCAGTTTATGGACAATTTAAACTACTTAGACAAGTTAAAACTGTATGGTTTTGAAAAAGGAAAGGGAGATCTATTTTTACCTTCTGGTATATATATAAAACAATAAGAAATTTCATTGCTACAAACAAAGGAATCTAAGAAATGTAATATAGCTTCTGTTCATCCAGTTTTATTCCTTGCCTGTTTCTAGGGGGGGAAAAAAGGCACAAAATTGTATTTAATTATTTTAACTAGTAAATACAACACTTTGTAGTCCTAAATGCCCAAACATGCTTTGTTTCTCACTACTGATTGTTAGGGTTCTCTTCTATATGTCTCTGCTTGAAAATGTTAAACACAGTTTCTCTGTGGAAGCCACTAGACAGAAACATTTAAATCACACTTCACATTTACGGTGTCAAATACAACGCACCCAAAGCTTCCTATAAATTATCATATTTACAGTATTAACCACTGTCACTATATATAAACAGATATATAAAAATAGGAAGTATCTTACCCATGAATAGGAATACTGAGAAGTCTTTCCATATTAGAAAGAATTATTTTTATAGCCTCTGGATCACGATTTGACCCCAATTCTGTTACTAAAAGGGATTTTGTAATGTCTGGAAAACAAATAAAACCTCACTCTTCCAACAGCACAACGTAAGAAGTCACAGTAGCTAGCAGAGTTTACTTCATTGCTTTCTTACAAGACTGAATAAAAGTGAAGTATCTTAATAAAATATTAACGTATCAAACATATAAAAATCTGTTACTACTTGGAAAATGGGAGGAAAAATAAAATACAATGGAAGAAGCATGATCTGCTTCAACTGTGCATATACATTAATCAATGCGAGTACTAAGTAAAATTCTATTGCTATAAAAATTAAAACAATCCTGAGATACTTAGAGGTCCCATTTGAAGCATGGATTTTACTTTATGTAGGGTTGTAAGCAAGGAAGAGTGCTACTGACTTAAATCAGTAAGTCACACCTGGGAGAAGTTGAACTGTTTGGCACATTTGTTACACTCTAAAGAACAATCTCAAACAGATTACAGACATACAGGGAATTAAAAACAAAGAAACAAACTAACAAAACCACAACACAGACACATGGGGAATAAAATCTTCAACTGCTTAGTCCTGATTTTGCACAGACCACATCATATGCATCAAAGAGAACATAAAAGGTGTTTCTCAAAACTAAGCAGCCCACGGCCACAGAAAGTCTTGCAAAACAAAATTATGAGCTAAGACATACCAATATATCCAGGTCTCAAACTTCTGCTGTCTCATTTGCAATCTGGTAATTATCAGAAAGAAGCTACTTAGTTGAGCTTACCTTCTTGGCCCGATACTTGAAGTTTCTGACCATTGCAAAATGCACCTTTTCCTTTTCTGGCAGTATACATCTTGTCTTCTATACAACTATATACAATTCCAAACTCTATCTGCAAGAAAAAGGAAAAATTCTTTGAGGAGTTTTTCCCTTTTCCCTATTTACTGTGAAATAACAGAATTTCATTGTAACTAGAAACAAGCAATTAGTTTGGGTTTGATTAGATATTAAGTAATAAAAAGTATACCTTTTTGTTTACAACAAAGCCAATTGAAACTGCCACAAATGGAAACCTACAAAACAAAACATTTCACTAATTTACAGTGAGATACTAAATTTCTTTCATTACCATTCTTACTCTTAATAAAGACACTGTTCAGATTAATGTATATTTCAAAAACAAACTTGAACTATATATGACATAGTTTTCTGGAATTTGCCCAATTTAGCTGAAAATAAAGCCAACACCACTGATTACCATTTGAAACACAAACTTTTCTAGGCACTAGGGGCTGTCATTCCTGTTACAGCTGTTCCTAGCCAAGCTTCTATGCTACTAACCTTTCTTAGAAGGATCAAGCTGGCCAAAACAGTCTCATGAGAAGAACCACGTTACCTTTCCCAAAACCTCCCCTTTCTCCACCAAAGCCATTAGAAAGACAATTATTGAAGAATGCAGGAAGAGTGAAGACAGTGGGACTACAAGACATGGTAGATTGCAGCTTGGTCTAATTTAGAAACAATCAACCACTTAATCTTTTTTTCCCCCTAATTCCTAGACATTAGCTTTTATTACTATCTGCAAAAAAATACCAACTTTTAAGCCTGTAGATTCAGCGGAATGGGTTATTTTCTAATAACTTTCTGAACATATTAGCAGGATCCAGAAGCTGTTTTAAAAGCCATTGTGCAGATAGCAGCAGCCATTTCAAAACTGAAATCAGACGCAGGAAAGTTCACTAGGGCCAAAATCTACCATGTTTCAAAGACATAAGGAATAGGCTGTTAGCATTACACTAAAAGTCCCCTCCTTATCTTGGTGCAAAATACCACTGATAATTACTGGTGATATCCTGCTTTCTTTAATAGCTGGGGTTCCCAGATCTCAATGGATTTGAAATTTCTTAGAAATCAGCACCTGGAGCTGTTATCCTCTCTGAAGATGCTGCAACTCCTAGTTCTGAGTTCTGTTCCTTAATTGCTGAAATCTGTTTTGTTGAAATCTGCCCATCTATCTTTGAAATCCATGCCAAAGGCTGCTGACATCTGCTATATATGCGCCTTTTACAGAATAACTGATGTGGATAACAGAGTGAGGCTATAACTATATTTACAGGAACCTTAAAATACTTACAAAAACTGCCCAATTGCTCTCAATAAGAAGCAATCTGTAACTATTAACAAGTTCATAGTATCTCTTTTGAAGCAATTTAAAAATTAAAAACAACCTTACTTTCATGGAACTGGAGAAAGCAAAATGGTAATCAGTTGAGGTTGCTAAAATAAAAAAAAAAAAAGAAACGTAGACCTGTGTACGAAGTTGGTAGTTCCATCAATAGGGTCTATAATCCATGTGGGGTTATCTGTCAGAATGCTGCCCTGTCCAGCTGCAACAGATTCTTCTCCAATAAAGCTACGTAGAAACACATTTAAAGGACAGAAAGAAATTGTTTAAAATATCTGAAATACAACACTGTCCTTGACATTAAAATTCTTTAAAGTGAGATGAAGTTTTGAGTACCACCAGTGATCATATGTAAAAAGCTGAGAAACACATGATTTATCCAGAAAGCACCAACCACATCTGACCAAGCTTATATCAATATTTATGACATCAAGGACAAGCACAATATGGGGGCAAAAGAATTTTATGTTTCAGTATAGAAATAATACCAGAGTTTAGCATTCTTAGCACTGACATTTCCGTAATTTTTTTCCAGTAACAGCATCATCTAATTTTGTTCAAAATACCTAAAGCTATTTACACCTTTCAGCTTATTTGTGCTATACAACATTATCTTTTAGCTTGTGTTTTCAGTGAAGAAAGCCTTTGTGCTTTTATGTATCTGGTCAGAACACTTCAGCAACTGTTAAATATGACGCTTGATTTCAACCCAAAAATAACAGAAAGTTGTTCATCTTAAAACTGTTAGTTTTACAAGCATGACAAAATGGTAACATGGTAAAGGGATGAAATTCTAACCAGAGTTCCTGAAGAAGTGTGCATGCTCAACTACAGTACTAAACTGCACGGAAACAAGGCACAGCACCCCAAATTTCACGTTTTTTACTGCTCATCAAAGTGTTTCAGACTGCAGAATTATTAGAATGAGTCTAAGTGGGTGGAACTCTCTTGGAGGCCTTTTGCAGGCTGTCACAATTTATCACACATTACTCAACCAATGAAAAGTTTGCGGCAAATACATGCTTTCCTCCACAAACATGTAAAATGAAAACTGCTGAGAGGAAACAATAAGGTCCCTTTAATATTGATTAGGAGTTTTATGATTAACTACAGAAGTGAAGATGACTAATCAAAAAGAAACAGCATGTTTCCAAGTAGCAGCAGACCTTCAGAAAGACAAGAGACTGAATATAGGTGGATGAGTAATTCACTAGGAAGAAAAGTTCAGCACCATTATGCCTAATGCGACACTGGTTACCTAAAATAAAAAGAAGCTAAAATATTCTAAAATGCTAATCGGTGTCACAGAAACTGTTATTTCAAGGTCATTCCACAAGTCTGCATGCTTATACTAATTTTGTTACTGAACTTGTGCACCAGCTCAGTTGTTCCAGTTCGACAGAGATTTCTTACATTTCACATATACAGCTACAATAGCAAAATCTCAAAGACAATGAAAGAAAAACCAGCAAACTGACTTTAAGGAAACTGTATTAAACTTGAGCCACTGTGTCAAAATGGTAAAGACAGACCCATAAGTAAAATCCATACAGATCACCCTTCAAGAATACATTTTTCAGGGAGTGGGGGACAGATGTATAGAGAGGGGCAGGGGAAGGGAAAACAAGGGGAAGAGCAATTAAGAAAACCAGTATTTTGTATTAAAGTCTTTCTGTTACACAGAACAAGAAGATCCTGTCTTCTTTTAAAGATGTTTGATGTTGTCAAACTGTATGAGATTGGCCAAAGGCACACTCAGTTCCACAGGACCCATCCAAGACAGCAAAAGCACACTAGTTTGAAAAGCAGACAAGAAATTTGGGTTCCAGGTCTCCTGGGACCAGCTTTGATTTTCCAACACAATAACCAAAAACTTTCTTACAGTTGGCTACTCTGGAAGTGACTTTCAGCCTAAGTTTTGTCTCATGTCAGTAGACTTGGGGACACCTTGTTTTGTTGCTACAGCCCTGGGTAAAACTTCAATCCACTAGTACTCTAAAATAATTTACTGAAGGTAAAGGAGAATGCTACAACTTTCCAACATGCCAGTTGTAATAAAATTTTACCAAGCAAAATCATAAACCTTCCATTTTTCTTCTGTCAAAAGTATACTGGTATCAAGTCATACCTGTGAGAAGGATACTTTTCTTTTATCAAAGAAATAATGAAGTTTTCTACTTTTTGATCAGTTTCTGTCACTAGATCTACAGGTGAACTTTTAGTCATAACAGATATTTCTTCTTTGAGTGCTCCACGGATTATCTGTTAAAACAATAACAAAACTAAAAAAATCTTTCACTGTTAGCAGTATGGAGAATATTAGTTTTCAAAAAAAAATACGAGCATCATTTTTACAGTCATTTTCTATACTGCACACACAAAACACAAACACAAGCAGCGACATAACCTGGACTTCAATGCAGGAGCTGAGACTTGCATCTCTAGTCTCTACTCAGTAAAAAGTTTTACATGGCCTTAAATCTAAGTATTACAGGAAGATCTCCAGGTAGATGAAACTGGGGTCCATTTTGTTAGGACTAGTTTTAGATTTACAAATTTAAATACCAGAGTTGAACAAAACACCTAACACTGAGCTCAGGTCATCTATATTTAGCCAGACCCTGCATTTTTGATCTTAAAACTATGAGCATCGGCTTAAGCAAGATGCCTCACAGCCCACAGAATTATTTTACTATAACTCAGAATGATTTTCTGAGGGCAGACTTTAATGAGGTTGTTGCAGAGACAATGTTACCCAGATTTTGCAGCTCCAGGGGACAGAATTAGTACATGTGCCATCTTGTCTGGCTGCCACAGCCTTCAAACGTACCAAGCAGAACTACTAAGAACAGAATATTTGGTAGTCACTCCTGCTGAGCCTTTGCCAAGATATTCAAACTTTTTCTTGTTCTAAGCCATCTTAGATCTCAAATGGCAAAGTAACAGCACAGTAAGAGATGGTTCTTATTTACAGAAGCAAAGCAGTCTTCATGAAGAGAAACAATCATAGAATGGTTTGGGTTGGAAGGGGCCTTAAAGACCATCTGGTTCCAACCCCCTGCCATGGGCAGGGACACCTTTCACTAGACCAGACTCAGAGCTCCATCCAACCTGTCCTTGGACACTTCCAAAGGATGGAGAGAACAAATATGGTATTGTTTGCCATCAACAAGCCACTGCATAAAGCTTATTGAGGCGTTCACAAGAAAGACTATCACTGGCTTTCAGGTGCTAAAATAATAAGATAGACAGGAGTTTAAGGGGGAAAATCGAGATGCTCTTTTTTTACCACGATTCTATTTTTGAAACCAAACTCAAGGAACAAAAGTTACTCCTTAAGTCTTTAATCGGACCCCAGACCAAAGAAAAGTGCAAAATTGTTTTCTTAAATTAACCAAGCTGCAAACGTAAAAGACACTCTAATCTTGCACTTAAACATCACAAACTACTCTATCCATTTAGGTGTTTGACAAAACACTTCAGAAGAAATTCCATCATCAACCTCCTTCAAAAGCTATATACATATTAGGCTCAATAATGTTATTATTTATAAAGAGCTTATACATACCTCCCCAGCTTTCCTTGCTAACCCAACTGCATAATCCATACATTCTTGCCAGGGATCTGCCATTTTTTTCCGAGATAAACAGCCTAGCAAAAGGAGAGATTAATGCAAGAAAAAAATTATTATGGCTTCTTTGTTTTCTGGTCCTTTGCAAACTCGAAGTTTTTTGCTTCACCTGGTTTATTCTTAAGTACTGTTCAAATGCGGAAATACGCTGAGCGCACGCCCCGCCCAGTCCCGCCCCGCCCGGGGCTGCAGGACACGCACCGAGCGCTGTGAGGACGCGCAGCCCCCTCAGGGCGCCCGAAATGGCGGCTGCGGCGCGCGCCGCGCTCACCGCCGCCTCCGCCGCCGCTCCCGCCCAAGCGCAGGCGCCGCGCGCGAGGCCAGGGCCCGCCCCCTCCGCCGCCGCTCCGTGGCGGCCGCGCCTGCGTGTGAGGGAGCACTAGGTCGGGCGTGGAAGCCTCGGAACCGGTGCTGTCAAAATTTGCAGGGGAAGTGTTGAGATTAGACTTTGATGTTGACTTCTTGTTAATAGTTGGACGTGGCACGGCGGAGATACCGTAAATGCTCTCCCGTGGAGCACGCGATTGGAGTTTATCATAGAATTGAAAGGATGGGTTGCGTTGGAAGGGGCTTTAAAGATCAAAACGAACCCCTCTGCCGTGGCCAGGGTCACCTTCCACTAGACCGGGTTGCTCAGAACCCCATCCAACCGGGCCTTGTTCACTTCCAGGGCTGGGGCATTATCTCTGTCAGTGCTTCACAACCCTCACGGAGGGAGAGTTCATGGAGTTCAAAGATTTTGGAAAGCAATTTGCAGTTCAACTGATGCATTTTCAATATTAATTAAAATCACACAGAGGTAAAAACTTTCCAAGCCTGGCTGACACTAGTTTCATTTTTTTTCCCTGTGCTCTTTTGAGCCTATTATCTGTCATCAAGTAAAGGCAAAACACCGAGGGCTGGGCTTGTCCTCACAAATTGCAACTGATGTAACTTACTGTCCTATGTAAAATGGTGATCTGGGTAAACAGGACAAGGTTTGCCATTTGCTTTGTGCTTAAAATAATAATAAAATGTCTACAACACCAAAAGAAGCAGTCTTACCCCATCTCCCCAATGCCAATCCAACCTTCAGCTAGGCTGATGGGGTTAGTTGTGTCCTTTCCACATCAGTGAAGATAAAGTTTCCACTCTCACCAACCGTGTTGTGTGGGACAAGTCACTGTGCAATTCCACATTTCCTCCTTCCCATCTCATAAACAGGAATAAGCCTGCTTTTTAAATATTCACAGTCATTAACTACAGAGATGATAGTTGTGTTTTTATTGATTATTTGCAAGTCGTTCTTTGCAAAGTTATACCAAAAGCACACAGCCCGTTGAAAGATGCACTTTGGCTCAGATTTGGGTTTTGTTGAGGCAAGCAGCTGAATATGGCTTAGTACAACCTATAAAGGACTGCATGAGTGTTATAAGAAATGGCTTTATTGACATCATTAATAGTATACTTAACATCACAGCAAGGGTTTTACAGGGGATTTCAAATTCTTCATTCACCTTAAAATCAGCAGAAGTAAAATAGGAATGCCTGAAGTTCTCTCATAACAAGTATAAGAATTTCCCTAATCCAAACCACAATTTCTATTCCAGCTGAAATGAAATGTTGTATTTTATGTACGAGACTACTAGGAGGAGAACTAAGCTGCAAGGTGTATTTTTATGTGTTACCTGATAAACTGGATGAACGGACATGACCTATTGATAAAAAGCTCTGCAAACCAGACTGATCACACCCCAGGGTGCATACTTTTCTAAAACAGACACAGAAACAGCAAATGGTGAAAATAAAAATACAAGAGATTACTGCCTGCTTTCCTAGTGTGATATATATTATGTCTCATTTACTGTAGCATTGCCCAGCTGATACAACAAGTCACGTATCCAAGCAGAACTGAGCCCTGCTGTTAATACAACCCTTACGCAAACCGTGTTGCATATATTACAAACATATGCAAGGCAACTTTGTAGCAGTGTTTGAACTGGAACAAGGCCAGGAGCTGCTACCAGGAGCCTCTCCTAAAATGTACCCAAAGCCTTGATCTTGTGCATTCTCTAAAATTACAGCTAGAATAACCAAAAAGCTTGATATTGGCCTATTTTTGTAGTTTAGCTGAAAGCACTGTTTATTATAAAATCAGGAAGTATTTCTTTTGATAAATCCCTCTTCTCGCTTGCATAACCTTACATACATTTTGTGTGTATCTACTAGAAGTTAAAATTTCATTTATTAACGTCAAAGTGAAACAGTTCAGCACCTTCTAAACACAGGCTTGTAAAATTAACGGTGGTTTCAAATGCCAAATGACTCCTCCAAAGTGCTGGGTTTTTTTTCAAATGCAGCTGTTGAACTTTCCCTATGATAATGTGCTAAGATAATAAGTTTAAGAAAAAAACAAAAATAATAATATGCTTAGTAAGGAAATATTTGACTCTAAATAGGTAAAATGAGAGCAATTCTAGCCTAAGCAACATACTGAAGGTCTGGAAAAATTTCTGCTTTTGTTCCTAGTATCATTGATTAGGGTGGAGTTTTCACCTCTTGTCGATCATTTATCTGTCAGACTAGCTTAATTTGGTTTTGCTTCTCAGTTTCTGAAAACTACATGGCTTATATGCACAATCCTAGACACATTCCTGGAATAAGATGATAGTGAAAACTTTTTGAAGTCCTATGAACTGTGACTTGCCATGTTTGTACTGTCATTTACAGGCTGATAGCCCTTAGCCATTACTGGCGATTGATGAAAGCAACCACTCTGGTAAAACCTTTGAGGTCTCCCCAAAGACTTACTTCCTGCATCCCAAGTCTAGCTTCTCTTTATCCACAAAAAAGTGTTATTTCAATTATTTTGCCTGCAACTGCTAGGACAGAAAAATCAGAGTCAGGAGGAAAGGTGTAAGTAGCAAATGAGGATTTTCTGCTAAAAAAAGGAAAATTACCCTGTTGCATAGCAGCATTTTTCACTTGTATTTGTAGCAATGGTGTGGGGAACAAGTTCTGTTTAAGGCTCTTCCCAGCTCACTGGTTCCACAATGTTGGTTAACCTCTTACCGCATGTTCTGTACCACAGCAGCCTAAGATAAAAAGAAAGATGAATAGACAATTGCAGAGGAAAGGGAGGAAACTAACTAATGAAGGAAAAGGGAACTGTTCCTCTTGTACTGGAAAGCAAGATAACTGGAGAGACAGGTGTGGGAAAGTAGAAAAATCCTCCTGTACTTTCTGCTGATTTCCAAAATATCCAGCCACTGAAAACCCTTTCCTTCATCAAAACCAAAACTACCTTCCGGATGTTATGTGTGACTTCCACATAACATCCAGTAAATTAATGTATCCATACCTAAGACATGTTAAAGCTACAGTAAAGAGTACCATAAAGCAAAATAAGAAACAACAGTGACAGGCTTACTGAGCTTTTTTTGGGGTTTTATGCAAGTCAAATCAATACACAATAATCCTACATATATTCCTAAATTGTTACAAAGGAACTATTACTGGGCAGTACTGAAAACTCTGACACTACAGCCACTTGAACAAGACCACATTACTATTCTGCCAATGGAGAGTACCTTTGAAGAAGATGACAGGCAGACTCCCCTTACACTGTGATTTTTTTTTATTTTATTTTATTGCAGCTGTGCCTAGAATGAGTGCATCACACATGACTGTGTCTTCAAACTGGTACAAATGAACCATAATCTAGTATTACAGGCAGTGGACAATGGTTCACTTTAGGCAAGCACCTCCCGGGGAAAAACCCTGGCAGTTTACTGACAGTTACTGAATGTGGTGGCTGAATGGGCCAAAACACCAAATCCAGATTTGTCAATGTCGAGGGGACTGTGATGTGTCGTCCACCTCCACTTGCAGGTCTGAGTACACCTCTCCACCTCGTATCAGCTCTCAGAACCAAAGGTCCATTTCTCACAGGACTACCGATATTTCTTAACCTTAACTCTCTTCATAGAGTTGCTCCCTATTTCCATGTCTGTCTTGCATTGGCAGGACAATGTCCCTGAAGTGCAGTGTAACATTTTTGAACAATGTAGACATTTAATCTCCCTTTGGCCCAATTACATTTCTGGGCATTACCGGGTATGTTTAGTCACAGTGCATATAGAGCTGGAATATCCTTGCAAACATGAGAACACCACATGAAGGTAATTGTTGGAAAGAAAGTGCCCCATTTTCTGAAAAAGAAAGATAGCTCTTCCCTTTTCAAACTTATTTAAAGGTGAGTCACACGGAGCAGTGAGTCAGGCTCTGAGAGACAGAAATTTCTCCCACTTGATCTGAATACTGTGCTCTAATTAGAAGCCACTAGGTCATTTTGGTAGCAATAGATCACACGTTCCATGGTTCAGCTGAAAATCTTGCTAAGCCTCTGTAGGATCTGATGAATAGGTTTGCTTCAGTAGTTCAGTCACACTGTGCAGCACCAGAGCAGCAGAAACACACTACAGCTCTGCAAATGAAGCTTAGGCTTGTGCCTTCCACTGCTCTGTCCACATCCCTTCATCCGCTCTGCTTTCTAACACTGCAGGATTGCCTTTCCACCTCCTAATTGGAGGACACTGGCTGAATAACTGTTAACAGGTAAAAGCAAATTGGAAGGATTAGTCTTGAAAGGGTTCTGCTCCTTTAGCTTAAATTGAGACAGGCTCAAAGGCCACTGCAGGATGAGTTTAGATTTTAACAGGCCTGTTCAGATAGATAAAGCAAGGCTCCTTTGTTATACATCACGCCTTACAGTTAGGAGAGTGCTGGTCCTAACATTTGTGGTTTTATGTTTCAGTAATTCAAAGCAGATGTATCTGTGATAAACATAATATTGTTTCTTCCTTGCTATGAATTTTCAATCCAGCTTTGAAAGACATCCAAATTCTGGAGTCTACCAATGATACTATGAGTTACCTTCTCAATGAACACTAAGCAAGACACCAAAAACTGAGAAAGCCATCAACTGTATAGGACATATGCACCTATAGGTGTAACTTCTTTAATGCACAATCACTACTGTACACAACCACTTTAAAACCTAGAAGTCCACCTTGCAGACTGCTGAAGAGGAAACAACAGAGATTTACCTAAGGCTGGAAATGCCCAGATGAAACTGCAAGCTGTTGAATGCTGTGCTTCCAGTTGAACTGTATTTCTTCCTCTCCTACCATATTTCTTCTTCTTTTACATAGAAATTAGATGAGAATAATTTCAAGTTCTCTTTTATCCCCCACCTAATCACACAAGATTTGCAAACAGGAAGACACCTGTGTGAATTTACTTTTGCTTCATAAAGCTTTCCTTCAAAATGTCATTAAACTATTACAAGAAGAAAATGTGGACCTGGTGTATAAACAGTGCTGGTTTCCACACTCAATGAAATCTGTTCTTGTAGATGTAGAAAAGATGCTGCGTTAGCATAATATGTTTCTTTCCTTCAGAAAACAGACACATTGCAAGGTTACATTTTCATTGTTTATTAAGACATACTGTCTCCACCATTTCCACAAAAATAAATAAAAAATTAAGAAAACATTCTTGATATTATACAGCTCAATAGAGCAAGAAGTTATTCTACAATGTGAATATCTATAATATTAGTTATTATAATTTTCCTTTCAGGACATAGTTGGTCTGTCAGTCAAACAGCTGAGAAATTGATGGAAATTGTCTCTTTACAACGGAAGACAGATTCTGGCACACCAGTGATTTCAAAACAAAACTGGACTTGCTTGAATACTATGCTTCTAAAAAATATTGAGTTTTTTTGGTTTGTGATAATTTATTGACTAACTAAAGTAGGACTCTGTATCTTCTATAAATAGAACATCGTTATCAAGATACTCTAGAATTATAGTCCCTCCATTGTACAGTGGATAGTCTTTATCAGATAGCCATGTTTCCAGTGTGTGTTCAAATGGCAAGGCTTCTCCAGAGGCAGTATGGCATAACCTCAATTTCTGTAAGACAAATAGCACAGAAATTAACATCAAGATTCACCTATCCAAGATGAAAGAAGTGGGGTGGTAGAGGGACAAAAGGCTAAACAAAACTAAAACCAAAATGCAACAACCTGGAGAACGTTTGTTATTAATGACGTACCTGGGATGTTGATTTGTTGTTGTCATTTTTAAGGTTTGCTAAGGAAGCTGCAAAATCTACTGCTTTGCCAATACTCCACTTACTGCAAAAGAACATGGGTTTGCTTTTCTCTTTGTTCCCTTTTGGTAAAAATACTTGAAAGTAAATTCTTTCTGTCTAAAAAAACATGACAAATGTAACAAAAAAATTATCCACAGAAGAAACACATCATTCCAGTCATATGCATCTAATAGTTTTTCAGTAAAAAACTTGAAACTTCAGCCACAAAATTACCAACTGAAATTCGTTTTATTACATTAGGACAATTTCACCTCAAAATATAAATGACCAAGATCATCAAATCAAATCCTCTCCAGCTACAGGCACATATATGATGGACTGTAAGTTCTTAGTGGTGGAGAGAACACCTTTTCCCATGAGTCCCACAGCTACAGTTAAATATGGACAGACATGAAAAGGTATCTGCCGTTGGGAGAAAAAGGTGAGTTTGAATAAGCAGTAGTTGTTTTTGGCAGCATTATAGTATCTTAAGTTAGAATGCAAAAGCAGTTAGAACAGTTCACTGTACTAGAAATGCCTGCTTCCCAAACCAACATTCAGGTCATGACCAGCTAATCCTTTATCTTGTACTGTATCCTCCTTTTATGTACTAAATACTCTTCCTACTAGACAGAAAGATTTGTTTAAGAATAATCTATGTCAAGAGTAACCAATGAGGGAGACATTCTGAATGAGATTGAGGTAAAATATAGCAAGCATGACTGCTATATATTCATCATTCAGCATTATCCTTGCTGAGTCAAAGCCAGACACTATCAAACAAGACAGAAGTCTTCTTTTTAGAGGATTTATTTATGCATTCCGTAGGAACATATGGAACTACCTCAATCATGTTCATAAAAGTGACTGAATTATAACCTGTGCATTTTCCTTGAAATTTGAGTGTTCTCCACACAAAAGAAAATCTTCAACAGCCAGTAATATTACAAAGGGGCCAAGGAAGCAGGACCTGAATCTTCCTCAAATGTAAATGACCACAACTTGTAGGACAGCTAACACAACAGCCATCCTATTACGGATCCATGCTAACATAACTCAACTGCTATCAGTGCCCCAGCTCATTCCTATGCTTGCTCCTCTCAAGATGACTAGAGAGAGTTGTTCAGCCTGGAAAAGATAAGGGACATTGGAAACTTTCTGTTGTTGCATCCCTGTAGCTATAGAGCCTATGGCCAGAATATGCCTCTTGGAATTTCTGTGTCATATCCAAGAAAACATTATTCATTCAGGGACACAATAAGTAACAGTGTTTTGCAGCATTGCCCTCCTGTTTTTGAGCTGGTCAGTCTCCAGAGGCATAACTCTCATCAGGTCTGACACCAAAAAAGCAATCATTGGCAAATGAGCTAATTGGAACAAAGAGGCCAGAGAAATGATATTTTAAGACAGTCTGATTTTCCTGAACATATAATAAGAAAGGTCAGGAAGGACCTATGGTGTCACATGGTTCAAAATCATTCTTAAAGCAGGGGGAATTTTAAAGCTGGACCTAACTATAAAGGTATATCTGGCTGCTCCAAGACGGATTCAATCAATCTTGAACATCTGAAAGATGTAGATTCCACAAATTTTCAGAACAGTTTGTTCCAAAGTTTGACCACCCTCACTGTGTGGTTTTTTTCCTATTACCTAATTGAAATTTCACAAGTTGCAGCTTGTTCCCATGCCCATCCTTTTGCTGTGCACTTTTATCACCTCCGTGACAAATGTGTCAATCTTCTCTATATAGTGATGAAGAGAACTAATACGCCTAACAGGCATTCCAGAAACCTCATATTTAAAAAACTGTCATCAAACTGGAACAAGCTGGGCAGAAGGCTAAAAGAAGTCTAGGAAGCAATTTAAACAGAGATGTGCTGAATGCTAACAGACTTAATTTATCATTGGGATTTATTGCTATTCTAGGTGATTAATCAATTAATATTCAATGAGAAAATGACTGGTAAAAGAAATTAACATACAGCAATTTGTGTTACACTATTTAGAGCTTACTGGCTTAGGAATTAGGAAGCAACTTTAAAAAATTTCTTATACGTATTGAGGGTGGATTTTTAAAATTCTATGCCACGATATTTGAAATAACTCACTTTCCACTTAGCCTGTATTTATTACAGTGGTACTACTTGTGAAGAATGCTATAAGCAGGTCTTTGTATTATGACTACTGCCTAAGCAGAGTTATGTAGTTCGTAAGCAAGTATAAAGAAAAATTGGTAAGAGATTCAGCAATGAAATAGCTGTAGTTTCTTTCAATAGTTAAATTCTGGTGTATTTAGAATTCCAAAGTATCTGGAAATGTTCAAGGCCAGGTTGGATGAAGCTCTGAGCAACCTGGCACAGTAGAAAGTGTCCCTGCCCCCACGGAAGGGGGTTGGAACTTGATCATCTTTAAAGTCCCTTCTGACTCAAAACATTTTATGATTTATTATTCAAACAGAATCATGTCCTGGAGCTATCCCATTGAAACATCAGAAAATATTAGTAACTGGACTAAATCGAGCAGTGGTTTCTTATTCAATTATTAAGGTAAAACTGGCTTCCTTTTGTCTTAAAATTGGAAGTCCCTTTTGTCTCCCTCCATACCCCAAAACCAGCAAATACAATCAGGAAACCTAAATATGTTCACTATGGCTATTCTGTGAGCTGGATTCAGGGGAACACCAACTGGGCTGTTAAAACAATTGATGAAGAAGCAATGCCAGGGCCCCAGACAGGAGGTCACCTTTTCTGGGGACCAAATGGATTGTGGGCAGGAAATAAGCCTCCTGGTCCACTTGGCAAATTAATTATGTTCACCTTCTCCCTTGAACACCTGAGGGGGTGGTGTTATACCCTTAATGGAGATAAAATAAGGAAGGCTTAGGGAAAGTTTTTGCTTGTGGTAAAGCTGATGGTCTTACCACTCTGTCAGGACTTACTCAACGGTTTGCTGACACTCCCATGCCCTCTGCTGTGCAGTCTCACAATGGCATTCATTAAAAAGAAAAAAAATCCAGGAATGCTGTGAAGATCATGGAGTTGCCTGGGTGTTCCACCTCTCCTACAAACCTCAGAGTAATGGCGCAGTCAAGAAGTGGAATGGTCCACTAAAATGAGCTATACGGCAAAGTTTCCATATGGAAAAATGAAGTAAAGCCCTACTTAAAGCTGTTTGATGTTTAAAATAACCAGCAGATGCCCCAGTGGAACAAGCTCATTTTCCTGCTCTCCAACCGGTAAAATGTCTAATAAACTCCCCACTGTCAGCCCTTCTCTTTTCTCAGGGTGACAATGTTCTTATTAACTACCCTATGAAGTTTAAAATACTTGTCCCTTTACTAACTCCCTAAGTAAAGGGCACATGGAAAACTGTTTCTAAATGGAGACTCCCTTTAACTTTCACTGAGGTTTGGATAATTCCCAAGAATGAGTAATTTCTCATCATTCCAGGTAATGAATGAAACTTGGACAGATTCTTTGGCCTGCACAAACCTGGAGTGTGCCCAAAGAATCATCACTTTACCTTCACAGGAACCTCATCTGTAAAAAGATCATCACAATGCCCACTGTATTGTCCTGACCCTTATCTGTACCTCCTTCCTCCCTGTTTCACAAATGAGATGATAATCGTGTCATTCAGTTTATGAAAATAATTTCTCAAATGGGGTTTTTACACATACAAATGGTATTGTATATGTAACACCTTCAATCTTCAGATGCTAATTCTGGGTGAGTAGCTGAACCTGCACCTGCAACATCTTGGTACGAATCTAAGTTGGTACACCCA
This sequence comes from Dasyornis broadbenti, assembly GCA_013397935.1. Classification (NCBI taxonomy): domain Eukaryota; kingdom Metazoa; phylum Chordata; class Aves; order Passeriformes; family Dasyornithidae; genus Dasyornis; species Dasyornis broadbenti. Next base: position 1,409,375 of record VZRN01002051.1, read on the forward strand.
TCCCTCAACCCTCCAAATTATCAAACTCAAACTTTTAAGGCATATTCTTATGGTAAGACTGCATTGTCCACTGTAATGCCCCAATTTATTAATTCAGTCTGCATGGGAAAACAAAGCAATTATGTGTTTCAAGGCTATATGATCTGAAATATTGATATTACAAGTATTAAGATTTGATACAATCTGCAGAGGGTCCAAGTGATAAGGAACCACAAGCTAAGATGTGCTATAAAATCCCGTGCTGCACTACTTACAAAACTGTGCTGCAGTGATTCCAAAAATCCTGTTCTAGTCTAATAATAAAATTCTATGCTCTGCTGATCATCAAATTCTGCTAAAATAATAAGCTTTAATACAACCCAGTGCTGTCATTATTCTGCCAAGAATCCCCAAAAGACCTCCTTTGTCCCTGCAGTGCTATGTGACAGCCATGTGGCAGGCAAATACATTTCTGCTATACAAGAACAGAATTTGACTCGACTGCTCCGAACTCCACACAGACATCTTATAAAAGATGTAAGACTAGTGAGATTGCTTTTGGGTACCAGGCTGAATGTACCAGGTACATTTAAGTGATTGTGGTCTTGAAAAATTAAATCTAAAACCAAGCTGAGGGACCTAAATGAAGATCACGCAGTTTAGAAAACTTTTCATTTCCTTTGAGAATTCAATTATTGAAAACAAACATCACTGACCTGAGGCAAGGACTTGTCCCCACATGCGTGCATTTTCAGTTTCATTAATGCCACTTTTGCTGCTGTCTCACTGTTTTTTGCTCCTTTACGTTTTTTGCTTTTTGCTTCCTCACTTTTTTTAGAATCTGAGAACAGTATTATTCCTGTTAGTGTGATCATTCTGACTGTTTCCTGAGCATATCATATGACATAGACCCAATTAGTCTGTTGGGTCTCATTGTATCTCCAAGAATCCCAGCCCTTTTGTGTCTGTTTATATCCTCCCAAGGTCATGTATCAGGTACTCCCTCTTCAAGAATATTCGGAATTTTTACAGGTCTAGCAGAATTCCTTTACTCTGAAATGTAGATGAATACAACCGTGATGTAAACACAGGCTGCAAAAGCCAAATAAACACAAATTCTTAAGTTTCTACACCTGTGGCCATCACAACATTCATATGGCAACAGTTTCAGGTGCTCCTTTCTACACATAACCCCACTGTCTAGCTGGGCAGTGCTGTTTATTCTCCTTCCTGTCCTAAAGCTTATTCAAAATCTGCAAAACATTACATTGTAGAATCAGACTTTTCTGGCCATCTTGACTGTGTAGGTGTGATCCCAGCAGATTGACATGCACATCCAACACAACTGCATTTTTGCACATAAATTAATATGCAAATAATAATGGCTAGATACAATTCATTATATTATAGTACTTGTAGAATGACAACAAGATAATAATTCTGAAAAAAAACTGTGCCATATTTATTCTTTAGAGATTCTTTTCATACTGTTGTTTTGTCTCAGTTTAGATGAACAGTATTAAATACTGCCATGTAAATTTAGGGCTATTTGACCAAGGAACCCTCATCTTTTCTTCTTATCTGGTCATACCTGACCCCTCAAAGGAAGACAGAAGCTCAAATAGCATTCTAACAAAAATATAAGAAAAAGAATATATATCCCTCTGTACTTACCTATAATATGTTGAACAAGCTGCTGTGTGGCAGCCATTCGAGGCTTTGGTGCGTCCAGCTTCTCACATTCATGGTCTGATTGATGACGATGTCTGTAAACAACAACATAAAACTTTTATTGCCTTTTCCATACATTAATGAATGAATATTGATGTTTAAACACTCTGTTCCACTCACCTGAGGCAAAAATGTTTTTCACAGTAAGGACATAAAACTGGCAAAAGCTCCTTTCCATTGCAGTCCTTGTATGAGCATGGGTAAGATCTGTGCTGATCAGGTTTCACAGAATTGTTTCTTATATTCACCTAGGAATAAGTACAAAATATTTTGTGTAAATAAACAGATACTACAGATACAAGTTACCCTCCCAGCTTTCTCAAAAATCTATGCCAGCTCTTGATTCTATGGACAAATCTGGTCCAGCTATTCTCTCCTACTTTTGCTATGGTTATGTTTAGCTCAGAGGCAGAAAAAGAACCATCATTCTACTCAAAGCTGATTTACTTCTGAGAGGCAGAAAAAGAGTAGATTAATTTTTTTTAAGCTTTTCACATTCTCAGTTAAATAATTCATGCTTATATACTATGTGCATTCATCTTGTCTGAAAACACACAGCTAAGTTGCATGGAATTTTAATTTTAAGGTAGTCATATATTATTAGATTACCTCAGAACACCCATGAGCATCCCGGCTCCTATGCTGAAGGCTTTGTGGAAAAAGAAGAAAATATCACACTGTTATCAACATTCCAGGAAAAAAAAAAACTGCATGTGAAAACTTTTAAGCGTTTAAAGAATAATCAGACAAGTTTTATCATGGGAACACTTCAATTAGATAATGAATCTTTTCCAAAGCTTGTTTTACCCTATGCATTTCACATCTTGAATGGATAGACCATGTTCTTTCTCAGTATGTAAAACATTTAGCTTTTAGACTTTATGCCTCAAGATAAACAAACCATTTCAAGAGCATGAAGACATTAGCATGCCTAAGAGTTCAGTTCAAAGCAACCAGAGTTTGTCTGTTATAACAGATTTTCAATCACCTTGCATAACAGCAGAAATCCCTTAAGGGCTTCTCATATGTTAGAAGTGAAATGTGCTCTCAATCTCCTTGAGTTTCTCTCAGCTGCCCTCTGCTAATCTGAAGTGTAAATCAAAGTGCAGGCCCTGATTTTAACCTTGCAAGAAACTTCAAATTTTTTCCTAGAAGAAAACATACCCAGACACCTCCTTTTATGACAAGGTCACCCATCTAGTTGACCTCGGGAAGCCAGCAGATGTGGTGTTTTACATTTAGCAAAGCTTTTGACACTGTCTCTCAGAGTGTCCTTCTGGACAAAATGTCCATCACACAGCTAGACAAGTCTGTAGTACGATGGGTAAGCAACTGGCTTATGGTTTGGGCTCAGAGAGTCACAGTAAGTGTGACTGCTTCAGGGTGGTGGGCAGGCACCAGCAGAGTTCCCAGGGCTCAGTATTAGTGCCAGTGCTCTTTAATATTTTTATAAAGGATCTGGATACATGTTATGCTTGCCAACTATACTAAACTAGGAGAAGCTGTGGACTCCCTTGAGGGTGGAGAAGTCATACAGAGAGATTCTGGACAGACTAGAGACCTGGGCAGTCACCAACTGTATGAAATTTAACAAGAGCAGGTGCAGGATTCTTCACCTGGGACGAGGAAATCCTGGTGACCAGCATACAACATGAGGAAATGGAATGAAGCTGTGTCATGGGAAGCTCAGGCTGAACATTAAGAAAAAGTTCTTCATGGCACCAAGCCTGTTCAAGGAGTGTCTAAATGACACTTAGTTGTATGCTTTAGTTTTAGTCCTGTGAGGCATAGGGAGTGGGACTTGTTGGCCTTTGTGGGACCCTTTCAACCTGAGATACTCTGTGATTCTATGAACTTACCAAAAGACACCTGAACAGCCATCACATATGAAGGGAAGAAAATCTGAAACAAAGAGATTTGTTTTCAGTTAAGACAACATGGTTGTTGTTTTACTAACAGTTTCTAGCTTAATTTTCACATGATTACCTTTTGCTTACCAATATCACAGGGTAGGTATCTTTTTAAGAATACTTAGCAACTGCATCTACCCTTTACCTAAAGTGGCTTTTGTTAACTCCCCTAATCAGTATTACAGAAAAACATATCAGCAGATAAATTATATACATTCCAAAACTTAGAATTAGGCTTTAAATTCAAATTTTTTTCAGTATCAAACTCTGACCCTGGAACATTCGGCTAGCCATCAAAATTACCAGTTATGTTAAAAATTGAATTTATTGCGAGACCACTAAAAACACTATTTATTGACACTGGACAATTTACATTTTATTTTATGGGTTGCCAACTGGAGGAGATGTTGTCTCTGTGCAAGGGAGAGCACCTCTTCCATTGGACAGTCATGATGATCCTGCCCCTTCTTGACATCATATCATGCATACTGTCCTTGAGTGATTTAAACTGCACACACTTCCTACGCCTCTGTACACATCCCCTGCCTACCACATAAATTCTTACAGATGAAATCACTTTGCTGTCTGCCGAACTCCACCACAACACCCCTGGCAGCAAATGCCAGCTCCAGCCCATTACCCCGCTTCTCCATCCTTCAGATTTTATGTTAACAGACTACCACGCAACTGGACCACGGAGTTCAGGTCACGATCATCTCGCGCCCTTCATCTCAGAGTAGTCCCATCAGAAAGCTTTCGATACAGGCGGTTCTGTTGCCTGTTTCTGAGAGGCTACATTTCCAGTAACACTTCCCGAGATCAGTGAAGCCAAGCAAGTGTGAAGAAGGAGCTATTAACTACCCAGTGACACAGCCGAGACGACAGGCCCTGGTACTGGACCGTGCAGAGCTGCAGCAGCACGGAGGACAGCCCGAGCGGGGGGCACCCCTCGCAACCCCCGCCCCGCCATCGCCGCTTTCGCAGGGACCCGCCGCGCTCTCCCTTACCGAGCTGGCGGCA
>VZRN01002051.1:1414546-1467025 GCA_013397935.1 Dasyornis broadbenti
TAGGTTCCGGGCAATCTGTGCTTACCGACCCTTGTCGGCCCAAGAGAAGCCTCAGACTTCAGCGGGCCCAGAGCCGCGGCTGCTGCTCATCGGACTGTTATGGGGGGGAAAGGGCATGGTTTGTGTCTTGAATCGCTATTTGCATCGTCCCTCGGGGCAGAGCCTGTTCCCGGAGGCCGAGCGGAGAAACCCCGGCTTCCCGAAGCACTTCGTGCACCCTGTAACAAGTTGATACCCTTGCGGTTTCCTTAGCGGCGTACCCATCACTTTTGTAAAAAGCCACATTCCTTCAGAATTCAGTGTTATTTTCCCAGCCCTGACCCGCGTGCACGCCTATGGCCGAGTGTGATGCCCTCCCAAAACACCTTCCTGCGGGACGTGTCCAGTTCTGGGCTCCTCAGGAAGAGAGAGACATGGAGGTCCTGGAGCGGATCCAGCAGAGAGCTACAAAATTGATCAAGGGTCTGGAGCATCTCCCTTCGGAGGAGAGACTGAGAAAGTTAAGCCTCTTCAGCCCTGAGAAGAAGCGACTGAGAAGGGACCTCAGCAATGTCTATAAGCGTATGAGAGGAGGGTGCCAAGTGGCTGGGGACAGGCTCTTCTCAGTGTTGCCCAGCACAAACTGATGCACAGGAATTTCCACCTGAATATGAGAAAGTAATTTTTTACTATGTGGGTGACCACGAACTCGAACAGGTCTCCCAGAGAGATTGTGGAATCTCCCTCCCTGGGGGTGTTGAAGAACCTCCTGGATGCAATCCTGTGCCATGTGTTTTGGGAGGACCCTGCTTGAGCAGGGAGGTTGGACCAGATGACCCACTGTGCATTCTGCGATTCTATGACATGGGAAAAAAGTAGGGGGGAAGCACAAACTCGACAGCCGTCTCCGCAGCGCTGCCCCGGCCCGGGACCCTGCGGCTGTCCCGCGGAGCTCGACGGCTCCTCCCGGGGCTCTGCCCGGGCCTGGCGGAGGGCAGCGGCAGCTCTGCCTCCCCGGAGCCGCCCCCTGGACCGCCCCGCCGCCAGGTGCGGTGTCTCCGCCGCCCGTGAGCTCAGCAAGTGCTGTGACGGCGTGTGCCGGGCGGGGTGTGCCTGCGGACCGGGCTGGCCAGACCTTTCCGGCGGCGGGTGCCGAGCCGGGATCGCCGCCATGAGCAAGATCTCCAAGTTCTTCAAGGGGGGCGGCTCGGCCGCCTCCAAAGGCCGCGGGGGTCCCTCGCCGCAGGAGGCGCTGGCCCGGCTGCGAGAGACGGAGGAGATGCTCAGCAAGAAGCAGGAGTACCTGGAGACGCGGATCGAGCGGGAGCTGGCGGTAGCCCGGCAGCACGGCACCAAAAACAAGCGAGGTGAGTGCGGGCCGGGCCCCGCGAGACTAAATCCCGGGTCTGGAGCGCCGTGGGTACTGGGAGAACTCGGGGCTTGCCGGGGCTGCGGCTGAGCCGGGTCACCTGGCTCCGCAAGTGTGCAGTGTGATTCGGCTGTGGGCTCCGAGCAAGTGTCACCCCACGCCAGGCGGGATGGTGATTTTGAGTCTTTGGCATCTGTTAGTGTTTAATGCATTGTGAATTCATGTGGCGGGGTGAGAATTTGTTATTCCTCACAAATTTCTGCGGTTTCCTGTGCAAAACTCCTGTTCGTGCTTTGCATCACAGTCGGTGCTGGTACTGGTTGGATACACAGAGGGCAAAGTACTACTGTTCAGTGTGCGGAGCAAATTGCTGCTTGGGGGCTCAGCAATGGCTGGGCAGGTGGCAATGGAAATGAAGAATGTGATCTCCTGTATATTCATGTATAAATGCACATTATCCCCATTGCTGACAACTGAGGAACAAAGTGATGCAATGACTTGTCCAAATCATGTAAGAAGTATATGTACAACTGAAAAAGGAATGATAGCTTAGAGCATTAATGACTACTGGTCTAGGATGCTGTTAGCTACAAAGGAGAGGATGCTAAGGGATCAGAAGGTCTAGCTCCTGTGTATACTGATGTTGTCATCCTTGGGAAGCAAATGATGGTAGTCAGTGACTTGGGGATATACAGGCCTCAGAGAAACAAGTTAATTACTTCCTGAAGTCACATGGAGCCTTATTTGTCTATTCTGAGCTGTATTTTTCTTTAAATGCTTCAAAACAGAAAAAAACCATTTTGAATTAAGTATTTGTGATGTAACAAGAAAGTAAGTAGTTTGCCTGCTCTTTCTATTACTCAGTAATTAAAAAAATAATGCCCTGTAACATAGAACTTGTGAGGAGCTTCATGTTAGAGCTTTTTGGTTTTGCCTTTAATGTATTTGTTATACTTTAGCATTTAATGATTATTAGCAAGAAGCAGTTTAATTAAACTAGCTTTCAGTTAGAATGGATTTAAAATCATGGATCAAGATGGGACAGATTTGAAGGCACAGTCAGGGGGAGTAAAGCCTGTTGAGCAGCACAACTGAGCCAGCTGCTCTGGAGCGTGGGAGCTGTCAGGGTTGTCCCACTCCCACACTTTCTACTCCCCTGTCTTCAACTGGAGTGTCTCTTGGTCTCTTGTCCAGGTACTGGCACCTCTGTGCTATCACTGTGTACTAGATCAGGGAGGTGATCCAGCTATAAGCCAGTTTGCTATGGCACAAAGTGACCAGGTAGTTCCTGTGGGTGAATTCATTGTGCAAAAGCCCAAGCTGCACAGCTGGTGCAAGAAAATAGGTTGGTTCTTATCAGTGTAGCAATTCCGGGTTAAATCTAGACATGCTGCTCTGGAACTTCATTGCAAACCTGAACTATAAATTGGCACATTTGCAGGTAGGAAAACACTTCCTGCCTCGCTCCTGCCCTTGTGCTGCTCCCTTCCTTTCCCTTAGCAGAGCTCCCTGAAGGGTGTGTTTCAGAAAGCTGGATGTTGTAAAATATTGTGGTTTCCTTTGTTTGGTTTATTTTTTTTACCCAGGATAGTTTAAATTCCACTTACCCAGTTGACCTGATAGCTGCGTGAGTGTTCATGCACCTGCCAAGGAGAGTGTGGTGCAGAGACATAAATGAGAAATTGTTGGGAAAAAGTGGATCTGCTTCTCCTTTAGCTTAGCTGGTTGATGGTGGTTTCAGGTATTTGTTGGCCTTCAGCTTCAGGCATGCAGCGTTTGATATCTTAAGCTTTTCTCCCAGGTCATTGTTTCCACTACAGTGGTCAATATGCAATTACCCTAGTTTTTTATGAAATTGTTCATGGAATTATATTGCAAACTGGATTGTTGAGCTCACCATGGTTAAAAATAACCACCTTTTATTTTGTCATATGCTCAGGGACTAACAGTTAAGGACAGTAAAAAGGCAAGAGTAGGGCAAAAAGTGCAGTGTGGCAGTTTTTATTCATGCCAGAAATGGTTCTAAAACCAAAATGGGATAGTGTAATTACAGTCAGAGGAGAAACAACATAAACTAACCTTGGTGTGCCAAAGTACTTGAATTTAGCAGGATAGTCAGTGAACTTAAATCCCCAATAATATGTCTTCATTTGATATGTCATTTGCTTTGCAGTTTAATTACTGTTGATTTACATATAACAGCATATTAGCTGGTGTACTGTACCATTTAGCTCAGAGAAAATCTGTGCTAACCAGCATGTCTTGTAACATTAGGTAAAAATACACACAAATGAGAGAATAAAGGTTTTAATCTACGTTGTCTTTTTACAGTGAATGTTTCAGAGGGACATCACTGGTAATTTTTGATATGTTTGTTTTTTGGTTTTTTTTTTTTTTTCTTAATTGCATCTGTGTAGAAGTCTATGGAAACTAAAATGGAACTGTCTGCAACTGGAGCAAGATGTATCTAGGGATAGAAAATGTGCCAAATTAGCATGATCTCACTTGATGAGTCTAAGTCAGTTATACCAACACAAGAGAAAGAAGATTCAAGCACCAGCAATTTCTCATGACTTCATATGACTCTTGAATGGGTTTCATGTGACATCAGTAGGCTTAACTTTGTTTAAAAGCTGTAATGTGTTAGCTATGCAATAGATGTGAAACATCACTGAAATACTCCTGGCTTTTCCTTTATGAAGTGAGTATCTCTGCAGTTCCTGTACCTAATATGAAATTAGCTGTACTTTTGAGGTGATACATTTCCAGCATTCCCCATTAATATCTGATTGTAGCTAGACCACTTCAGGGGTTTTTGTTTGCTGAAATGCCTCCTGCAGAGGTTATGTCATGAGAAGCAATATTTTTTTCATGGTTACAGACTTTCTAATCTCTCCATTCCAGCACAAACTCTTTTTTTATATCTCTTGCTGTACTTTTTGGGGGTATCTCAGTTTCAGCCAGTGCATAACTACCAACTCCATCTACAAATTGCCTTTCTTTTCCATTATTTTGAAAGATATACAGAAAAATTTGAAGAACAGGAAGTGATACTGCGTATTTGAGAACTTTGTTTAAAAGGAAATGTGTTTTCTGAAGCATGCCTGTAATTGTGAAAATAACATACACGTGAATGTGTGTTGTTTCCACCCAGTGTCTTTCACAGATCCTAAAAAAATAGAAAAGCTTAATAAAAGGAACAAAGTTAGGATAAGACATCCAGAATAGGATTAAATCTTAAGCATAAAGAACCACATGGTACTAACGAGGACAAAACCTATGAAGAAAGTTGGAATAACAGGGAGGGTTTCACAAGTAGATGCTGCTAAATATGTTGTATGTTACATTTGGGTGGGGCTTATGTAGCCCTGTAGCATTCCTTTGCAGTGAGGTAGGTGTTACCAGGAGGCTGTTGAAGCCAAACAACGATGTGGTAGTTGTGTGCTATGATGGACACGCCAGTCATGCCTACAGCAAGCTGTGGGACAGGTTGGGAGTGAAGGTTTCTGGTGGGGTCATAAAAAGAAGCCCTTAGTGTGTCTTTGCTCTGCCAGTTGCAGCGGTTGGTCTCTGTCTTGCATGATCATGTTTCAAATGTCTTGCCATGAACTGGAATGTTTATACCTGGTCCAGTGCATTATTGTTCTTGATTTACCTTCTCAGTTGTAACTGCACGGGGCTTCCTCCACAAGGATTATGAGTGCTGATAATGAGCTTAATTAGGGTCCTATGATTTTTATAGCCTCAACAGCATTGCCTTTGGTTGTCCCTGGTGTAAGGGAGATCAAGGCCTGAGGTGGAGCTTTGTGAACTGTATCCAAGAATGGCATCTGGTATTTTCACAGTGGTGTTACATCTTCTAAAGAAACACTCTTTTCCTACTTCACTAGTTTCCTCTTGGGGATTATAAGGATTACCTGACAATCCTTTTATTTCTGCTTTAGAAGATGAGATCGTTGGTAATTTCTGTACTGAAAGGTATTGGTGGTGGGCTTGACAGGTAAAGGTGTTATTACTGCACTGTCTCTTTTCATTCTGATCTGTCATGAAACCATGAGGAGGGTGCCACAACTCTTCCTATGTCATTAGTTGTGTTTTTCCTTTTGAAATCTGGTTATTCAATGTGGCCAGGATTCCTATAACCCAGCTACGATTTCCGCTTCCTTAATAAAATGTCAGCATTGTAGTGATATTGGAAAGATGCCGTTCTATATGTTAATAATAGTAGTTCATTAATACGCAAACTTAAACTGACATCATAGTCTTCAGTTGTTCCAGACACCTTGACTGTAAAATAAAAACTCATATTAAGCATTGGTTCTTAGTCTATGAGATGTGTCCTGATTACTGGACTCAGGGGTACAGGAAATGTGCTAAAGCCCAGCCAATTGCCATTATGACTATTATGAAATTCGGGAGTTGAATTGGCTTCTTTGGAGCACAACAGAAAAGTGGGGTTTTTTTTGTTTTTTTTTTCCTGGAGAAGCCCTCCACCTCTTCCTGAATGAATTGGTGTTGATTAAATTTACTTCCTCAGACTCTACCTCTGCTCAAACTCATCCTCCCCAGGCTGTCTTCCTTCTTTGTGATCTTTGAAATGGGGAACGCCATTTTTCAATGCCATTCTTGGACCTTTGATAAAGTAAGTTTGTGTTCTCTGCTCTATTTTTTGTATTTTAATAGATATGTTCTTCTCCAGTTTGGTAATTAGAATGCAATAGCATTATAAGGAAGAAGTATTTCAATCCTGTAAGAGTTGCACACAAATTTTAAAATGCTTGGAATGTGCAGTAGAAAAGCACTAAAAACTCTTGATATTCTGTAGAACACAGAAAAATAGATTTCAAATAACAAGGAAATTCTCATAAATTAGCTATAGGAGCTACTATAGCAAAGTACTCTGCAATAAAGGGCATTAATTTAATACAAATCAGGAAAATCATAAACTGTGGTGTGAGAATTTATAATGCCTTGATTTATAAGGAAGGAATATGAATTAATTTCCTATGAAGTGCTTTGTTCTGTAAGTCACTGGTAAAACTAAAAAGAAGGAAGATAATATGTTGCACTACAATAATTAGGAAAAGCTGTTTATGAATAGGTGAAGTCACAGAGAGTTTAGCTTCTCCTATGTTTTCTTATTTTGGGTGTGGTTTAGTTAAATGATCTTCAGGATTTTGAAAAAAACTACTTTGTGTGTAACTGAGGAAACCCATTTTCTCTGTGAGCAGCCAATCATAACAGCACCATTGTGAAGTCCCTTTTCTGAATTACACTGACTGGAAATACTGCCCTGTGGTTAGATGCTTGCTCCAGCTGATATCTGCATCAGCTTGTTAGTGCTGACACTTTAGTGTCCTCTGTGGCACAGCTGGTGTTATACACAGTTTCAGACTCTTACATTTGTCTGGAATCTCTAGCTTCCTAACCTAAGAATCCAGGACCAAATCTGATTCAATGGAAGCTAAGAAAGGAAGTGGCTGGTATCCTAACACTTCCAATAAAAAGCATAAATAAGTAGGAAAATAGTAAGTAGGTAAAGATTGTTTGGGGTTAAGTCAAAATGATGTGTTTTGAAATTGCCAGTAAGAATTTTACAATTCTTACATTTGTTGTGCACATGACATCATCTGGTGTATGTGTATCTTCTTCAGAATATGCATGATCTTTAGACCATCCCCAAAACCTGGGAAAATCTTGGATTTGAATACCATGATTAATTTGTTGTGATTGCAGTTTGCTGTCCTGAAACATCTTACTGCAGGTAGTGGAAGGCATCTTAGTGTGAATGCCTGTCCTCGTGCAGCTCATGATGAGCAATTTTGATCATGTTGATTCAAGCAGTTGTCAACAAAGCATTAACTTTTTTAGTGTGTTGTTACACACAATAAATCTATGTGCCCTCCTTGGGGTGATCCTAATTTCATTCAAAAAGTTGTGTATCCCAGTGTCAAGGTTCAGTGTTACTGCACATGGGCAATTATTTGAATAGGATGCTGCTCTTGGTTGAGTTTGGAGGGCTGCAGGGCTGCTGGTGCTTGGTGGCTCTGAATCTGTTTGAAAAAAACAAGTGTAGGAGACAAGGGAAGGGATGGCGGCGTTAATAGTATTGAAAAATCCAAACTGGGTTAACTCAGTTTCTTGGTTTCGTTTGGTGGGGTTTTTTTGCCTGGCACATGTGTAGTTTGGAAAGGACAGTCGTCAGGAAATGCTTGTGGCAAGACTGTGTGTGTTCCACACCCTGAGGCCAAGAGAAAGTCCTTTTCTCCTCCTGCTTGTCACGTGCATTTATTCTGGTAATGATTTACTCTGGGCAAAGTATGCTGCTCATAACTTAGTGAATATAAAAGACTAATCTTGACAATTTACAAAGATAGTGGAGTGTAGCTGGATTTGACTGTGCCTGTGTCTACAAAGTTCTTTATGTTTTCAAATTCTAAGGTTTAAAGATCACGTTCCTAAGTGACTGTAAGAAATAGATGAGCTAAAAGCTGGAGAAATGCAAATCCTCCTCTGATTTAATGCACCTGCCTGGCTGGGTCATTTGGGCTCACTGTTGCACTTCAGTTACTGCTGCTGAGACAAAGTGTAGAAAGCACCATTGGTGGAGTTGTGGTTGTCATGACAGATCTTCTTACAGTCTTCCTTAGGTTCTGCTTTTTGCAGCTTCTTCTTTTCTTCTTTCTTCTGTTTCCTCCTTTCTGACTTCTCTCTGATGTTTTTCTTTTTCCTTCCCATCTTCCCTGCTTTGCCTGTGTACACAGGATGGAGTTCAAGATCTCCCACAGTGGAGGAAGAAGCTGCTTTTTCCTGTGCCGTTGAAAGGAGTTATCTAAAAGAGGCTTCCCAGCATGTTCATGCAACAGCATGTTGGTGATTAACAGGCTACTGATCTGGTGTGGTCAAAGTTTGTCTCCCTAATAGTAAGGTAGGAGGGTGAGAATTATAAATTCTGCAGCACCAAGCTGAACTACTTGTCCTTGCATTTGCTATGAAAACACACAGTGCACTTTGCCTCTTCCCATTCCAGCTGCCTTACAAGCACTGAAGAGAAAAAAGAGATATGAGAAACAGTTGAATCAAATTGATGGGACACTTTCAACCATTGAGTTCCAGAGAGAGGCTTTGGAAAATTCCCACACCAACACAGAAGTGCTCAAGAACATGGGTTATGCTGCGCAAGCAATGAAAAAAGTACATCAAAATATGTAAGTGTTTTCTAGTAGCTTCCAAGTTGAACTTACTAATCACTTTCAAATTATTCTGTCACTACAGATTGTTGTATCAAATTAGATAGTTTTGACTTCATTTTTGGTTTGGGCATTCAGTGTCAGGAATGCTGTTGGTGCTGTAGTGTTATATTTGGCATAAAAATATAATTTCTTAACAATAAATCTAGAAGGAAGTTCACTTAACTAGTGAGATCTGTTTTTTAAGTCTGCCTTGGCAGTGGAGCATGGCCTCTGCCCTTGGTTTGTCAAGAAGAAAATTTAGTTGCAGAAACTAAGTGGACTCTTTTCCTCAAGAGTCCATAAGCTGGACTGTGGGATTCAAAGTACTAATTAGACCTAAACTTCCCCACCCCCACCTACATTGATAAAATAAAAATTACCCTTTTTTTTTTCCTTTATATGTTGTAAATTGTTTCAAGAGGTGTTTTCCTGCCTGAATAAACAGAGTTAAACCAGAAGGGTTGTTCTGGGAGAAGTAAACAGGAACTGAAACAATAATGAACTTAACAATAAGGGGAAACCTTTAAATGGGGTACAGTTCTGTTAAGTTCCCCCCAGTTCTGGTGAAAGTTTAACATCAAAAAAATACATGAAATCATAGAATAGTTTGGGTTCACAGCAACCTTTAAATATAATCTTGTCCAAACACCCTGCAATGAATAGGAACATCTTCAACTAGATCACCTTGCTCAGAGTCTGTCCAACCTGACCTTGGATGTTTCTAGTGATGGGTGCATCCACCATCTCTGGGCAACCTGTGCTGGCGTTTCACCACACTCATTGTAAAAAGCTTCTTCCTTGTATCAATTCTAAATTGAACCACTCTTAGTTTAAAACTGTTGCCTTCTGTCCTTTGTAACAAGCCATGAAAATGTTTATCCCCATCTTTCTTATAAACCCCCCTTAAGTACCAAAAGGCCTGTAAAGATGCTGACTTCAGGGATCTGCTGAAGGGGCGGGACTGGCTGGCAGAGATATGAGGAGCAGAGAGAGGGAGAGACACATTCTGCTGCAATTTGACTTCTGTTATAATCCCAATGTGGAAGAAGTTGGACTGGGTGTGGGGGAGGAAAACTACTTCCTGTGAATTCTGCTGTTTATAGAGTCAAGGGCATAAAAAGAAAATAGGGTCTGTTCAAGTGAGTCTTTTCTGTTGGATTTGAATGATATATCTTAAAAAAATGTTTCCATGTTACCTTGCCAGGGATTTGAACAAAATTGATGATTTGATGCAAGACATCACTGAACAGCAAGATGTTGCCCAGGAAATTTCAGACGCTATCTCAAACCGGGCCGGCTTTGGTGATGAGTTTGATGAGGTTAGTACTTCAGGCCTGTGAGTTTTAACTCCATAGTTATTTTGCTCTGCAGTGGTTTGTTTCTCAAAAAGTGTAGATGTGAAATTCCTTGGTTCTAGTTTACCCTATTTAGGACAATGGTATAATTTTAATATAAATATAAAAATTAAATAGAACTATTAATACATAAAAATTACAATGTACTAAATAGAAATCAGTATATGTAAAAATATAAAAATTATTTTTATTTTTGTATGAATTTTAAGAAAAGCATTTTTAACTGCACTCCTGTAGTTATTTTTCTCAGTGGAGCCACAGAAGGAGGTCACTAAAACATGTAGTTTGTTCTACTCCAAGTGGACACTGAAACATGTAAATTTTTGTGCTCCAAATAGACATCCATTTGACTAAGTGCATGTCCCTATGTCATGAGCAGGCTGCTGTTCATAATTCTGAATGTTTGGACCATTTTTTAAACGTCATTTTTGGTCTTGGAGATGCAGGTCCTTTCCCTGTTGTTCAGTTCTTCCACAGAAGTAGATCTGATAGGTAGAAGCTGGAGGAAATAAGGTTTCATCCTAGAGCTCTTTTTTTCTGAATAGCCCACAAGGCATTTAGGACTTTCGGAAAATTTGTTGCAGTATCTTTCATCCAGTGCACCCAGATTTGATTTTGTATATCTAAGAAGGATATTACTTATTTCTGATCCAACCATGGTTGAGGACTCAAGGGTCAAGGATACTCAAAATTCTTGTAATCTGTGAAATGCACTGATGGGTGTCAAGCTCAGTACCACAACCAGTTTGGTTTTGTTTTTCAGTTTTTATTTTGTTTCTAATTTAGTTTCAGTTTTGTTTCTAATTTTATTCCTTGTCCCGTTTCTAACTTCCACTGTCCTATTTTCAATGTTCAAGCACCAAGGATCATTTGAAGAATGTTCTGAATATTCAAACAATTCACTCTGTCCCCAACTAATTTGTTCTTACCTGCCCAAATGGACAACAAAGAAAAATATAAATGCTATATGTACATATTTACTTGATTGGGATGAAGAGGCTGTTTCATTCAACAGTTCTAATTTGTTGAAAATAAGAATAGTTCTTTGTATTTTGTTCCCATTACCTACTTTCCTGTTTTTCCACTTCAGATGTAAACTGACTTTCCAAGAAACCATTTAGTCATTCCTGGTACAAGGAATTGATTTGACTCAGTATAAACTGAGCTTCAAACAATTGAAAAACATACTGCCATCCCAAATAGCTGTCCAGTATCTTACTTTTCATTAGTGCTTAACTTTTTGGACTCTAGGAGTAGTAAGCATGTTGTAGATTGGCCTGAAAGTTCCTAAGAGATGCTCGTTGAAGCTGATGTGCTTTGTTCCTGTTTGGGAAATAAGCCACTGTCACTTTGGGCATTGTTGTACCAGCTTTTGCATAGGAGCCTAATACTTACAGCATTTGGGCAGTAACTGGGGAACCTGGTTTGCAGGCCACTGCAGCTAAAGAGTGCTAGAATCAATGACTTAACTGCTGAGATACAAGGTGGTTTATGTTGAAGGGTAGAATTTAATTTTATTTTTTTGAAGGATTTTTTTTCCATGCACTTGGATGCATTTTCTCTTCACATGTGTCCCGTGGGTGTAAAAAGACCATGGAAGCATGTGATTTCTCCTGCTCCAGACAGGCACAAACATAAGGGTTCTTTCTCCCTGTGTTGTCACAGGGTATGTTTGCCTTAAATTATAAAGCCATGAGAAAGTAAATCTAGGTTTGAAGTCCTGTGGTGGCTGTGCAACTATCATTTTAACTTCTACATTGGTGATAAAGTATAAATGTGTAGGCAAAGCCCATTTCAATAGGTAGTAGCTCTTACTTTGCTACTTTTTTGACACTTCCCCCCTCCCCTCTCCAGCAGTCTTTGCCCTTTATAAACCATTTCATCAATGTGGCAAAGGTCCATTTCGCTACAAATGTATGACATTTAGCTTCCTTTCTTTGGGAAACTTCAGCCAAGGAGTAAGTCCTTTGCATTTTTAAAAAGTGTACAGCCTTTTTATTTTTAGCATTGTACAAGTGGATTAGATCATCTATCCAAATGACCTTCTGCGCCTAAAAGGCCAAGAGAGTTGCGTGCTTCTAGAGTGAATAGCAGGACCCAGGAGGACAGTTTTGATTCCAGTGCAGCTTTGAAATCACATACAATCCTGAACTTACGTACTAGGGCTGAGGTATAATGTTTAATGACAGTCTGCCTTACAGCCAGTGGAAGGTGTTTGCTTTTGAATATGGGAGAAATGGCACATTAAAGTTAGAATCCATTGAAGAGTACAGGCTCTAGATTTGGAACAAACCTGAGGACAGCAGAGAGGCTTTTTACTCCTGTGTTTGCCTTTTTGACATGTATTGTACTCCTGTTAGTTTTGTTTCTAATTTAATTTTTGTCCTGTTTCTAACTTCTATTGTCCTGTTTTCAATGTTCAATTAAGGTTTACTGTTATTGCCTATACGTAGTAAAAATTACACTTTTAATATGCTATTTCCTGATATGTGCTTTCAGGTGTAAACTGTTTTTTCAGTAGTACTTTGCTTCCTGGTGGTTAAATGTGTCCTTGCATGTGATCACTGTCAGTATTTGTAAATAATGTTTTCCTTGAATTTAGGATGAGTTGATGGCAGAATTAGAAGAACTGGAGCAAGAAGAACTGAACAAGAGAATGAGAGATGTCAGGCTGCCGAGTGTTCCATCCACATCGCTGCCTTCTCGCCCTGGTAAACTGCCTGCTTGCCATTTTACATTTCTCATGATTAAGCCATGTTGTGAGAAAGGAGAGAGGAAGAGAGGATTTCATGATATGCATTTAACTCTGTTTTAACTTTTAAAATATTATAAATTCCCTTTCCTATTTTTGTATCTGCTTAACAGAAAAAGCAGAGTGGAATTCCGTTTTGCTGTATGAAAACATTTAGGACCAAATTCTCTGTAGATTTGGGGAGACAAATTTGGGGAACTTGACCTTGCACATGCACTGATGAATCTCCTACTGAAATATAGTGAAATCATTGAGGAATGGGAAGCCTTTTTTTTTTTTTTTCTTTTTGGCAATTAAATCCTTAGTCTCGTTCAATTAGAGTCTGACCTAGATTCAAAATGTTTACGTCATGAAGATCCAGCTTTGCAGGGTAGTGGTTTGATATTTTCCACTGGTATTTTAATTAGAAATGAAGGACGCAGCAGGAAGTACATATTTAAAGACATATTTCATTCTTTTGCTTTCTTTATGCTGAACAGGCTTATTCCTGGTATTTAGCTGTAGTTTTATTTTTCTATAGATCTGGCCTGTTCGTTTTGAATTAAGCCAGAGGCAGTCAACTTTTACTACACTTTTCATTGTCAGTTGAAAGACTTACTGCGTACTGACATTAGTAAAAGAATATAAATACTTGATGGTAAGGACACATGTCACACAGGTTATTTATGGTTTCTGCTGCAGAACAGGTTACCTAGACCAGCTCGACTCAGATACTATTATATGTGTTTTGGCAGATGGCACTTAAATACTGAGAAGCAGTTTAAAATGTTCAAGCTGAGACTATGGCCTCATCTACTGAAGTCAATTGCAGAACAACTAGTAAAAAAGGAAAAAAAAAGGGTGATTTAGAAAAACTGAAAATTCAGTCTGGCCATTTATGGTTTGTTCATACATTGTCTTCCGGATCCAGCTGTGCCAGTTGACATTTTTATTAAACCCAGATCATCTCCATGTGCTTCTCACTATTTAAATTTTCTACTTCATCCATCTGTATGGCTGCTTCAGGCAAAATGAGCTGGTTACAATTATATAGTTCAAGGCTGTTCAAAACTGGCGTATATATTTTCTGAAACTCGCTGCTTACTGTTACACAGCAACAGCAAAGTCAGAACACTTAATGGATCTATAATGCTTCTACTTGGGGGATGCACGTTGCCCTCCTGATTTTAAAGATGAGGAAGGTGCAGTGGAGCAAGGCACAGTGACCTTCCCCAGTCACACAGTGAACCAATGACGCTTGCAGAATGGGGACTGAACCTGTGGTCCCTCATGTCCTTCTCCCACCCTTAGTCCCTGAGGGTGGTAGTTGCTGTGCCCCTCGAAATGGTGGCTCCTGGCCCTGTGGCTGCCACAGACGGGAGCCAGCTGGCTGCTGTAAACATGCACATGCGGGTATTGCACCCAGTAACAGAGTTCCATTGGTGTTTGGAGGGATGCCAATCCTGACATTCACAGCCCACAGATGGAAGAGGCAGCCTGAGGCTGAAGCTGGGCTGTAGGGCAGCTAGTTTGCAGATCAGCGAATGAAGACAATTTCAGTGAGGTTTTAGGTCAGTGAATGTAGGTGATGTGTGATAGGAGATTTGGGTACAGAGGGACAGAGTGTGCGCGGGACCTGATACAAAGATGGAAATTGCTGTTGCTGTGGACACAGCAGTTAACTGATGTCGCCTGAGCAAGTAAGTTCAGGAATTTCTTTCTCTGTTTTGATAAATGACACCACCTATTAAAATGGGGTGAGTTCATTCAGAGACTGGACTTGCACATGCAGAGCCTTTCAGGACTATTTGGAAAGGCAGCAGGATGTGCAGCTGGCCAGGGTAGGTCACTTTTGCCCGTTGATATTGTGATGAGAGAACTGACAGCATTCTTGTGGGCTCTTTCTGGCTGTGACAACCTTTAGAAATTAGATGTTTTTTCTGTGTGAGTCTTTCAGTAGGAATTGCATCAGACCTATATTGTGAACTTTATGGTTCTATGGGAATTAATGATGGTGCAAAATAGTTGCATCTCTTACGAGCTTTGTACTCAGTAAATTAGTTTGCGATCTTCAAACTGAAAAGCACTGTGCAAGTCCTCATGCTAACAGATAGAATGGTTCTGACTGTTACATTAATTGATTGGTATTGTCTCTTTATCTGCAGCATCGACCAGGAAGAGAGCAGAGGATGAAGATGAAATGAAGAAGCTGGCTGCCTGGGCTTCATAAGAACATGGGCTTTTTATAACACCAAACATTATAGTGCAGATGGAAAGAGCTATAATGCTGTTCTATAACCGTACTGATTTAGTGTGGTTGCAATTCATACAGACTGGGTTTTTTATGGCAAATCTTGCTGAGACTAGTGTTACTGCCATATTACAAATCTAGCTTAAAAACCAGCAAACAAAAAAATGAAGTACTTGCCTAGACCTTCAAGCATAATTTTTTTTTTCAGCCTTGTCAAGAGATTTGTTTTAATATTAGTATCAGTTTTTATTAGGGACTATCTTACTGTATCCATTGGTTTGTAAAACCTGTGTGCCTCACTTATGCTCAAAGCTAGATTCATTTTTTAAATGAGAAAATAAAGTAAATCACTAGGGCCCTATAACTAGAGGGTTATTTGGTTCAGACTATTTGAATATTAGCAAAACAGCTTAATACATGTCCTGACTTGCAAGTTCCTTTGAGCCCAAGAGCTAATAACTATTCATTTGGGCATGAAGATTCAAACAGTCTGCCTGAAGCAACTTCTGGTGTCCCAGATATTAAGAGGAAACTCTTCTGTAGGCTTTTTGAAGTGGGATAGGTTATTTGGTTTTTTTTAATTTTGGCCAAAATATCCCATGCACTTCTACAGGTCAACTTGAATTGTATTTTGGACTATTTCTGACTTGCTTACAGAATTTCAGTGATGAAGGAAAGTGAAAAACTAAGTTCTTATGATTCTTGCCAAACAATACTGACTTGCATTAACCCTGTCAAAAATCCAGAAGAGATTTGACCTTCCTATGTTCTTCTCTTCTACTTAGTCTTTCTAGGGTAAGTCTTTACTTCATATGATAATACTCATCCTCGTAGGATTTAGCAACACATTTTTAATTATACAATTTAAAAATAGTTTTAATTTCTGAGGATTTGGTTCTTTTTCTCTTACTCAGTTTGTGAATGGAAATACTACCAGTGTGTTGCATTTGCAGTGCCTTTTTAACCCTAGTTAAAAGCTGATTCTGGATTACTTGTAAACTTGGTGTGTTACTGTCCAACTGACAGCTTTTTAGGCTAAGGAACAAATGCCACTCATGAGTGCTGAACTACCACATATATGGAGAAGTTTCTGTTCAAATACAAACCAAACATTAAATAGGCTGCTTTATACTAACAAAGTTTATTAAATAAGGCTTAAGCTCTATGCTAGTAGCCTGCCGTCAATCACAAGGAAATAGTAAAACACCGTGGAGTTCCTAGGGGTGTAGGAAGCGAAGACCTTGATCTAGGTTTCTTGTTTTCCAATGAATTTAAATTTAGTGATGAATGAACCTCCTGGGGAATAGTGGAAGACTTGGTTTCTGTAGATCTACAGCAACAGAAGATTGACCCCTTCTCCTGCAGGCTTTAGCCTGTGATTTGCTGGGTATTCAGCTTTGATAGGCTACAATAGCCTTCAGCTTAGTGGATTTTAGATTAAGCATAAGCAAATATGTGTTTCTAGATATGGTGTGCTCAGAACCTTTTAAGTTGAGCCCCATGGATGAAACCCAAAGTGTATAAACCCTGTGGAGAGATTGACTTTTTCAGAATTTTCATTCTCTGTGGAGAAATTGCTTTTGGTTTGTATCTGTATGGGAGGTGAATCAAGCATTGCCACTTTACTTTGGATAAATTTCTTACTGGAAAAAACTAAGTTTGCTAATTCTGTCCTAAAATTTGGAGGTACCAAGAAAATTGTCCTTTCTTGTTGAGAGTAGAGAAAATCTGGAATTAATCACTTTTGTTTTAAATACAAAACAAAACAGAAAAAAATAAAGAAAGAAATGCCTTAAATTTGAAAAGTAGATTTTGAACCCTCAGGGAGTAGGAAACCAAATACTAACAAAATACTACTCGGTTTTAATGCTTGCTGAAATTCAGGACAAGATGCTAGCTGAAAGCAGGAATATTTAGTAAAATAGCAAATATTCTATATTATTTTGAATCCATTTGCTAATTCTTGTGGCTTAAATCCTGTGTTTAAGGTGTGTAGTTTATGCAAGTCTCTGAATTGGGTCCAGAACATATCAGCACATGCTGGTTGCATGATGTTGCAAGGCTGGCAGTGTGCTTGTGGACACTTCTGGTATTTCTAAATATGAGCCTATGTCAACATAGTCCCATGGTTAGTTTGGAATAGCTGGCTTCTAGCCTCTGTTCTTGGGCGAATCAGTAGTTTAACAATGCTTGGCTCTTATGCAGCACTTGGTGTATTTGAAGTGCCCTACAACCTAATAGGTCTCTAAGCTTCCATTTTGAAACTAAAAGTGACTTTGCTTTGGAAAAAGTGGGCCTGCTGTTTTTCTGTAAGAACTTTCCATGTGAACACCCCTCACAGGAGAGAAAAGAATCCTATAGAAGGTCTTCTTCTTTGCAAACTAGCATTTGACTGCTGACCTCCAGCGATGTTTTGGATAAGTGTTTATCCTGGGAAGCTTCAGGTGTCTTCAGCTTATTGACCTCAGACCAGTAGGAACAGAATTTGCGAAAGGTGAAGAAATGAAACTGGATATTCGGGTGAGCTGCTCTGAAAGCTTGTGTGTAGTGGCTGGTGATCCTGAAAGGCAGACTCATGTACCAGTTCTCAGAAATACTGTAGTGATACACACAAATCAAAACACACCATGGACCTCCATAACTGGAGTGCTTGTTGCCGTATTTGTTTGGGGCACTAGTTTTCTTCAAAGGCAAAGGGGTTGTAGGGATTTAATTCAGCTGAGGGAGTGGCTCTTCCCTGTGTAAATTCAGATATCACTGGGACAAATGGCTCTTTCTTTTCTGAGCATATGTGTCTCGTCATGCCAAGATGGTATTTGTTTAGTTTGTAAGTAGTTGAGAGTGAATAGTGTCAACGTGTTACTGTAAATGTACTCTATTAGCTGGAACATATTTTACAGGAGGACTGTGGCAGCAGATGGTGTACTATAACTGACTTACTTTCTTGTTGCTTATTTATTCTGAGATTGGTTTTTTTTTTCTAACAGGCTTGGATGTTTTTAACCTGGATAACTTTAAAAAAGGGGAAATATATTTAAAAAAAGTCAAAATAATTCATGTATGTATATAGATACACACTGTAAATAAATACTTTAGTGTCATGTTTGTGTTACATGATTGTATTAAATTTCTTTTCTTACCAGGCAAAATTGTAAGTACCCTCCTTACGCTGTCATTAGGATATAGTGCACTTTTAAAGGATATGACAATATTTTGAAACATTTTTTGATGTATTAATCTTTCAGCAGCAAGTTAGAATTCAAAAATTCTTTGAAGTTGATTTGATTTTTAAAAGCAACCAAAAAAAACCCCACCCCAGTGTAAGCTGTGGTGTTTGGGCTGCATTCCTTCACACTTAAGTGTTCTGTTGCAAGAGATTCTTTTATTTCAATATATCCAGAATACCTCCCTCTCCTCCCCTGTGAACCAAAGATCTTGTCATTGTTTCAGAAATATGTATTTTTCACTTTCCAGGCCTTATTTGAAAGGAAGAACGATCAGGTCTTTTAAAAATGAGAAAGGAAAAAAGTACGATAGGCAAGGATGAAGTGAGACAAATACAAAATGCATTTTTTCATTCATCTTATTAGAATCTCTGAAAAGTCTGTGTGTGTGTGCATAGTGTCTCACCTTTTATATAACTGTCTCACACAGTTATATTTACATGATGGTATGAAGTGCTGGAGCAGTGATTGAGGACCACCATTCATTATCTGGTGTGGAAAGGTTTCAATTGCTTGGGCAGCTTGTTTTTGCTCCTAAAGGCTTTGTCACAAAATGCCAAGGAACTGCTGTGGTACAAGCACATGCGGGTTGTGTCTATAGCTGTGGGAGGTGGAAGAACAGGGTGAGTGTGTGTGGAATATTTAGAAAATCTCATCATTTTTCATGATGTAGAGCTTATACTATTTGAATTATGTCATTTTTAAAGAAACATAAGGAGGAAACTTTAGTCTCAAAAATTATTTAGCAGCAGGGATTATCTTGAGCCTTTTAAGAAATTACAAGTAGTATAATCTCATGTAGCTGTCATATTTTCTCACATCTGTCCCCATTGCAGAGACTGTGGCAAGACCTTCACCTTCATAGCACTATTTAGTCAGGTGTATATTGTTGGCAAAATACAGCTAGTTGATGTGACTTTGATCCTAGTTTAAGTGGTTTATTTTTTTGTTATCAGCATGTAATTACCTGGTCACCACTGAACTATACACTTAGGATCAATATCTGCAATATCTGTAGATAAAACTAGATGATATAGTTATGAAATATTAATGTGTGCCTAGAAATTTCTGAACAACCTTGTGTACCTGGGATGGCTGTGTCTGGCAGGGTCACACTTGCCCCTGTGCTGCCCTGCTCCCCTCCTCTCCTGCACGCTACACTTCCTTGTGTTTTTGTGTTTTGCTTGTATGTCGGCTTAGCTGACTTTCCCCCCTGCAACTAGAAGTCTCATGATAATTCCCTGGTTGCTGTTTACTACAGTTGATTGTCATCTTCCTCTTTACCAAGACAAGCTTTGGGCAAATGCCAGCTTGGGGAGTTTGGGCTTGCCCCTCACCCAGCCCCTTACAGCCTGTGCTGTCTCAGCAGCTACTGCTACTCAGGCTGTTTCTAGGGCAGCAGGGCAGTGTAGGTACCCCTCAGCTGGCTTTCTCGAAGGGCAGGCATCCGATTCTCCTAGGACTGAAAGGCAAGTTGAGGATCTGCAATTTGAGCTAAATTTAATAAAATAGGTGGAAGGCCAATGGGCTGAGCTGGTGGTCTGCTCCCATGGAGGTGAGGAGTGTTGATACCTCCCATTCCCACTGCTGTGACATCAGCTTTTGCCATGTAAGTCTTATGGGGCAGGATTTACATGGACACACCCTGAGTTTAGCACCCTTTTCTCAAAAAAATTAAACATACACTTTAGGAGTAAAGTAAGTGTTCAGATACATTTAATTTATAAATATATCCAGATATCTTAGCTTTACTTTTGTACTCAGTTCACTAAAGGGACGTTGGTGCAGCTGCCGAACTAACCAAACTGAGCTAGGACTGCAGATGTATAGGCATGTGTATGGTTGTTGTATTACCCTATACCTTCCTTTTTTATGTACCCTGTGTGTATATGGGGTGTTGGAGTGCCTGATGCAGCTTCTTTGCTGCCCAGCAGCAGTGGTGAACTCCATCAGCGGCAGGGCTGGGACTGTGCGGACCTCCAGGAGGAGCTCTGGGTTCAGCGTACAGCAAGAAACTCCAGCAGGCTGGAAAGGCTGCAGTTTTCTCACAGAACCTGATTTCACTCTTACTGCTCATGCTGGAGGAAAAGGCTTGCATGGAAATGCTGCTCAAAAACGAGGGGGCAAACCCTCCCACTCTTCCCACTCCTCTCACAAATCCCCACTCTTTCAGAGCTAAAATGCTCTGATTTAAATACTAACCCACCTTCTCAGCTGCTTTTTTGGCTTCTGTCTGTTTTCTTCCCTTCCCCTGTCTATGGTCACCTTGGCACCCAGCTTTGGTCCCTATTCTGGACTGATGCAGGACCTCAGAAGCAGATCTTCATACAGCAGTTCACCAGTCCCCTCTCTACTCATGCCAGGGCAAAGAGCTAAGATCAATCTCAAAGCTTTAAATCAGTTAAAAATACCCATTTTCAAGAAGTTTAATACTGATTCAGTGAATTGTGCCTTGCAGTGATGGGCTGCAAGCTGGATGTTATTGCAACACACTGAGGACACTGAACTACAAGGGAGATATCTTGGTTCAGTCTGTCTCTCAGCCCTTGTGAGGGTTCAGAGCATGTCTGTCATTGTGAGGTAATGTGAGTGCTGCTTTGGGTTAGGTGGGAACATGTGGGACATGCCTGTAGGGGAGGTATTGCAGCTGCTGGTTTTGAGGCTGTTGAAGATGTTCACACGTAAAATTAATCACTTTGATTTATTGAGGATTTGGGTCTTAAAAGGTAACTTTACCAAGGAGGGGGTTTATTTGGCACAGGAAGTTCCATCTGAACTGATGCCTTCTTATGGCTGTAATGCAGTTTCAGAAGTTCACAGATAAACATGAGTTGGAGATGCCAGCTTGCACTTTCCAGATTAAAACCTTCAGCTCCCAATGCTTTGAAAGCTGTCAGCAAAGTATTTTAGTCAATTCAGTTTTTGGAGCTAAGGAAAAAAATCTCCCTATGTGAACCAAGTAGTTCTGGAAAAGGTTTGTAACAGGACTAACCTGAGAACAGATCTTATCTGTATTGTCTCAAACACTTGTGGTTGAACACAAAGGATTTTATTTTATAAAGAAGACAATAGGAGAAAAAAAATGATGGGGGAAAATGATAAGTAGTTGAGACATTAATTTATGTAGCCTGAGACTCTGTCTAGAGCACATATTGTGTCTGAATAAACTGAAATCTGAGCCAACAGCTGCTTCACCAGAGCAGAACATAGAAGCCTCTTTGTTGAGAGATCTTGTGCTGTGACCTTTGGATAATCATGAATCTTGTGCAACTCACGTCATTTGAAAAGTGAAAGATGTTGGTCTTTCTGTGGTTTTCTAGATTCAGATCTGAAACTTGTCTCACAGAGGATGCCGGTAGTACTACAGCAGGTCAACAGCAAAAGTAGATAAAAGTAAGTATTTGTACATGTTCTGTTTCTCATGTTAACTCACAGCAAAGTTGAGCTGAATTTTTGATTGGTTAATACTCTTTCATAATACATTGCACATTAATTTTGCTGCATTCTTAACGTATTTTTTAATTGCCTGTTTAGGTAGGAACAGTTAAATCAGATCTGATTGGTGTTCTCCACATTTATCTCCACAAGAAACTTATGTTTCTGGGCTGCTTTTGCACACCAAAACAGGAGCAATGTCTCTGTTGGCACACAAACATCTCACTGAATCTTACTCATTTTTTTCCAAAAGATTACACAGAATGAGAGTTTTCTTATCTGCTTTTTCCAATGCAAGTTATTATCCCCTTGCTAAATTCAAATCTAAGAGGAAGCTCCTGATTTTTTTGTTAGGTTTACAATTATCCCACAAGCTATGCTGCAAGATTTCTAAATTAACACTGCACATCCACACATAAAAAGGAAACTTCTCAGGGCAAGACTTTTTCTAAATGTACAAAGCAGCTGCCATAATAGGGTAGAGGTCTTACCTACTGCCTCTGCTTGTTCCTGTAAGAGGTGTATTTATCCTGCAGAATGAGGGGAAAATGGAGACCCTGACACACCACCAACAATCCACCCCATAACCTGCTTACCAGCAATGCCTAGAAAAGGGCCACAGAAAATCTGGGAGGAGAGGTCCTGTAGTTTTGCCACGTTGCAATTGTTTCCTAAGCTACCTCTATCATCTCTCTGTCTGTCTGTCTATCTATCTATCTATCTATCTATCTATCTATCTATCTATCTATCTATCTATCTATTTTTTGGAAATGCAAAGCAGTAATGAGATCTTGAAAGGTCAGTGTGCAACCTTCTCAGTAGGCGCTTGCCAGATGAGCAATGCTTGACAAACCCACATTAACTGCTAAACAAACAAACACCAAGCAGCATTTCATAGTCATCCTCAGTATTTCCGTAAAACAGCTGTGGCAGCTGTGGTTTCTTCTAAATGAAAACCATTAATCCACATGGGATTCACAGAGCAGAGGCTTACTTCCCCACCGCGCTACCGCAAGTGTTCTAGTGTGTTCAGTTTGAACTGGTAGAGGAAAGGAATATTATAAATCTAGAAGCAGCTAATAATTTTTAAGCAAGGTTATTTAAATCTACTTGAAATCCAGTTGAGATATCTCAAAACAAAGCTCCTGTATTGTACAGGCCAAAGTCTCACTGGATCAGCAAATCATCTAATTTTAGCCTTCTGACAAGTCAAGGGGATCAGCAGTAACACTAGGACTGCACCAAGTGACTTACTGTGCGATTAGGGTCAATCGTAATTGCTTTCTTCCTCAGGTTCCTTATTTGCACAGCAGAGGGAAATACAATACCTATCTCTCAGATACAAAGTGGGGATGAACTTTGTTTGGAGATCACTCTGGTGATCCTCAAGTCAGAGAAGGGCTGAGTGTGAATCAGCAAGCCTTTAAGGTATCTATGAAGAGCTTAAAAAGGCTCAAAAGGGAAAAGGTCTCCATGAATATTGTGTTGAAAACCAGGAAAACGTAGGTTGGTGCTTTTGAAGGCTTAGCAAAGGGTTAAGGTGCAGAACCTGCTAACTTCACTGAAAACAGCTGAGAGTTGTCCACTGCTGAGAGTTGATCCCAGAATCCCATTTATTAGGCCAGTGCCTTAAGCAGATGAACCTCAGCCCCTGCTGGAAGGAAGACCCATGCTGAGGGTTTCTGCACTGTGGGGTGTGATCTCTTTGACAGATGATGCATGTCTCTGTCTCCCAAAGCAGAAGGGTTCAGCTCTGGCTAGCAGTGACTTCTGAGGACTGAAATTATTACTCCAAGTTCAGCACTCCCACATCCATGCCTCCTCTCTCTCCAGAGCCACACTGCTCTGCTTTGGAGTTTGCGATCTTTATGAACCATATCAGAATTTCAGCCTGGGCTGGATGCTCTGATACCATTAATGAGACAGAAAAGGCACAAATCATACAAACAGGGGCAGGAAGACTGTAAGGATCTGGGTTATGCACAAGAGAAATGCATTGAAGACTACTTTTCTCAATGTTGGGTGGAGCTTAAAGGTATAAAAGGACAAAAAGAAGCTTTGTCAGTTGAGTTAGAACATCATTAGCTTTCCTGAATTTCCCTGTCAGGTGCTGTTCTGTTGCAGAAAACCTTAACGTAAAAAGTTCGCATTCTCCTAAGTAAGAACGGCCTACACATCAGGGTTTCTGATTCATTCAGCTAAGCAGAATTATATTTGAGGACTTAAACAATTACAGAGCTCCTTCAGCCTTCCTGTTACGTGATAGTGAAAAATGCTTTTCTTGGAAACATCCCGCCTGTGCACATCCTGTGCTCTGGGCAGCCTCACTGTAACTCTGCCTGACCCTTATTAAGCAGGATTTTTCAATCCTAGAATCACTTTGTTTTGATGATGCTGGATCAAACTTCAGTTTGGGGCTTTTAAATATGCCTACCAGAAGAAAAAAGATGCTTTGTATGTGACATGAGGTTATGCTTACAATATGTTTCATGACCACCTTTTCCTGACTGTAGAACACTCATCAGAATGGTTCTGAACTCATCAACCCAAGGAGAAATTTCAAGAGAAACACTTTGTATTCCAGTAAAACACTCAAGCTATCCAGCTGGAGAATCATCTGTAAATGGACCAACAGTCACTATTACTCTGAGGATGACATAAATTTGTCATTTATATCTCTTAGAAGATAAAGATACATTAATCTTTTATTGTTTAGCATAAAGGACTGCATGTGTCCTATTTTTCCACTCTTCCAAACCTGTATAGTTGCATGAGAAACAACAGGTAACTAAAATCTTGGCAGATCAAAAAGACTGAACAAAAGCCTTGGGCTCAGTGTTTCCTTGCAATGCACAGCCTGAGAAGGACTGAACACAAAAGGTTGTCCTTTGAAACAAGACTGGGATAAAGGTTAGCACAGGGAGGCTGGCAAAGAAACACCAGTGCTATGGGAGAAAGACCTTAAAAGAGATTCTTGAATGGGTTATGATTAACACAGAACCTAAACCACTCACAACACAGAAACTGACATTTAGTGGAGAAGCAATTTTGGTCAACAAATGAGTGAACAAGTTTTTATTTTAAAAGGGAAAAAATGCTCAAGTGTAAACTATGGACAAGGCAATCCCCTCTTTCCCTTCTGCCTTTTCCGTTTTCTCTCATCTTTGCTCTAGGAGGTTAAGATCCTATGCATTAACAATATGTTACAGATCATAAAAATACAGACCAACCAACTCCATTGGTCAGTACATTGACTGCTCAGCCAAACTCTTAAGAGACATCTTTTGCAGATGGCTGCATTATCAGTTCTCAGATTCATTATCAGATTCAAACAAACACGGATGTGAGGCTACATTTCAATTACCCAAGCATCCCTTAAAAGCAAGTTCTGCATTTTATAGGAAAAATATGTATCTAATTTGGAGTGTTGGTCTTGTCTGGTAATCTGAATGTTCTGACCCCTTGCACAAAGACTTAATTGAAATATAGAAAGGAATGACAGGAAGAAAGACTCCTAAGACATGGTATTATATAGAGTAGTTCCTATAGGATTCTTCCCTTCCTTGGTGATTTTTGACCTTGGTCTATTTATTTGTGTTATCTGACATTTCTAAAAAAAACCTGCAGCAGCAGCAGCAGCAACTTCAGAACGAAATCTTTTTGAATTCCTGCCCCCCACTCCCCCGGCATGTATCAGAACCTGCCACAGCATAGGAAAAAGCCTTTCACAAACAAACCACATGAAATTTCCTATAGAAAGTTCTACTCAAAATGAAATTTTTCTAGTAGAATAATTGATGCTCATTCATAGCTACACTTTAAAAAAGGAACAGAAACTGCAGAGGAAAAAAAAAATCTAATTACTTAGTGTTCTAAAGAGCTGCAGAGAGTAAAAACAATCTGGGGCAGACATAACATCTAGAACAGGAGCTTTCCTTGTCCCTTTTTGCTTCAACTCTAAGACCCCAAGCCCTTCCCCTGAGAACAAAGATGCTTAACACAAAGAGGAGAGCGCAACAGTGCACTGGAAAGTGCACCATGGAGGCTACTCTCTCCTACCACTGTCAGGTGCAGTTTAGTGAATTAATTCACTCCCCTCCTCGAGCTCGTTCAGTTGGGACTATTGTACTCCCAGCTAACGTTGTGTTGTGTGTTGTACACCCAGCTAATGGTTGTCACAGGGGGAAAGGTATGGAGTGGGAGTTTTATAGGGGCTCATTCTTGATTCAATACTAGTCAGCATTTTAACTGATTTAGCAGTACACAAATCAAAAGCAGAGAAGTGGTGTGGGCAGACTGCAAGTGCCTTGGAGGACAAAAAATCTTGTAGGATTAAAAGATGTAGTATTAAAGAAAAGCAAAACTCCAGTAAGATTAAACTATACACTATGTATTAAAATCTAAAACTACGGAGAAAACACCCTATTGTAAATCAGTTGCTGAACTAATAACACAATCACCTAACAGAAAAGAACAATGTGTTAGTGGTTGCAATTCTTGTAACTAGCTCACTCTGCTACAATTCCAGTTTGAATAGTCCTCTGCACTCTGGGGAGAGCACAGAACTCCACTGTCAAATTCTTACAAATGAAATAATGAAAACTTGGCTTCTGTATTAAAATTGCAGCAGTGACTGAAAAGAAGAAGGAAATGCATGGAAAATAGTGCCAGAATACAAGTGGATACAGGATACAAGTGCACCAGAAAAAAAAATCAGTATGGGATTGACTTGGACTACACCTCAATCAAGATGTTCAAGGTTGTGATGGGTTGTCCACCTCAAATTCTGCATGTCCTTTAGGGGAGATAACCATTCATAAACAGTAACATAGCTGAAGTGACACCACACTGCCACTGAACAAATTCACTTTTTCCAGTTCAGTTTTGTTAAAACGAGGTCCCCCTAAACAAAAATGTGCATTCATATGATACTAAATATTTTGGGTTAGCAGACTATCTTTTAAATCTTGAAGTTTTCATTCCCTTGACCTCTCATGACTAAACTGTAAATTATATTCACGCTTTCTTTAGTGTCTAGATTTGCAGATTTACCTGCTGTACTTTAGAAATCCCTGGCACGTATGACCCAAGCACCTTTTCAGTATTTTTAAAATGTTTATAGTTGTAAACCTAGTAATATTTTAATAGACAAAGTTTGGTCTTTTCAAATATATGTGACACCTGACACAAGATTTCATGCATTTCAATAATGTGCCAAAACTTTATTGAGTTCACTAAACATCTATGAGGACTCATGTAGGATATAAAGAAAAAAAAAATCAGTTCCTTTTTTACTTTTACCTTCAACAAATGTACAAGTAAGGTTTTTGGTGTCACAGAAGTCTCATTCATTTTCATGTAGATAATTTTTGGTACAAACAGGACTCAGACCAAAAGCTGACTAAATGCAGGAAATCGCTGAGGTAGGAAATGTCTCATTCTAGCAGTATTTCATCCTTCTACTAGACAAGGCATTAAATGTTTGTTTTTTACTACAATGCAAGAAAAGAAGACAGGTGTTTTGTCCACAGTTTTATTTCACCAGGAAGGTTTATACAGTTCTGCATAAAGGTCATTGTATGCACAGCCTGAAGTACAAAGCTCCCTTTGAAAACTCCAGCACAAAGACACTGCATATTGACAACATTAAACAATGATGTGGGTGGTATAGGGCAAAAAAAAAAAAATTAAAACAAAACAGCATTCTTCCTATTGGAAAAGCGTAATAAAACAAGGCACTTTCAGTAAATAAGTAAAGAACAGAAACATGCTGTATCAAAGATTCCACAGAACTGACCCAGAGCACTGTAACAAAATTCTGCAGTAATGAACAAGTAAAATACAAAAAGGCACTACATAATCCTCTCCCTGCAACTCCCATTTCTCAACCAATTAGCCAACTGAACTTGGCACAATGGAGTCTTAATTATAAAGTGCATCTCCTGTCTTAATACATTTTGAAAAATAGGCTATACAACATAGGTACCAACATCCCCATGTGTACAATATAATGAAACAAAAATACACTGCAACTAGATTCAATCTAGTTATGAATTGTGCAGGAAAAAAATATGGCTTCTTTACAAGTCTTTCAATAACCTCCATATAATCTGGAATATTTTTAAACAAACATGAATACATCAGCAAGGTGGCAAGAGGTAGTGTTCCGAGTAAAAGGCAAACTTACAGATTTTATTGTTACATGGATATATATCAAAGGTATCCCAGATTTTCAAAGCAGCATTACTGAACAAAAAGTATTACAGCATGCTATCTTGGGATGAAAATACACAGTGTTTTGGGGGTCTCAGATTAGTTCCTTCGGCAAAAATTACCATTTTACAATGTCCAACTATGATCCCATTTTGTAAGTACTTTTCTCTTGGTACTGGAAGTTTTAATATTGCCTTGCATTAAAATTTCCAGAGAAACTTCCCTCAACTTGAGAATTTTAAACCAACACATTCTCCATTCTTAAACACAGACAAGTCCATTTTTACTTCAGCAAGCATTAGTTTATGGCTATAAGAATATGAACACAGAAATACCAAACAGATGAACACATCAAATGTGTCACAACAGTGGCAATATATGACATACAAGTTAGATGTGTTCTGTGATTTAATGTGAAACTTTTGTCATTCTGCTAAGAAAGTCAGCCAAATCGTGTATGTACACTATCTAAACTTTAGCTGATTTTAGCCCTTATTAAACTTCAATATATTAAATATATAAAGGCTAGATAAAAACTGAAATCAAAGCAGCACTGGGTATATTTCTTACATTAATAATTTGTAAGGATTTATGTAAACATTCAATATGTGCATTCTTGCTCTTAGCTGTGAATTCTTCACAGCTACTCCATGCTCCTACCCATATCCCAAACATGAACCTTTCCCAGGTAACAGCAGCTGCTGCTCAGCTATTCTTCATCCACGGTATAGGCTACTTCAGCAACCTCAATTTCTGGGACAGAATTTCCAGCCAAAGAGCCACTCCAGCATGGCTCATGGTTCTCTTTGTCTGAGCTGCAACGACAGATCAATAAGTGGAAACTGGTATGATTTTCTATAGCCATTTTATGCAGACCTTTCACAAAACATTTACAAAGCTTTTTCAACTTATCATTTATTCCAGATCTAAAATTATCTATCCTGAGGGCCTTTATGCAGCAGAGAGGTACAGTAAAAATGCTGAATTTCTCAGCTGTGCAGAATTTATGCAAGACCAAACATTTAAAAAAACATACTTTAAAAATAACTAAAATGTAAGTAAAATAATAGTATTTACCAGCTGTCCTCACCCAGGGTACCCTGGTCTGCTTCTACTGCAGAAGACTCCACCTCACCACTGCACTCACTTTCTTCTCCTGACATTTGACGAGTCATTTTTCCTAAAGATAAATCCCTACAACAGATAAGAACAGAGTACCACCAATCCAT
Organism: Dasyornis broadbenti; assembly: GCA_013397935.1. Taxonomy (NCBI): domain Eukaryota; kingdom Metazoa; phylum Chordata; class Aves; order Passeriformes; family Dasyornithidae; genus Dasyornis; species Dasyornis broadbenti. Next base: position 1,443,565 of record VZRN01002051.1, read on the forward strand.
ACAGCAAACATTTGTCACTGAAGAACTGTTTGTTTCATTTTAACCTTTAAAGTTTCTGCAAAAGACTGAAAATAACCTTTCAATCTCATTCCTGCACGCCTCTTTTCTTTTAATAACACAGGCTTGCGCTGGCTAGCTATTTAAACAGTTTATTTGCTCCAGATGCTTATTCCTAAACTAAATTCAGTCCTCTAAATCTCTGGGCCACCAAGATGATTAGAGGGATGAAGCATCTCTCCTATGAAGAAAGGCTCAGAGAACTGGGATTGTTCAGCCTACAAAAGAGAAGGCTTTGGGGTGACCTAATTGTAGCCTTCCAGTACCTGAAGAGAGCCTAAAAGAAAAATGGAGAGAGACTTTTTTCAAGAGCCTGTAGTGACAGGGCTATTCCCCCAAGGGGGAACGGCTTCAAACTGAAAGAGGGTAGGTTTAGATTGGATATAAGGAGAAAAATCTTTATTGTGATGGTGCTGAGGCACTGGGACAGGTTGCCCAGAGAAGTTGTGGATGGCCCATCCCTGGAAGTGCCCAACGCCAGGTTGGATGGAACTCTGAGCAACCTGCTCTAGTGGCAGGTATCCTTGCTCATGACAGGGGGTTTGGAATTAGATGATCTTTCAGGTCCTTTCCAACCCAGGCCATTTTATCATTCTCTGGTTGCATGACAATTTAGCAGTTTTACAAAATTCAAGTCCCAGAGGAGTGTGTATGACTTTAGGTAAAAAATTACAATCGGACTACGCCACACACATCTAGCCTAAATACCAGAAGGATTCTAACCAAAACACAGTCAGAAGAAAGACAGGCAGGATGAAAAAAAGATTTCTCCAATAGTTTCTCAAGTTTCTCACTGTAACTTCACAAAACGACACACGAAGTTTCAGAGCAATACATTTTCCCATTAGTGATAATTTCTTTATTAATAGGAACACAAGATAATGGTCCAACTAGTTTGGCTACAAATGAGAATATGGTCTTATAGATTGACCAAATAAATCCTTTTTTCCCAACCATTTCTCTGTGTGGAAAACATACATCAATCTGGCATTGGAAAAAAAAGCCTGTGATCTATTTTGTGTTTAAAGGGATACTACTATATTTCTTTCCCTTTTAAAATTGCTCTAACTACCGTTTCTATTGTTTTATTTTAATGCATGCATTTTAGGTAATGTCTTAGCAGTACTCTGTAACATGACTACTGGCCCATGTTTGAGCCAGATCCAACAATATGTAAAGGCCTACAAGTCTCATGATTTGTCCAATTGTCCCCTCCTACCTCATATACATTGTAGGTACCTGGCCTTTAGAGAATGTAGGCTTAATTCTTGTTGGACCATCAGACAAAAATTCTACTTCAACAAAGCCAAAGACAGAGATTTCTTTTGGGTTCATTTCTGATCAGACAACTTGAAGTTCTTAAATGAGATCACAAGTTTGTGATAATTGTTACAACGAAAAATCACAGAAGTTATTTTCCATCAAGACTTCAGATACTATTTGGATCACTTTCAATAATTTTGTATGCCTGGGAAACTAGCAGTGTGTTTGTGTATTTAAAAAACATTATCTATCTTCAGGGAAAACCCTAATAAATAAAATCCCTTTTTGCTATTTCATACCTTTTTATTTTCAGTCATGCAGAATTTCCTATCATGATGTTTTAGCCAAATGCAAGTTATATAACTTTTACTGACTATTTCACTATTTAAGCCAGAAGCATGTCATAACTTTCTCATCTCAAACAGGGGAAGCATCTTTCAAATGTAATTACTTGCCTTCAGAATTAAGCAACAAACTGAATATGGTATTCTGATCAGAATTTTCTATCAGCCACAATAATTCCATTTAAATCCATTTCCAAAGGTAGTTAACTTGAACCTTGTAAGGTGAGATTTGTTAGTCAACCTAGATTTGCTGGACTGAGCAACCCATGCAGTATAAAAATAAAATTTATATCTATAAAAAAAAATATATATATATTTATACACACACACATATATATTAAAAAAAATTCTTCACTGCCCCAGTCATACACACAGAGCGGATGTTTTTTCATCTGATCTCATATTGGTAAGAAATTCGTTACTGTGAGGCTGGGAGGCACTGGCACAGGTTGCCCAGAGAAGTTGTGGATGCCCCATCCCTGGAAGTGTTCAAAGCCAGGTTGGATGGGGCCTTGAGCTACCTGGTCTAGTGGGAATGGGATGACCTTTACAGGTCCTTCCAACCTAAATAATTCTGTGATTCTGTGAAGCTCTAATGGGACCATAGGAATTTACTCTTTTGCTAAGGAAATGCTGCAATACTGACTCAGCAGCTCTAATGCGATACTGGATAGCACAACATCAATTCCTCAGCTCCTGCTACAAAATTTAGCAGACAGGCACCATTTTTTCCCTTGGGTTTAAATAGACAATCTCCCATGCTATTTAAATGGCACCTGCAGCATCTCATTCTAAGCAATTCAGAACAAATTTAAAGACATTACTACAGACATATCATTGCTTGATCACTATGCTGTGTCACAGCTTTGAGCACAAACAGAATTTTATAACTCAAAGCAATTTTTCCACTCATCGCTAGCAGGGCATTTCACATTTTCAACATTTCAACTTCAAAAGCAGAACAGAATCCTGCTCTATCTTTACAGGACTTAAAGGATTAGGAAACAATCACAGTTACTTCAGAGGGAAAAGATAGCACAAGTTTCTTAAGACATCTGTACTAAATAGCTTTTAGCCAGCATATGAGAAAGAGCTTACTGAAAATATTGCTTTGTATGTGGTTATGTGGGAAAAATGGTTTCCAAGATACAGCTAAAGGTGGTCCTTGTGACTAGACAAGAGAAAATGCTTTCATGGAGATAAGCTCCTAAAACCCATACAATTTCTACATACCTGATTCTTCTTTCAACAGCATCTATATGAAGTTGCTTTTCAGTTAATAATTTCTTCAGTGATTCAACCTCCCTTTGTTTTTCAAGCAGTTCTTTTTGTAGACGGTAATTTGTTTCCTCCAGAGTTTCACAGAAAGCCTAAAAGAAAAATTTAAGACTATCTTCAATTTAATTTCAGTGGACTGCCTTTATTGGTTTTTCTCTTAGAAATATCAACCTATAACAGTGTTGTAGCTGCTTTTCTTCAGATTGATTATCATAAAAAGCTATATAAATTTTAAATAAAATTCTGTTCTTAATAAAATAATGCTGCTTTGCTTTGAATTTATTATACTAAACTGCAATGCAAATATTTTAATCACATCATTTGTCTCACAACAAGAAAGACTTTAGAAAAGTAGTCTCTGATTTTGAACCTTTTTGTCTATAGGAACATAAACTAAATTCCCTGCTCCCTTTTCTCCTCATAAACTTTTGTTTCCATGTGACTTCAAAGTCAATTTCAAAGTATCTAATTATTCCCAGAATGTGAGGAATCTTTGGATTAAGAACATATTCTTCCCTACCCAGGACAAAGCGAAAGCTGTACACTCCTGTACCAAACACCTGCTACAAATGTAAAATCATCACAATCAGAAGACCAGTACAAAAATATTTTGAAAAAGTTTAATGGGATGCTGTGAACACTAACTACTCAGCCGTGACAAATATGCTGTGCTCCTCTCCTGAGTATGACATGTATGTATGTATCACACAGCCTGATGGATCTGACCGTGAGCAATCCCAAAACCTAACATGAAGAGCCCGTGTCTAATGCAACATCCACGGAATGCAGGAAGTGACAGAAGCGTTGGCACAGAGCCTGCTCATCTATTACTGGAAAGCACAAGTCTTCCAACAGTAATGTGCAATTCTGATTTAATAATTTACATGTTCTCTATAAATAAGCACCCCATGTGGGAGGCTTTCTTGGTGTAATATTACCTGCAACTAACCACTAATTCAGAGTCTATTGAACATTTCATATGAGCTTGGTTAAGAACAATGCTATTAAGACATTGTTTTCCTCAAGTTTTAAAACAGGCTACAAACATCAAGAATATACTATCCTTTGCTTTAACTGAAGCAGACTCATGATCTTTAAAATGTTACGTTTTCCTGTAATTATACAATACAAACAAATGAGGAATTTTCAGTTCAAAATCCCAATTTTTTCCTCATAGAATTTTAGTTTATTTTATTGACTCAGATAGCAAATTTATCTCTGTTGGCAGGCACTTGAAAACCAGTCATGAGTTAAGCCATAACTTTATTCATGTTTACTAAAGCCAAGACCACGTGTTATGCAATTCATTCTTCACACAGCATTTGAAGTGATTGCTTTAGCTGTCACTCCAGTTAAGCAGCCTTCCAATTTTACCCAAGCCAATTAAGTAAATTTTACTGTGCTTTGAAAAAATATTCAAGGTTGCTAGCACCCTAACTGAAAATTTGACATTATTTCCTTAAGAATATAATTAAGTTTATCATCTCTACCTTTGCATGTATGCACATTTAAGTTTCCCTATATATAAAACAGATAAAAAACATTGCACAGGTGTTGAAAACTTTCACTGTGCTGCATGAGAACTGAATAAAGCCTTTTGGAAAAACTCATCTCTAGCTGCAATCTGAGTACGAGCTGCCCAAGGAAACGCAGTCACTGTTCACAACTGAGTAAGAAAACATTGATATATTCTGAAGGGTGCTGTAATAGAAAAGTGAACCAAAGCTGAGAAAGGGAACAGTGTGTAATGAGCTATCTTGTTCCTTACAGAGCTGGACACCCAGAGGTAGGAACAGTTTTAATTCCCAGGTTGGACTAATTTTCCCTGTAATTCTGAAAGAACAACCAGAAGACAACTTTATTTCCGTCTTCAGTGGATCATGAAACACAGATGGCTGGGAAAAGATCTGCGGAAAGTACTACCAAGGATATAACAAAAAAAAAACAACAAAAAAAACACATTTAGTGAATATTTAATCTACTTTTCTGTGCTTAATTTCTGTAAGACCTAATCAGCTTCTAACAGAGCAGGTACCTGTAACCCTCCCCCAAAAAAGATAAACATGTTTTGGCAAGTTCTTGCAATAAGACAATAGGCATAAACCAAACAGAAGATATACTTATTTTCAATTATCAGGAAAGCAGTAATAGAAGATTTTTTTTCTGCAATGCTTTGGATGACAACAGAAAGGCAACACAGATGTAAGTTTTGAAATACCTTTAAAACTGAACTCCAGGAATAAGTATGTGAACTTTAGAGCTTTTCCTGTATAAGGCAGTTCAGGATAAAAAAAAGCAACAAACAGCAAGGGATAGATCCAGATAATTTTAGCATGTAGGAGTTCAGGCTCCTAACAATAAGAAGCAGAACTTTTGTCCTGCATGACCACAACGATGGATTTCAGGTTGAGCAGATTTCAGTCTCTTCAGAAACCTGCTTGGAAGAAAGAATCCACGAGAAACCACCTTGGAGGAAAGAGCAGTCCAGGAGAGCTAGTTGATCTTTAAGGATCACCACCTACAGGGTCAGTAAGTACAGCTCAACAATTGCAAAGTCAAGCAAAGGGTGCAGGAGGCCTGTGTGGATGAGCAAGCATCTCCTAACGGAGCTCAGACACAAAAAGCATTTGTACTAGGAGTGGAAGCATGAGGAGGTGACCCAGGAGGAATACATGGTTGCTTTCTAATCTTACAAGGTTAGGATTATGAAAGTGAAGGACAATCTGGAGTTGAATTTGGCAAGGCATGTGAAAAGAAACAAGAAAGGGTTCTACAGGTACATAATCAACAAAAGGAAGATGGGAAACCAAGGACTTGTCTTGATTTAATCAAGGGCAAGAAAAACTTACCGGCAGTGGAGGAAGACCAGACCAGGGAGCACTTAAACAAACAGGACATACTAAAGTCCATGGGACCTGAGAGGCTGCACCTTTTTACTGTGACAGTGATCAACCACTGGAGCAGGCTGGACAGAGGCTGTGAAGACTCCTCTGTAGAACATTAAAAACCTGACTGGACATGGTCCTGGTGAAAACCTGCAGTACCTGACCTTACTTGAGCCAGGAGGGTTGGACTAGATGATCTCAAGAAGTGCCTTCCAACCTCAACCACTCTGTAATAAGGTGGGGTACATCTTAGAGACCAGAATTTTATGACAGCCGTCTCAACAACTTCACAGAAATGGGTAATAGCTAAAACTACAACAGCACAGCTATTTTAATGGTTTGATTAAATTCCAATGGAAGCAAAACACAGACTTCGCCACAGTATGCGTGACTGAAATTTCAATGAAGGCACATGATTTTTTAAATTTATCTGAACAAATAATTACAGTAATTAAAAAAAATCTTCATCAGCTAAATTGCAATGATGAAAAGTGATTGTACAGAAATCAAATATGAGCTTGTGACACAAATGACATACCAAATCTTTCACATGCACATAGTAATGTAACAAGAGCCAAGGCACGCCTACATAGATGCAAAACAAACTGGTGAATATAAATTTAATTGAAGTAGCACCATTTACGATTCATAACTTCCACAAGACTAACAATGTATATACAATTCTAAAACACAGTTACTCCATAAAGCAAGAAAACTAAGATCATCTGCTCTAGACAGACCTGATACAGCTCTGCATGCCAGTGAAACTTACTTTTAATAAAGTAGGCTGCAGCACACAGTATTATCTGTTCAATGTGTCCATATGCATGTGGAAAGGCTGCTGGTTTGCAACACTGTTTGACACTACTTCTTTTTCTGCAAGAGCACTATTTTTGGTGGTGAGAATTAAACCTTTAATTACATTCATTAAATGAGAAGGTATCCCTTCCCACGTCACAGGTGTTGGAAGTAGATGATCTTTAAGTTCCTTCCAACCCAAACCATTCTATGATTCTGTGATTTTATAGCAAGAAACATTTCCCTGCAATACCTGAAGTGTAAGGTATAAGCACTGTAACAATGTGCTGAATGTAAACCTATAAAATCTCGCCTTATATTCAGTAGTTGCCTTATATAAGTAGTTGATTTAAAAAACAAACTTCATCCATGGCTCATAAAAGGCAAAAAAGATGTATTTTGGGACAAGGGTGAAGTACAGCAGTCAAAGATGATCAGTGTGCACCAATTATCAGAATGTGCCTGTTCTAGAAACACATCCTTTTGTGACTTTTGTGAAAGAACAGAAACAGAAGTGTTTCAGTCCGTATCATTACACAGATCTTACAATATTCTAGCAACAACTGCCTTTTGCATTGTTTCTATCCTACTACTTAGCACTTACCCTGCTCTCTTCTAGACTGTCAAAAGGACCCGGAGGATCATCCAGACAAAGGAATTCTCTCACTGCAAGGCTTTACCAAATAAAAGAGAATGAATTACTTGAAGTACAAAACCAGCAACAACACTTAAAAATGATCACAAAATGGAGGTATTTGTTTGAACGACAGAAAGACTTACATCCTCAAATTTACTCCCAAGTATTCAAAACAGCATTAGCAAGCTATTAAGTCTCAGTTGTATGTATTCCAGGGATAGCATTTAAAACGTAACTTAGGAAGATGAGTAAGCAATTTCAGAACATGATTTTTCAAAACTTTTAAGAATTTTCATAGAATTTGTTGCAAAATGACAACTGGAAAGTTTATCATTTTACTATTGAAGAGATTTGAAAAATTCTGGACAAAAATAAGTATCACAGGATGGATGAAAAAGTATGCTGTTAAAATCAATATGCAGATCCCATCAGGTAGTATCAGGGGATTTAAGCAAGAGTACTGAAACATGTTCACCTGTCTCCATTTTGCTACGATCATAATCCATTGACATACACACAGTATATAATTTTTATATATACAGTATATATTTTTGTACAAATTATAAGTTATAAAATAATAGAAGACGAAGTTAATGTGCCATGGATATACTACATAGCTCTCTCTAAACATACATTTCAAACTAATGCATTCCACTTAAAATTGTATAACAGTTGCCATCCCCCTCTGTGCATTGTTTTGCAAGGGGCAGAAGGAAATACGTGAAATCCTGTGGTTTACTACAGAGTATTTCAAGCATCTGGCTCATTCTACCTTCCAAATTTAGACTGCTTTTCACAGAACTCCTAAACATCTCCAAACATGTCCCCTCAGCCACCTTTTTAAGACTTTCCTGCTCGGTTGTATTCATTCTTCTTCAAATAACCTCAAATCAGAAGACAGTACTCACAATTAATTAGCAAGTAGTAATGTATGAGCAATGCTTTGCTTGCACTCACTACTATAAACCTGTAAATCATCCCCTACTGCAATGAATGCACAAATATGAAAAATGTGAATCCGAACTTAATTTCCTGTCTCTTCCTCCCACCTAGGTCCCATGGAAAGTGGAGGGCAAAAAGCAGTAATCTTCTGCCTTCCACTCATTCTCTCCATTTGAGGTATTCACTAAGTACAAACACATGAAAGGAAACTTTCGCCCAGCTACCATTCTAATCAACCAGCTTCAGGTCTGGCAAGCAAAATGAGGAGAAATTTCTTGAAACACACTAATCATTCATTATACCATCACATTTTGCTTTAAAAATACTCCAAAGAATATTTATCTAAAATACACTGAATGTTTACTTTGTTGTTTATTTACCTAAAATATGCATGTGATGGCATGAACATTTATTTGCAGCCTAGGTTTGCTCTGAGAGTCTGTTCTGACCCTGCTCGCCGCTCCATGTGTTACACTTCTTCCTTTCATTTAACAAATAGAAGATTCTGCTTTGCAAGTACCCCAGAGATCTCTTCTATCCTGTGACAGAGATTGCTGTACATGTGTGCTGGCTGACATCCCTCTGCAGGGAGGAACGTGCCAGCATTAGGGAAGGCAGCAAGGGGCAGTGCAGCACATGGGATCCCTGACTCCAAGCTGACCGAGTTCCTCCCTTCCAAGCTTCTTATACAGGGTGGAGACAGGACAGCTCTGTCCTCTATATAAAGCCACATGATGCTTCTGTTTAGCAGGTTAAACTTCTTTCTCCCACTTCATGAGTTATATGAAATTTTCTTGGGCACATTTAACTCTGTGGGTGGATTTCAATTTGATCTTTCACTGAATCTTCAATACAATGCAAAACGTGAGAAGTCCTTAAAACACAAACACTAAATTTAGCCACCTGCACACCATTCTCCATTTTATCTTTGAAATACTTTGTGAATCTAGTTTTATTAAAAAACAGGTATACCAAATGAGGTCTTCTATCCCTGAAGGGTGAATTTCCCACTGTCAATACAGTACATAAAGCACAAAGAAAAATAAAAGAGACTTCTCTACAAAGAGAATAGGCTTTTTCAGTTTTGGTCTGACCCAAGCAGTTTGACTTATTTGCAAAACTGTAGAAGTAAATGGTGCGCTTTAAAGGAGAAAGCAGGGTCAAATGTTCACCACTGCTCATGTGAGGTGCAAGTATTAATTTCCATTAATAGTAACTTTTATTCTCTGGTGAGCGCATAAAAATATTGTATGAATCAAATCTCCCTCATTCTAATCACTTCCTGAGGAATGCAGACCTTCCACAGATCCAAATATTAGAACACTGTCAACAGGTTATAAAGTTTATTACAAAATTTCATCTTCATGCAGAGCCCTACATGGACAAGATCAGAGTTCTCAAAATCACATTTCGGTTAATCATCCCTTCATTAGCCAAAATACAAACTGATTCCATGAACATTTTATTTTAATTCCTTTTTGTATCTGATGAGCAATGCAGTCTAAAAGTTGTGGTGTGGGGTTTTGTGTTAGATTTTGACAAATACTGTTTTGGCCAATATGGCCGACCACTAAGATATAAACAAGCCAGATAAAATGCTGAACTAGCTGCAACCATATGAAGCATCAAGACTTCAGATCTATTTAAGCAAGTCCATTCCACTCACTAATGTGTCTCCAGCAGCATAACAAAAGTTACATTTAGGGAGTATTTGAGACTGATTAGTTTTCTTTTTGGCACACCTATTATTGTGTAATTTAATTATCAGGAAGTTTTTAAACTTCTCAGCTGTATACCTCACCCATATAATCATATTTAATAGCCACTGACACAGAAACTCACAGGTTGAGCCTGGTTTCTTTTTGAAAGCATTTAAGCTTTGTCTCTGACATCTCACAACAAAGCTTTGCCACTCAGCATGACATACTGTAGGATGACTATGAATCATCAAAATATTAACATTCTTTACTCACCTCCCTATTCCCTTTGATGACTTCGTACACCCTGTTTAGCCAGCCCTTACCCAAGACAACAGATTAAAGAGAACTCTTCTTGCAGGGAAGTTTTTTTGTACAGTTCATCTGTTCTTGCTTGCTTTCTCTGTACCTCTAGCAGACACCTCCCTTGAAACTTAATGTTGTGTTCTAAGACTGAACTATGTGCAAGTACAATTCAGATTCCCAGAGCAGAAACTTCTTCCCCCTTTTTAAGGTCTTCTCACAGTTTTAATGACGCTTTTTACTACTGCTGAGTACTGAACTGATTCAGAAAACTAGTGCTGTCAATACCAACAGTGATTTTCCAGACTGCAAAAAACAGTTGAGTTTACAAATCTGTATGGGTGCACTTACTGTCATTTTGTACTTCAAGACATGAAAATTAGTATTAGGCACTCACTGCCTCAGGACCCTTCTACAATAGTTCATGATCTCATTGTTCATTCTATTTCCAGATGATTTCAAGATGTTCTGAACATTGGTGTCCGTAACCATGATCTAACATTCCGTAGGTAATACCCCTTAATTTCCATCAATCCTTTTCCTCTTGTCTTTTAACCATTCTAAGTGAGCCCTGTCATAACTACTCGTTTATTAGATTTCCCTCTACAGGAGACATTATTGCTTTTTCAAGTATCGTTTTTATTTACCTGCTTCCCACTTCGGGATTTTTTTTACTACAAGCAGTACCAAAGTTTGTACTGTTGTACAAATACCTATTTTCCAGACTCAGCACTCAAATGCCTTATTAAAAACATGCCATGTAGTAATAGCCCTTCTACTAAAAAGTAAAGTACATATGAGCATTATGTGGTCTCACACCACAGCTCGGCAATTTTACAATTTAGTTTCTTTAAAAGTCTTGAGGGAATGAGGTTTGCTTTAGAAAATTTCTTCCTCTTTGTTTAGAATAAAGTTACAGAAGATGACAGGTCCTCAGACTTATTTTTCAAAGAAACTCCAGTGTAGTAACCTTAATTTTTTTATTTCTGGTGCTGGAAAAGGTTTTTAAACTAACTACTTTGAGTCTAGCAAGTTGCTTACCTAAATTCTTTTCTGGTCTATAATAAAATTATTTTACATTTCATTTGTCAAAATTATGATGTATTTATTTTCCTGCTTTGGAAGAATCTCCCACTTTGTATGAAAAAAGATACTGTTCAAAGAGATTTTTGCACTTTGCTGCTTAAACACATTATGTTTTTTAAACTATTAAGACTTTCTTGATTTGTGGTTTACATTTACTTACGTACAGCAATCTATAAAGGTACTTCTATTACTATCATGTCACGTCAATTAAAAACCTAGAGTTTAATACACAGTTTAAGAACTAATTGCATAATAGTGTAGGTACTCTCCATTATGAAAGCCTAACATTTAATCCTAGTTTAAAATAACAATATATCAATTCTGCATTAAGCACAAGGAAGTAATGTTTTTTGAGTAAACATGGGATTATTCTAACATTTTAAATATTACAGTTTTTAGTTATCCACGTACAATTCAACATACTGCAATTCCTCTTTGTGTTTCAGTTGAGATGGGACTAATTTAAAAGGACACTGAATAATTCACATAATGACCCAAATACACAACATGAATGTTACTGAAATCCCTCACCATACTGCCCAAAGATATACTGCTGGATTCTAAGAGTTTTATAAGAGGAGTATGGACAGAAAAAAAGGCACAAATGCACAAGCAAAGTTTAATTTACATACCAGTTAGCAATATCTTTGTGAGCTACTAGGTTCTGGAGGAATGCCTGCAGTCCCAACTGTCGATCTTCCAAGAAGTCAGGATTGTAGTTATCCTTGAACCAGCGCTTTGGTGGAAGGGCCAACCGAAAGCCTGGAAACATATCTTTTAGCTGAAATTTAAATCAAAGACAAAAAATATTAAAAAGTCGAGCAAAAACCTGATTTTTTCACAGGCACTGACTTTACTCAGATTGATAAGATATTTCTGACTTCTGCTAAGTTCAAGCACAAGGTAAGTCTCAACCACAAATCCAAACTACAGTTTAAATTGTGGACACAATTCTGTCACTTGCTGTGCTGCCCTATGCAATAAAATACTTCGTATTTTTTCTCAAATTTACCATATAAAAATAGGAATGAAAACTTTTGCTTTGTTATTTAATGTCTGAGCCTGCTATTTAAAGCCTTTGAATTTAATTTATAGAATGGTTTATTGTCAAAGCCATGCTCTTTATTTCTGAATTTAATTATTTAGGTACATGTTTTCCTCTTACTGAATTTCATCTTGGTAATAGACTCTTCTTTCTATCTCTAAGTTTAACTTTGGTCATCCAAAGTTCCTTCATCTCTTACCAAGTTATCATTAATACCATATTATATATATATGTAAAAATATATAAAAGTATCCTCTATTTTCCATAACCCCTCTTAAATTGATAAAATACTGAATAGAACAGAACCCAGAACAGAACCCAGAGAATATAATGACATAAGTTCCTGTCAGTTGTACAGAAGACTGCAGATAACCATTGCTGGGAAAGCTTTCCAACCACATAGATTTCTGTTCAATGGTACTTTCACTTGTCTGGTCACACAAATCATGTAATTTCATTCTAAGGACAGAGTACACCTACCCACAGATTATGCCTTTTGTGGATGAAGAGTGTTAAGAGCCAGCTGCTGTCCGTGGACTAATTTTAAGCAGCACAGTCCTAGGGCATTCTTTCTTGAGCACTCCTCAGACACAGCAGGAAAAAACATGGGTCAGACAACTTATTCTGGCCATGATTGCTTGCTTGGATCTAGCACCTTTGCTACATGTCTCCTTCCTACCTCACCATGTGACACATGACACATGTCACGTGAGTCACAGTCTTGGGGAGAAATGGTAAACTTCTCGGTTCTCAAAACTGGTCATTGCATTACATGTTCAAACTATCATTATGTTACTGTTCTGCAATTCTCAAGTATTTCCTGAATGGTGGTACGTTTAAGCTCCTAGAGCTGTCATTTCTGTATTATAAAAAGTAAAATGTCTTACAGACCAAAGAGTAAATGGTTTAGATGTATTTTGAAAGATGAAAAAGCTTCAGACAGTGGCACAAATAGGAAAAAAATAAAGATTTTCCTTTTAAACAGAAATACTAATACCTAGAAATAATGCTGAAACAAATACACTTAATTCCACTCAATCATGAATTGCTTTATTCCATAAATAAAAAACAAAGAAATGAATAAGTCCATATTCAAAATTTCAGCTGAATTAAGTTCTTAGTTGTTTAGGTACACTAATCCAAAGTGATAAGCTATACAAAAAATCACTTACTATGGGTAAAAAGAAGGGCGTTTAATAAGGCTCATGTTGAAGCATGAAAGAACATATAGCAGAAGGTGTGCTGAACTGGCAGTGAAAGATTATTCTCAGGAGTGAACAGTGGACAAAGAAAAGTGCAATTGTTTTTCTATTGTTGATAGCCAAGCAGTATTTACCAATCATAAAAACTTGTGCTTTTCAGACAAGCATTTTTTCCTTTCAAGTGTTCTAAAACTACTAAATTGTTGACCCAGAATTCCAATTTATCTGGTGTTTCCTACATCTTTAAAGATCTAATATAGTATTTCACTATTAACTTTGAAGACACTGGTAACAACTGAAGACTGACCAACATAAAAAGAACTTATTTATATTCATGAAACTTCAGATTTATCAGGAACAAAAGCAGAGTTTGTTACTTAGAAAAGAAGTAAATAATTACTGGATCATTCCTGCAAGAGAATACAAGTCCCTAGTTCTATTTCCATGCTGGGGATATATATTCAAGAGTTAATTTCCTTTACTACATAAATAAGGAATAAATGTAAAGTTTGAAGCACAGTAACAGCTTCAGATGAAGTTGTGACATCTTTACATCAGCTGTAGTTTTTTCACGTGTCTTTGAAAAAATAAGGAACCATATTTTTCCAGTCATTAATACAATGTGTGTTTCATATGCATTAAAACCAGAAAAAACAGAAGTGACAAAATGTAAGACATGAAATAAGTGAGGTAAGATAGCTGAGAATTTACCAGTGTATAATTCCCACCTTGTCATTAAGCCTGGAGAAATCCGTGTACCGTCTGAAAACCACCCAGCTTTCCTCTGGATTTCTTTTTACCAGTATTTTGTATACCTATGGAGAAAGACAGGAATATCTGAAAAATGTGCAAAACTTTACACTGCATTGTCTGAAAGGCTGAAATGATCCTTTTTTTCTTAATGAAACAAAAATAATGCATTTAAAAAAAAAATCTTAATCAGAGTAAAACAAGCCAAAATAACAATTATCAGTACAAAGAGTTTAAATTAATTTCAGAATTTAAGGAAGGAGTTTATATAATTCCTAAATACATATAACTATTTCTGTCTGTAAGAAAGCATTTCTTTCCCACAACACAAGTCCTGGCTTTCAAAAAAGTAAGCGAAGTGTGTTTTAGTGATCTACTTTAACCTTTGTTAAATTATAGTTTTACTCATTGATCCTTGAAGCCAATCTGTTTTTAAGATGACTGCTAATAATCAGGTACTGAGTGTGGTATTGTTTCAAAATGCCTCATCTGACTTGCCTCACAAGGAAAAATGATGCAGAATAAAATAACATCCTCCTTTGGTTGCATTTGTCTTGAACATTAGGCCTTGTCTTTCCAGGCAAAATATGACTTCTCTAGAAAAACTGCATCAGAATGATTACACCAGCACTGTATAAATGACATAATGGATCCTTTGAATAAGATTTAGCAAGACAAAAGCACAGCAGTACCACAGTCCTATTTAAAAGTAAATTGAAAAAGAAACAAAACAATAATAATAATAATAATCATAATTACTTAGGAGGATTGATATTCCAACGATGAACCTAATTCTAACAAACAATTTCAACTAGAAAACAATAAACAGTGTCTAACGTCATAACCTTACTTTCTCCAATGTAAGGAAAGTTCTGCAGTTGTACTGGGTTATTTTTCCCAGTCTGTATGTAAAAAATAAAATACAAGAATGAAAAAGATATTTTTAGAATCATAATGATAAACAATCCCTCACTTAATCAAATCTACTTAAAACATTTTCTAATCTGTTACATAGCAAAATCTATTCCAGTATTTCATGCTGTCACAGCAGGTTCTCTCAGCTGATAAATGTATTTCTCTTGTTGCATTCCCAACATGTGATAAACCCAGCATTAGCCAACTTCTGCACATGTCTGAGAGTGTTTCAAGCAATTTTGTATTCCACAACATATTAAGTTGCAGATAGCTACAGAAACTACAGATAACTATGGTGCAAATTAAAAGCAATTTTTCAGCAAGTACTTCTCTTATCTATGTTTTAAACATAATTTCACTTTCAAGAAGCATCTGTGGAAGTCATGAATTGTGACAGGAAAAAGCTATTAGCTTTTAAAATTCAAGCTGCAGGACATGCTTACAAAAGTATTATTAAAATATAATTCTTCTGCCTTGCATTTTATATATAAATGCTTATCCAAATATTTTATTACTTTCCTGCCATACTAAAAGTATAAGCAGTTTTATTTTCATAAATAAGGAAATAAATGCAAAATTATGAAGGCTCTTTGGTAGTACACAGTTAAAACACAAAACAAGAAACTTTGGAATATATGTGAGAATTTACTTGCTAATCAGTATTCTATTCTTTTATTCTCCTGTAAGTTCTGCAAAAACATTGTTTAAAAACGTCCGTAAGAAAAAACTGAATAATTTCTGAGTAAACATTAGACAACTTAAAAAAAAAATGTGCATAACGCAAGTGTAAGAGGGAGTGCAATCAACTTGTGACTACCAGCCACAAAATTATGGTCAACCTGAAACAAACGTTTGGTTTTCCTGGCAAAGTTTAAAACAATGTGGTTGGGTGTTTTTTGGCTTTTCTTTAAGGTTTGCAATTAATGAGTAAGAACTAGAATATTACAAAACCAACTCTCAGTTTCTTCATACAAGATCTTGGGTAAAAACTACAAATTAATTCAACCAATACACTTAATTCTACTCAATCATGAATTGCTTTATTCCTTAAATAAAAAGTAACGAACGAAAATACACCTATCATGATAACATTCTCTGGCTGATTGAGCATCTCATTATCATTTCCACTCGGCTTTAAAATAAAAAAAGACAGAAAAAAGGACAAGAAAGGGAAAAGAAAAAAGTGCTACTTAAGTATTCCAGGACTGCTAATACACTAAAGGCCAAATGTTCACAAAGTGATGTTTTTCAGCGTAGGTTTTCTCTCCCCTAAGCTTCAGCAATCACGTACTCCAACATGCACAAACATCTAACGCCTGAAGTCTGGACATCATTCAGCTTAATCAGATTCTTATTTTTGGGAACTCAGCGATGCTACCAACAGTTAAAAAAAAGAATTCAGCAATTCATTCTCCTCTTTTACAAGTGATTTTAATTTAATTTCCACTGTCTTCCATCTCATTGATTTAAGCATTGCAAAAGCAATCCAAATTTCTAGGACTAATTACTTGCTGGCTTTAATGCAAAATATCAAACTGCATGCACAACATGCAACTGAAAACAAACAATTATGTGCTTTCAGAAACAAACACAGCAATAGAAGTGAAATAGGGAAGGGCAAAAATGCATCCAAGCATTTTAACAATGGAAGAATGTTTCACTTGTACTGTGACCTGGCCTTCCACACAAAATAAGGAGACAAAGTTGTCATTATTAATACAGTAGAAGAACACCTTACACTGGAATATATCTTGGCACACTGGCACACTGGAATATATCTTGGCAATGTCTTCAAGAAAGACACAGAGGAGCTGGAACAAGACCAGAGAAGGGCAACAAGCAAGGTCTAGAGGGTAAGTCATGTGAGGAGACGCTGAAGAAGCTGGGGATATTTATCCTGGAGAAAAGGACACTCAGGAGGGACCTTACCACTCTCTACAACCTCCTTTCAGGAGGTTGAAGCCAGGTGGGGGTCAGTCTCTTCTGCCAGGGAACCAACGACAGGACAAGAGGAAAAGGCCTCAAGCTGTGCCAGGGGAGGTTCAGTTGGACATAAGGAAGAATTCCTTCATGGAAAGGATTGTTAAATATTGCAATGAGCTGCCCAAGGAGGTGGTGGAGTCACCATCCGTGGAGGTGTTCAAGAAATGACTGGATGTGGCACTTTGTGCCATGGTCTCATTGTCAAGGTAGTGATCAAAGGTTGGACTCGATCTTTGAGGTCTTTTCCAACCTAAACAATTCTGTGGTATTTTCAGACTACGCCTTGTCAATATAACAATATTGACTGTTGTTTTAGTTTTGAAGGTTATTATTTAAAAGGAATTTTTAAATCTACCTGTTACAAAAATACTGCTCTTCTCTTATGCTATAATGCATAAAGATGTTAGAAACTGAAAATCTCAGGAAAAGACAGTGTATCATTCTCAAATACTTAAAAAGCTGCATCATTAACTTTTTGCAAAAGTAACTTGATTTCATTTGTATTCTAACTATCATAATGATTCTGCACTTCTCTAATCTGAAAGAAAACAAAAAAAGTTTTTCTATTTCCTTCTTACCCATTTCTGATTAATGTTGTTCATTTTAAGCAGTATAATTAATAATCAGTAACAAACAGATTCCATCAGTCCCACAAGCACTGCTGGATTTCTCAAAGAAATACTTCAACCACACCCACAAGAACAAACGTAGAAATGCATTGACATATTTATGGCATGCAAAAAAAATGAATTGCCAGCTACAGTGCACTTTGAGAAAAATCAATACAAACCAGTTAGGCTGCTGCTCTGGCACAAGATACAGCCTAAGTGAGTTCTCAATCTGTTTGCAGAACAAATTTCCCCTTCCTAGAAACTAAAACGGGCGAGAAGTTGAAACCTACGTGTTTGCACTTTAACAGAAACGTTGTAAGTTATTAATAAATGCAAAAGGCAAACATCAAGGTTTCTTATCATTCAATTCAAATAAATGACTACATTTTATTTAGGAAGTTTAACTACACAGAACTTGATACAAGTTCAATTTCACACGGATTTGTAACTTTGCAAGGTATTCCCGACTTTTCCAGCAGAAATTGATACATGAAGCAAAACGAATTCCTTTTATTCCACATACACAATTACAGGAAAGACTGCTTTCCAGTCCCAGTTTTCCCACCTGTATAACAGGAATGATATTTTCCTGTCAGGCAGTACTTTGAACTGAACTGGTAAATATCCCTGAACTGCAGGATTAATTACTGAAAGACAATGCAAAGCACATTCAATTGTTATCTTGTCATTACAGATCAACCATACTATGCCCAATACTTACAGTGAATTTTGCCCGTTCCTCCATCACCTCATAGCCCAGTATAGTAGGCGTGGACGGTCGATCTTCCCAGGTCCTGGAATCTGTATTCTGCTCTATTTCTTCTACCGGCTGAGTACAGTATTCTATGGATGTATCCAAACCTGTAAACTTAGTCCTAACAAGTGGACTGCTACATGCAGATGACGTGGAACCAATCTGGTCAGGCACGCTCATCTTTTTAAAACTATCAACTGTAGAGTCCTCCAGCTGTCCTTTTGAGGAGCTCGAACTTGTCGAGATGCTCCCAAAGGAGGAACTTCTTTGGTTTCTGTTTGTAAAGCTGGATGATGAACTTCCAATAGGAATAGGAACAGGAACATATGGGGTTGCCATCCTTCATGAAAAAAAATACTCAGTTTTTAGTCCAGAAATTTACGCTTCACTCGCTGTATAAACCATGTTTTCTCTTGTTTTCAGGAACAGTACCTGCAATTAAAGACAGAAAATACTGCTGTCATTTTTAAGTGAAAGCAACACTAACAGCTTTGGAAAAAATCTGTATTAGCTCTGTGATGGTACATAGCAATATTGATGGTAAAACATTTTCACAAGGAAATTGGCTTCATATAAAATACTCCTTTTAGGCTGTATCACTACCATTTGACAGACACCTTTATAACAGTTCGGTTTTTCACAGCTATAAAATTAAAATGGTAAAGAGGTAAAGTGGTAAAGCAAGATTAGAAAAGAGAAAAATCATTTTGTCCTTTATGACTTAAGTGTTGTTTGGTTTTATCCAAAGAGTCAGCAATTTTTGGGCATAATAAGAAGGAGTAGTTTTAGGGAGTGTTTAATCTAAACTAAAAGGTTTTCTCAGAATTGCTTCTGTAAGACATCCACTGCAGACTATGTGAGCCAAACACACATGCAACAATATACATGACATGAATCAAAAGACATGACAGTAAACAGGTGAAAAAATATTTGCATATTACACATTCACTGAAGTATAATGGATCTGTTTTCAATGCAAAATATTTCTTCAAAACAACTCTGTTGTACATAATGTTGCTGATATATGTCACAATGTTAAATGAGTACATTTTCTGGAGTCTGAATTGGAGCAATTAAGTTCTACAAGCATGCACATCGACAGCAGGGTTGTTACAGCAGGTAGTTTTCCATTCCAGTAGATTGAAATGGGAAAAAAAAAAGTGCAGGGGAAAAAAGATAAATACACAATTTAGTATTTTTTTTTCAACAAAACCATTTCAAACGAGTCTTTTGCGTGCATGTGTGTACATTTCCAGAAAAAGCAAAATAAAATTAAGACAGCAGTATCAAACTGCCAAAACAGCACCATCTCCTCATTTTAACAAAGTACCCAAAGAAGAGCTTTTACAAGATGCAAATTAAATGCCACCTCTTTGGATTAACAGGATTTGAGCCATGATCCATTTCACCCAGGAATATACCAATCAAGCAGGAGGCTGTAGGAAGCTGTGAATGGGAAACCGCCAACTTGATTCACATCAGACAATCAATCATCTACTACAGCAAAAAGCAAATGAGATTGCTAATTGCGAGGGTGAAGCAAAGTGATGCTTTCACTCTCTTGCTCTAAATTAATCCTAGAGCACATGAATAAAGAAATAAATTTTAAATGAACCAGCAACAGCAAGACTGCAAAATGCTCTTGAACGAATTCCTTGAGAGAAGGAAAAAACAAACTTAGTCATCCTTTCAGCTACATTAGGAAGTCTTCACACACACACTTTGTCAGAAAGCTCAGGTAACTTGACCAGAACAATTTCAAACTGGCAGTGATTTCTCCATAATGTCTCTGCTTCACTGTGGCATGAGGCTAGACACTTAGCAGCATCTCAGGGAGCTGTAATGCCAGTATCATAAAGCCCTGCTGACTCACTTTGCTGGTCGGGGATGAGATTTGAAGTATCCAGCAGCTTCTGTTGCAGCACAGTCCTGTGCTTGGTTGTGTGAGCGAAGCCACATGTCAGACATCTGACCTGCTTCAGCCTCACTTAGCGTCAGAGAAGCAAGTCACACCTGTCTCTGAGGCAAGATGTTCTCCTGGAGCTACACCAAGATCTACATCCCTTTTTTCACCCGTATCTCAGTAAGAAAATCTACTTTCTGCCTCAAACAATAAGCTCTGCAACGATTTTTCTTTAATGCAAGGTATGAAGTATTTTCTGATAAATTTTCTCTAGCAATATTCTCTGAACAAATAAATATCTAAATGAAACAATGAAAAAGGTAACTCCTTTTTCACTTGCCACTTCAGTGACTCTTCCATGTTACCAGCATAAGGAATTGAAAGCATGCCCTTAAACAATGTCCCACCCAGCTATGTTCTTGGGAGGTGTAGGATCAAATTCCTGTAAATGGAAGAATCTGAGTCCAGACTGAAAAAATCAATGGATTTATACGTAAAAAGTGATTACCTTCTGTTGCATGACTGTGAACCTGGAGAAGAAAATAAGCCCACATCTCAGGGAATCTGCTTAAGTTCACTCAGAGGAGTTTGTGGAATTTTGAAAAGAGATTGTGCTTTTCATGGCTTTATGAAAACAACCAAACCCCGCAACACCATTTTCACTAGTTACAATATTTGTGAACAGTGTCTTTCTTAGAAGAACTACTTTCTTTAAAGTGAAATGCCAGTCACGAACTTACTATCTTGAACTTGTTTACTTACTACATATTACTTTTAAATGCACATGCATTTCTGAGCAGCTGTACCAACTCTAGCAAGCAAGAGTGCTCAGCACAGACCGACTTGATGATAAGGCCCTTGGTGTTGAGAGGTCATCACCTCCACTGTCTGTGCTTCAGCAGCATTCATTTCAGACCAGCTGTAATTTAGTACCACTGCCTGGATGCTTATTAGCAGCTGGACTGCACTAAGCCTGCTCCCAGGGTACATTTTCTGGTTTAATTGCTTTTGTGCTCTGTAAGGCCACCCCAAATTGTGAGTCAACGCATATTAAAGGTGATGATGACAACACTATGTTCTTCTGAGGAACACTCTTGACTCAATCTGATACAGTAAACATGCCCACAGACAAATAAAAGGAGCTGATACTAGCAGTGTCACACAAAGATTCCTATAACTTTGAAGAGTAACAGGAACGTATTCTTTGACTAAATGCAATGTCAGGTGAAGGGAGCAAATGGCCTACTGCATCACTTAACTAGATTTTTTATTAAAGAAAGCTGAAAGAAATGTACAAATATATTACATTACTGGATTCACAAATACATATATGTGCATAATTATACATGTAAATCCATCTTCTACAGTAAAAGTATCATAATTTCCCTGTGAAATATTTACATGCTATGAGTTATAACAGGGTTCAAAATCACATCAATTTGCACTTTTTGAAGTCCACTAAATAGTAGAAAAAAATACAATGCTCAGCCAAACCTAGGAATCAAGCCTTATCTACAAATTTAGTTTACTGCCAATTCATACAATAGAAGTAACTGAAAACAATTTCGTTAAAAGAAATTCTTTTAGACAAACCACGTTAGTCCCTACTTACCTCAGCGTGGCAAGGAGGGTTTATGTGCTCAGTTTGGTCCTATTTTGACTGCACAGAACCAGTAGAACCATTTCAGCACACCAACTTTCAGAGCAAACCACTCATCACACCTATGAGATAACCCAGAGACTGCACTTCCTTTGACTTTTTGCAAGAAATTTGCTTCCTGTTCAGAACCTGTATTTTGTTTAGTTTGATTTCCAGCTGTGACTTAAGAACGAAAAGAGAAGGAAGAGAACATTTGCTGGAAGCACTGAACTGTGAGATCCGAAACAGGACAGGACAGTCCCAGCAACCTAGCTATCACATGCTACAAGCAGCATGACACCAACTTACTCTGGTGTTTACAGCAGCCACCTCCCTTTCTGTGGGTGAAACAAATAAGCTGTAATAAAACCACTTAAAAAGGGTTTGCCTGCAGCTTGCAGCTATTGCAGTTCCAAACCTTTTAAAGCTAATGGCTTGTATATTCAGTGAAAAACATGTAAGCCACACGATTCAAGGATAATAGATTAAAAACAAAACAATCCTTACTTAACAGCTGTAATTGGATTTAGAAGACTTTTAGCTGTGCAATACTATTTGTGATCTGGTTACATGTATTATGCCTCTGTTTGGACAACGCAGACAAGCTAACCTCTAATGTTTAGGGTTTAAGTGCTACTGAGGAATGTCAGCTGAAGAACAAATGGCATATTTCAAGAAACAACTTACTGACTTAGGTTTCTTAAATTTTTAAAATAATCATTTTGACACAACTTCAGCCAAGTTACCTAACAATATTTTTTTTACCTGTTAATGAACTCAAAATAGAGCAGGGGGTGCGGGGGAGCTATTTATCACACCACACACACAGGAGTAATTCCTGCCCCAAAGAGTCTGCTACGGAACGAGAAACAACCGAAGGTGCCTTGCTCCCCAGACCTGCACATCAAGGAGCGCTACTTCTGACTATGACCAGACGATTCTGAAACCGAGGAGAACCGAACCAGCCCAGTCGGCACCGCTGGGTCAGCGCCCGGCCCGGCACCGCCGCCGAGGGGCCGCGCTCGGGGAGTGCCGCCGCCGGCGCTTTACGTAACTCCAGGGGCGGCCCCGAGCCCGCGGCGCCTGGGGAACCCTGCCGGTCCCTCCGCACGGCTGCGGGAACCGGCCGAGGAAACACCTGGAGGCGCCGCCCGTCACCCCCACCCCGCCCCGGAGAACAGGGAGTTCCGTACCCACCGTCCCGCCCGAGCGGGGCCGGACCCCGCGGTCCCACGGCCCGCGGCGGCCTCCGCACAGGTGCGCGGAAGCCGCGACAGCTGCGCGGAGGCTGCGGGGGCCGTCCTCGTTCGGCACGGGACGGGCAGCGGCGGGGTTCCACTCCCCCGGCCTTCCCCACGCGGGCTGGCCA
>VZRN01002067.1:0-49128 GCA_013397935.1 Dasyornis broadbenti
CTGCCTCTAGCCAGGTAGAGGCAAGGGAAAACCGTGTCTTTTGGATAGTATGGATTCGATGGCCTGGCACCTCAGAGCCACAAAAATATGAAGCATTGGTTGATACAGGTGTTCAGTGTACCCTAATGCCGTTGGGACATGTCGGGGCAGAACCCATTTCTATTGCTGGGGTGATGGGGGNAGGTGTTCAGTGTACCCTAATGCCGTTGGGACATGTCGGGGCAGAACCCATTTCTATTGCTGGGGTGATGGGGGCATCACAGCAGTTGACCCTGTTGGAAGCTGAGGTGACCTGACTGGGAAAAGATAGCACAAACATCCCATTGTGACTGGTCCAGAGGCCCCATGTATTCTGGGCATAGATTTCTTCTGGAATGGCTATCTGAAAGACATTAAAGGACTCAGGTGGGCTTTTGGAATAGCTGCTGTTGAGGCAGAGGGCGTTAGGCAATTGAATACCTTGCCTGGACTATCAGAGAACCCTTCTTCAGTTGGACTCTTGAAGGTGGAGGAACAACGAGTACCAATTGCCACCTCGACAGTGCACCGTTGGCAGTACCAGACAAATTGAGATGCTGTGATTGCCATCCACAAGATGGTCCGTGAGGTGGAGAGCCAAGGGGTGGTCAGCAACACCCACTTGCCCTTCAGCAGCCCCATCTGGCCTGTGCACAACTGTGAGAGAGAATGGAGATTGACTGAGGACTATCGTGCCCTGAATGAAGTGACTCCACCACTGAGAACTGCCATGCCAGACATGCTGGAGCTCATGCTCCAGTATGAGCTGGAGTCCAAAGCAGTAGAGTGGTACGCCACTATTGTCATAGCAAATGCATTTTTCTCCATTCCTCTGGCAGCAGAGTGCAGGCCTCAGTTTGCTTTCATGTGGAGGGGCGTGCAGTATACCTGGAACCAACTGCCCCAGGGTGGAAACAGAGTCCTACCATGTGCCATGGACTGATCCAGGCTGCACTGGGAAAGGGTGAGGCTCTGGCACATCTGCAGTACATCGACGAAACCATTGTGTGGGGGAAGACAGCAGAAGAACTATTTGAGAAAGGAGAGAAAATCATCCAGATTCTCTTGGAAGCCAGCTTTACCATCAAAAAGAGCAAAGTCAAGGGATCTGCCAAAGAGATCCAGTTCCTGGGGGTGAAGTGGCAAGATGGACGGCACCAGATTCCCACAGAGGTCATCAACAAGATCACAGCGATGTCTCCACCAACCAAAAAGAAGGAGATGCAAGCTTTCCTAGGCCTATAGGTTTCTGGAGGATGCACATCCCTGAGTACAGTCAGATTGTGAGCCCTCTCTATCTGGTGACATGCAAGAACAATGATTTCCACTGGGGCCCTGAACAGCAACAAGCCTTTGCCCAGATCAGTCAGGAGATGGCCCATGTGGTAGCCCTTGGTCCAATCTGGACAGGACCAGTGGTGAAGAATGTACTCTACTCTGCAGCCAGGAGCAATGGTCTGTCCTGGAGCCTTTGGCAGAAGGTGCCTAATGAGACTCAGGGCTGTCCACTGGAATTCTGGAGCCGAAATTATAGAGGGTCCAAAGCCAACCACACGCCCACCGAGAAGGAAATCCTGGCAGCCTGTGAAGGTGTCCAAGCCGCCTCAGAAGTTGTTGGCACAGATGCACAACTCCTTCTGGCACCCTGACTACTGGTGCTGGGGTGGATGTTCAAGGGGTACGTTCCCTCTACCCACCACACCACCAATGCCAGATAGAGTAAATGGATTGCCCTCATCACACAGTGTGCTCGTACTGGAAGTCCGAATTGCCCTGGGATCTTGGAAATAGTTACAAATTGGCCCAAAGGTGAAAATTTTGGTCTGACTGATGAAGAGGAACAGGAATAGGTGACCCGTGCAGAGGAAGCTCCACACTACAACCAACTACCACACGACGAAACACACTATGCTCTTTTCATTGATGGTTCCTGTCTTATTGTAGGAACAAATTGAAAACGGAAAGCAACTGTATGGAGCCCCACATGACAGGCTGCAGAAGCTACAGGAGAAGGTAGATCAAGCCAATTTGCTGAACTCAAAGCCATCCAGCTGGCCCTGGGCATTGCTGAAAGAGAGAAGTGGCCAAAGCTCTACCTCTACACTGATTCATGGATGGTAGCCAATGCTCTGTGGAGTTGGCTGGAAAGGTGGAAAAAGGCCAGCTGGCAGTGTAGAGGAAGACCAGTCAGGGCTGCTGAGGAATGGTGACACATTGCCACTTGGGTAGACAAGCTACCTGTGAAAGTCCATCATGTGGATGCCCACGTCCCCAAGAGTAGAGTTAATGAGGAGCACTGAAACAACAAACAGGTGGATCAGGCTGTGAAAATAGAGGTGTCACATATAGACTTGCATTGGCAACACAAAGCAGAGCTGTTCCTAGCTTGGTGGGCCCATGATGCCTCAGGCCATCAGGGCAGAGGTGCCACCTATAAGTAGGCACGAGACTGAGGGGTGGACCTAACCATGTATGGTATCTCCCAGGTAATCCATAACTGTGAGACGTGTGCTGCCATCAAGCAGGCCAAATGGGTGAAACCTTTGTGGTATGGTGGGTGGTGGTCCAAATATAAGTATGGGGAGGCCTGGCAGATAGATTACATCACACTGCCCCAAACCCGCCAAGGCAAGCGCTACATGCTCACAATGGTGGAAGCCACCACTGAGTGGTTAGAGACCTGCCCTGTGCTTCATGCCACTGCCCTTATTACCATCCTGGGCCTTTTAAAACAAGTCCTTTGGAGGCATGGCTCTACAGCCACAGTCACACAGTGCTGTGTGCACTGCTGAGGCACAAATGGGCCTTTGCAGCTCTGCTGTAAAAGGGTTAAACATCCACATCCATGAAGATACTTGAAGTAGTTCCCAAAATTATTTCAAATGAAGTAATACAACTGAGAATAAAGAGAAGACTGCAAAACAGCATAGGAAAATGGTAAAAAAGAAAGTATAAACACATTTCAAGTCAGAAGAAGTACCTGAGGAAGAACACACATCTCATAGGTAGTGAGTCCACAGGATTTAGCTGTGGAGATAGATACTTTCAGCTTCAAGCATAAGCTTTACAGAAACAAAAGTTTCATCTTTAAGTAATTTCTTTTTAGATTTCCAAAGCTTTATCTATCAATGTGGAAGTAAAACAAAGGAATATGTGGCTTCCCGTAATAGTAATAGAAATGGGTGTTTTTAGTGTAGTAGATAAACCTGTGGTCTTACCTATGCAAAGATCTAAATTATGGAATAATATTTAAAAAAAAAAAATCAGCCTCCAT
This sequence comes from Dasyornis broadbenti, assembly GCA_013397935.1. Taxonomy (NCBI): domain Eukaryota; kingdom Metazoa; phylum Chordata; class Aves; order Passeriformes; family Dasyornithidae; genus Dasyornis; species Dasyornis broadbenti. The sequence goes on from VZRN01002067.1 coordinate 3,293, forward strand.
AAAAGTAATATATATACATAACTTTCATACATTAGTTCCTCATATGCCATATAATTTTCTGCAGAATGTGACATGGTGAAAACATCTCCAAAGGCACTTAATGACTGTTTGAGCTGTTTCATTGTATAAAACCATATGATGATGCAAAGAAATCTTTGTGACACATTTCAGAACTCAATTTGTAGACCATGCTTGAAACAGAGCCCAGAAGACTGTTGGGTACTTTAGGTCAGACTTGAGCATAGGCTGTGAGGCTTCCTGAAGGCTAAACATATGATGTGACAAATGTGAGAACAAAGGAACTGTAAATAGGAGATTAGTATTTCTTTTCTATATACTATATTTTAATCTAAAGACACATACACAAGCAGACCTGCAGGCCTGCCTACTGCAAAGCATGGTGAGATTTGGCATGGTGTAAACTGCTGTATAATCCCTGGCACACGTACAGTGGGATTACAGATCAAGCACATACAGGTGAATCCTGATGATAGGGTAGACAGAAGCAGCTCCTGAGCAATGCAGTGCTCAGAAAAAACATCAGTGTTACTAGTGCACTCTGGGAGTGATCTAAGGAGGCAGAAATAACACTGTACAAATGGGAAACTAACTCCTGACTTCCTGTGCTTAAATGTCTGTGTTCTGTTAAACTTGCCACTCTCCCAAAATATTACCCATTACTAGTCACTCCTCATCCATATGTTAACAACAGGAGGGTTTTTCTTCTTTAAATAGCACCCCCAGCAATGGAAGCAGCAATATTTAGAGATCACATCAAACAGTGCCAGCAAAATCAATGATTCTTGGCTTAGAAGACAGACACCTGTTCAGCTAAGTAGGATTTTGGTTAGTAGCATTCTTGTTTTCAGCATAAAATGGTTACTGATTAACTGTGAAGAGCAATGAAAATGACTGAGAAGGAAACAAAGCTCAAAACTTTTCAAAAAGAAGTGTGTTCACCAGCTAGTACTACCTGTCATTCACTTTCCACATGTTCTGAAGCTACCAAAAGTTCTCAGAGTACAGCAGTCACAATTTTCCAAGAAAGGAAGATAAGGGCACAGAGACATCTACATACTATGCCAATGTCCCTTCAGTTAATTCAGAGCAATCCCTAAATTTTTAGCATTGGAAACTGTCTTGGGTTTGAGACAAGCTTAGGAGGAAAACTTTTCAACTAAATGCCTTCCCCACAGGAACGGGGCCAGCACCCCCTCCCCCCACCACAACAGAACTTGTGGATGCCAGTGAAAGAAAAACAGACCTATTTATTTAACAAAACAAAATGAAGCAAAATGCCCACAGAATACAGGAAAGAGCAAAGGACTTATTAAACCTGAGTGAACAGTCCGATGGGTTTTAGTCTCCTGTTTTTCTTGGGTGTAGGTCCCCACCGGGGATCCTGTGGGGCCGGGAGACGTCCCTCAGGAGGCCTCTTGGAGGATTCTTGCCTGCTTCTTCTCGGGGATTGTCTGATGTCTCGGATGAGAAAGGAAGTCGGGGAAAAACAATCCAAAAAGAGGAAAGCAGAAGGAGCAGTCCTCTGCAGCCACCGCTTCTGCTGGAAGCCAGTAAGAACAGAAACACCCACCAGCTATCTTCCCTTCTTCGTGCTTTTAAAGCAAAACACCTGGGGGAAGGTTTTCAAAACAACCCGCACCAGCAGAGCTCCTCCCAGCTTCTTAAAGCTACAGAGCACATTGTCTGAGCATAAAGCAGACGATAGGGAATACAGGATTATCATAACATCACCCCACAACGGAAACATACAAGTGTGAGTGGTGTGTAGTAATCACTGTCACAATTATTTAACATTTCAAAGCATCCCATATCAGTTTCACAACAAAAAATCTAATGTGACACAATATTTAACAAAGCGTTAAATATTGCTATGCTACGGATGTCATATCCTTGACTTCTACTGCTTCTCCCCACGTTTGAAAATATACAAACATCAAACACAGATACATGTTGAAAGAGTATATTTATTAGCAGTACATTGAGTATATAAATATAGCAAATTAAATAGAGTATGCTGAGAATTAAATTTATGAGGCAAAAGATACTATTATAGTAATTATTACTCTGAGTTACTTTTGTATATGACATCAAAAGACTTTAAAATGCTACATTCAAGCACATAAAACCTTTTGAATCTGATGTAGTACTTACATTTCCAGTGATTTTGATGACTTCTGGGTGAAATTCACAGTAGCATTTTAGCTATGCTGAAGAAGGGTGAAGGATGGAGAAATTGAGTCCACTTTAAGACATCATAGTGAACTGGTTGAAGAGATGGAAATTGGGCTGCCAAAAGAATGCACAATTTGGATTTCAGACAAGTGGAAAATATTTTTCAGCCTCTACAGGAGTTCTCCTCATGAGATTTCAATATTTAAAAATTATCTTGTTTTCAAAAGTGAAAACCAGATGATAATTGAAATAAGTTTGGAAATTCATCTGTGGTTACAATTAGTTCCTCAAGCTGCTCTTCCCTTCAGTTCCCTCCAGAACTCTTAGAGCACTGTTACATTCTGCTGTAACAGCAGCAGAGCCCTATGACTGTGCTGTCTGCTCCACTGAAACACAGGGTCATACAGACTGTCCAAGAGGCCCAGGCTAAGGTAAACTACAGTTTCCCCCTCTCCATCATTTTTGCTGTACTATAGTATGCAGCCACACCAGTCATCAGAACTTCCTCTCTTTCATGCTCCCTCCCTTTGAAACACCCCACAGGTGACGAAACATCCTCCTTGTCCCTCTTTGGTGTTCACATAGAAGTCCTTCTTCCTTTCTGTCATAACTCATCCTTAACCATCACCACATCTCTGACCCTCCTGAAGGATTCACTGACAAACTGTAGGTTGCTCTTCATGCAGACTGTCGAACTTTAAGTTAAAATTCAAACACTGGGGTTCTGCCCTCCAAGAAATTCTTTCTGAAAGAGCGATTCTACAGCTCTCCCTCTAAACAAATATTTAAGTGCTTTATAATTTGAATGGCAGTAGACATAGAAACACCCACTCCCCACAATTAAATGGAGCCTTTTATGTTAAATGAAATCAGAGAAAAGGATAGGAAGCAAGATGACATTTAACAGCAACATTCAGTTTAGAACAATCACTTAATAACTAATAAAAGTATCTGCTGAAATTTAGAAAAAATGCTTAATTACCTAACTGAAGGCTTCTTTTCTCAGCTACTAAACTAATAAATATTCACTTTTTAAAAATTATAACTTTCAGACTTCTCTGCTCAATTTTCCAGCACAGACAAAACCAAGACTTTCTAATAACACAAGCACAAATTCCCAAACCCTAATGTTTTTAAGGAATTTTTGTAAGGTCAGCTTTGAAAACAGAAAATTTGAAATAACCAGAAGAACACCTGTCTACTACTACTAACACATGCCCTCCCTTATTCTCAACTAGGTTTTATTTGCTTTTAATATTCTTGAAGAGAAATGTTTTCACTAATTTGATAAATCCAAAGTACACAATTCTATTTTTGGGAGTACAGCAGAATTTAGAGTATGTTCTGTTAGACTCCAGAAAAGATACTGACAAGGAAGGCAAAAACCCTCTATGCATGTGTATTGGGTCTGACTGAGGTAAAGCTTGCAGTTTCCCAGGTCTTTGTGTTGGTAGCTGGAAGTGTGTTGATAACAGACCAGTGTTTTGGCTACTGCTGAGCAGCACTGTCCCTCTGACACTGCTTCCCCCACCAAAGTGATGGGAGTGGGCAAAATCCTGGGACGGGACACAACCAGGCCAGCTGACCCAAATCAACCAAAGGGATATTTCATACCCATATTATGTCAGCTCAGATATATAAGCTAAGAGAGAGAGGAGGAAGGGGGGCCATTCATGAGCTTTCAGTGTTTGCCTTCCAGAGCAACCATCATGCATGCTGAAGCCCTGCTTCCTGGGAAGAGCCCGAACATTGCTGCTAATGGGAAGTAGAGTTTGACCATTTTTCTCCCTTTAGCTTTAGCACATGCAAATCTCTGCTTACTCCTTTTCTTTTACTGTAATAAAACTGCTTTTTCTCACCTTGCTGGCTGTTGTTCATCTTACTCTCTCCACTGTCCCAAAGGCAAAGGGAGTGATAGAGCAACTTAGTGGGTAACCAGCACCGAGCCAGGGTCAACCCGCTACAGCATGACAACTTTAAGGAAACTATTGTGACAATGAACCCCATCACAGTATAGACTCCCTACCCTGGAACAAACAATAGTATATTGCATTACTTCATCTAATTTATGTTTTTAACTGCTGTTTGCAAAGGTGTATAAACTGTCTAAAGACAAAATTATGCAAAAATAAACCTGCAATTATTCAAGGCATGGAAATTAAATTACTCTATATTTACTCTGATCCAAGTCATAACAGTATCTGGTGCTTAAATTTAACTAAATGGTGCCTGGAGGCCTTGGAAATGCTCTACAGTAACCTAACTGTACCAAACACATGAATATGGCCCTCCAGAGGCCTGCAGAGAGACCTCAAGCAGTACTAGCCAGACAGCCATTACAAGAAAACAAAACCACCTCTTGAACAGCTGTCCAAGTAGGTCTGGTTATAGGCTTGGCAAATTACAAAATTACCTTGAAAATGTAGGTGTTCCCACCTGCTTCAGCAAGTGGAATAACTGCTAGAAAATGCAGCCCGTTAAAAACACACAAATTTGACAGCTAGAGCTTAAGCTGTAGAACAGAAGCACCTGGATTTTCCAGCTACAGACTCGGTACTTTTTCTTTTGTTTTTGTATTTGATTTTACACAAAACTCTTCTAAGCCACATAAAATGACCTAGTATTTTATACCACTCTTTTTATTCTTTGTTTTTAACCATGTCTCGATGCCTGACTCTATCTAGATTCCCTCCTGCTGTTGGTATTCCTAGCCAGACTTCTCTATTATTGGACTTCATTCCTAGATTACAGCCTTACCATTATGTCTGTCTAACAATATCATAACATAAATCTCAGGCCTACAAATCTTTCATACTCCATGAGAACAAAGGCATTCAAAGCAAACTCTGCCAACTACATCTAAGCACTACACAGTTTTCCTGGGCCAGAAAATTATTAATTTTAAATTAGAGTTTCATAATTTTTAATCTCACTGTTTCCAGTTGATTGTCCTAGAAAACTGTCTTGTGCAAATTGAATGCCATTAAAAAAATCCACGTAACAACATACTTAAGTTAAAATACCTACAGTTACAGTGCAAGATTGCCCAGGCAGAATTATTTTCAGTTTTCACATTAAATTTTTTTTGTACATAAACCATCAAAGATGCATTCCTTTTCCATTTCTCCTATGTAGGAATATATTGCTGAAACATTTTCTAAACATTTAAATACTTATTATGATTATGACATGCGGGAATGGAGACTTGCATCGTTAAAAGCCAGCAAAGTGAGTGTGGCTGTGCAGAAGTGCGGAGCCCTGAAGGGAGCATGGGGAGCACAGGGGAGCTGAATGGCTGGGGCCTGAGCAGGAGGCAGCAAGGCCACAGGGCTCAACTGGCACCACCCTCTGCTGCCAAGCTGGAAACGTTCATTTTTATCTATAATAAAGAACTGCACTATTCATACCGGATCTATTATCCCCAGCTTTCTAATGAGGTGTTCACCTCCAGTCAGTCCACTATGCTAGTTCCTGGATTTCTATACATTCAGGTAAAATTCCTTCTAACATGTCATCCCCGATACTTAAATCAATCATTCACATCCACAAAATTTACACATTAACTTACTTCAAAATCCTACCCCAAGCTCTACTTAGGTATAGTACTACAACGCATCTTGAAAATATTTAAGCTACTACTGCCCTCCAACGTCTGCTCTTGCTAAGACAATATTACCTCATTATTTGGCTATGCCTCAGGGTGTTACACAAGCCGCTGTGAACCTTACTCTTGCATTTGGAACTGACTTCTCATTGCATACTATTAAAAAAGGTACCCCAATCCAGGTCTAGGCTCTGTCTAGGTCCGTTATAGACAATGGCGATAAGAACAATTACAAAGACATTTGAAAACAGCCCCTGAATGTGCCCCACAAAAGAACAGTGTTCATTTTGTGGAAACCTTTCCCTTGAGATGTCACTTGCAAGAAATAAATCTTTCAGCTTTCCCAAATTTTAATGTGGTTTTGACTCTAGAAATCACCTTTAAAAGACTTCCCCTCTTATAATTTAATCCCACTCTAGAGCACACCACTTTAAAATAACTGCATTTGTAAATCTGTAAGTCATGTGACTGCAAATACCTTTCTTTAGAACTGATTAGAAGACATCATCTTATGTTTCTCATCACCACACAAAATAAGCCTCGAGTTTATTTACCAGTCTGGACTCAGAAATACAGAACTCTACAAGAAACTTACCTCCATTAGTACCTGGAGTCCGTATCATCCAACTTAAATGCCTTGACAGGCTGCAGCATAATTCTCTTCTTTCATGGCCAGCCTTTTTTCTCACTGCAAACAGGCACTGTACGAAGAATAGTATCTCTATCTGAAGTTGTACTGAGATATTGCTGTGGCACACATATGGGCAAAGGCAATGGAAGTGCTCATGTATCTCACAAATTGCATAAGCTTATGTGAATTGAGGTGAACAAGTTTACTATTTGTCAAATATAGTCAGTGGTACTGAACTTCCTTGGTGTGTAGAACTCTGAGATTACTACACAGGATGAACAGCCACCAGTGGCTGAAAGGTTTTAGATAGAGTAGACACATCACAGAGATTAAGATTTCTGAAAGAAACAGCTTCAAGGAGGTATTACACAGTGAGACAAATATGTCACAGGTCAACAGGGCTGGACAAATGCTTACAGAGAGACAAGAGCCTGCAGAAAGAAACTGCACAGATGGCTCAGACTGCCACCTGACTAGTCAGTCTTCTTTCTATATTATTCTCAAGTTCACTTTTGTGCTACAAGTTAATTCTGCTTCAGAGTCTGACCCTGTAAAAAACAGCAATTGCTAAAACCAGTAACAGTCAAGTTCTGCCTCGTTCACCTACTCGTGCTCTGAAATCAACATTCCACATTAAAAATAGCCGTTAGTCCACTTGGTCACCCGCACTTTGATGCAAAATCCAGAACTAGGAAGCCTGTGTTTTAATTTAGTCACCAGTTTCTGAGAAATACCAAATGCACAGGCAAATCTTACAGAATGTGACTAGGGCTGAGCTCTGCCTTGTACTGCTACATTAAAACAACAGGAGTACAAGCTCCTAAGTTTGCACAAAAACCCCCAAATGCTCATAAGCAAGTACATTTTCTTTCTTACTGTTTCCAGGCACATTTAAAAAGGAAGAAAAGCTGTCAGTCAGGGCAGGTTTCCCCTGTGTCCTCGAGGGGCGCGGGGCTGAGCCGGCCGCAGCCGGCGGTGTGCACAGAGCTCTCCTGAAGGGCCGGCGGGCGCACTGGCGTCCCTCCGCGGGACGCGGCCTCGGCCCTTGCGGCGCCGCTCCCACTCGGCTCTCGCCCTAGCCGCCTGCAAGGGGGAAGCCCTCGCTCAGGTGGCGAGATGAGCGGGCTCCCGAGGGCTCCTACCTCACCGCACACACCAACGTGGGCGGAGCTCGAGTGGCCTGACTGCAGCCGCTTACCCTATTGCAAGCTCCAGAGGAGCTTTCAAGAGAAACCTGCCATCTATTCCTGGATTGAGCTGCTTGAGATGCTACGAGGGCTGAGGTGGCAGCTCCGACCTTAACAACTACCCCCAGCAACTCAGTGACTGGTCACTTCTACATTTCTTTAACCATTTCCCAGTAAAGTATTTAGTAAGAGTAGCATACAATAGAATAAGAAACTACTTATTAAAGAAAATGCTTGAATAGAGGATTAGAAAAGAAATCCTATTTTTATAAAGCATGCAATGAAACGAGGACATTGCAAAACATATCCAGTATACCAGTCACCTCTGCTATGAGACTTGGATTTTACAAAGTGGAGCTGAAAAGTGAAAATGCCTTCTCCACAGTGATAAGAATTTTCCACCAAAAGTTAATCACTGTATCATTTGGACATCTGTAAATCAGTTAATCAGGACTGTTGTCTTGGTGAATTTGCAATACTATGATTTAAATTATATAAACATTTTTAGAAAAAGAGACAGGCAGAGCTCTGCTAACCCAAACCCATTCTAACGCAGCTGGGACTGCTGATGCTGACACCAACATAAGAATCTGTGTGTAGAGCTCAAGTTTATGCTTTTTTTAAAATAAGCTGTTAGGTTTCTAGTAAGTGTTGTTAACACTCTTTAGCATTTGACCTGAGGAGTTTTCCCCTGTATGTAAAATTGCTACAAGTGAACAAGCAACATCAGGAGGAAAGTTTGATGTTTTTTAAAAACAACCACATGGAAAGGTTAAGTCTGAATTAAAGAATTTTATTTTGTGTATTTCAGAAATGAATAATGACATTTTCTAAAATCAGTTGTTGCTGTGATAGACAGACATGTAAAGCTCCTGTTTCCATTTTACATTATAACATGTAGTGTGAGAATGATACATTAGTTTACTTGAATTCAAGTTAATCATCTTTGAATAAATCAAGAGCTATTAACTGTGTGAACATTGGTAACAGTTAAAATTATTTCAACTGGGAGGCAAAATAATTTTAAACACGATGTAGATCAAGAAGCACCAACTGGAACACAATGGATGCACAGTTTTTACTGAGTTTTTACTTTATTTTGATTTTACCAATTACAAGTTTGCATTACTAGAAGATTTTGAGTGTAAAATATAAATGATAATGATACAGCTCAGGATCAGTCAACGCAAGTCAGCTATTTTTAGGGGATAATGACTTGATCTACATCGATATCAGCTCCTGTTATGTTGGATTTAACATTGTTTTCTTCCCTCTTAATTTTTAAACTATCTGGCTTGACAAAGTGTTGAGTAGCTTTTTGAGGAAAAAAAGAAAAAGAAAAATCCTCAAACCAATAAACACCCACCCCCCAAAAAAGTTAATAACCTTAAATCTTACTTTTGTTGCTACTTAACAGCAAAGTCAATCAATACATATTTTTCCCTATTTAAAGTATTTGTAACTAAAACTATGCTCAACTAAGCAGTGCAGAAGCAACATTATAAATGGGCAAGTTTCAAAGTTCCATAACATATGTATTTTTGTGTACACAGTGGTGATTTATGTTTAAAATTTTACTATTAAATTAGAAAAAAAACCCCTAGCAGTGACAAATATGCAGTCCCTATCAGCAGTGCAGTTTGCAAAACTGGAAATCAATGTGTATATAACATAGGAAGGTTTTGATGAAAAATTTCTCATGTTTTTTTTTTTTTTTCCAACACTTAAAGAGTGTTATTGCCAATGTATATAATTTTGACTCCTGGTGGAAATCTTGAACAGTCATAGCTCTTAAGCTGCACTTTCAATTTTTGTGTTTTCATGAAGAACAATTTTTTCTGCCATTTAGTTCCTGCTTTGTAAGTCATAGGAACCATAAAACATACCTTGAAATAATAAACAAGCATCCAGGAACAGAGTAAAAAGCTAATGATACGGTAGGACACAAACTTCCATATAATTATCAAGAATTTTGGAAAGTTCAGTACAGTATGAAAAATACTTTTTATGCCTCTTGCACATTAAAAAAAATAATCTGTAGCTGACATTTCAGTAACACTTTTTGATAGAATGACATTTCCCATGCATTGTGTTGAGAAAATAAAAATTTCCCAGCCCATTTACTGCAACAGCCAAAAGTTAAGGTATAATATAGACATTACTTATTCCCAACTTCTAAGGACTGAACACTTCAGCAAGGGAGTTAAAATCCTTATTAGCCTTTCAAATAAATAGTCTATGTGTATAGCCGTTTCTTACAATTAATGTCTCTTGAGCCTGTTAACTTGCCCCTACATGTATCTACCAGTAATACATCTCCCTGAACAAGACAGCATGTATACACTGTACTTTAAACAGTATACAGAAACTTTAAAATATAGACATGATAAAATCTTGATCTATGTGTTTCAGTGCATTATAATTACATCCTGTATTCATTTCTTCAGCATATGTTATCTAACATTAGGAAATAGTGCTCTTGCTTTTCTGCCTTGTGATGTGGGAAGTGTTGTCAACCTCACTCTGCCTTTTTATTGCACTAAGATGGAAAAATTGTATGAAGACTTGAGAATTACAAACTGCACTCCTCTCAGTTTGTGAACTCTGAACTGAACTTAATAAGGACATATAGGCATCCAAATATGAAAAAACACGTTTTGCATCATATTCACTGGATTTGTTCCAAAGGACATCACATAGAGGTAGCACGCTTATTGTTATTGGTGTAACTTCAAAAGGTCCAGGAGCCTCACATTCTCTTCTCTGACAGTAGGCTAGTACCTCTTTCCACTGTGTTGAGTTTCCACCTGATTCAATAGAGCTAGGACTTTCCCAAAAATGAAGGGCTGAGGTGACCATATCTCTTCAATATATTAATTTAATTAAGCAGTCAAGCACATTGGACCTCCCTAACATATAGACTGTGCTTTGTATGCAGGGTTCTGATGAATTACCCATGGCAAAAACCACACATAAATGAAAAAACAGGTTTGCTATATGGCTCATGGTATTGAAGTACATCTAAAGATAGATTAACATAGGATGTTACTTCATTATTACTTGAGTTAAGTCTCAAAGTAGAGTTTTCAAAATTTTATTTATAACTTCAAAAATTGATTTATTACAGTATTCATACACTTTATTTCTGTGGTTGCTTAGTGGAGTGTTCAACTGAACACATACAAAAACATCCCCATTATGCAGTTCAATGGAGAGATAACATATTATGCGTTCATTAATGCACAGTGCTAGAGCACAAAGCATACCAAACTCAGAAAGCTAGAGGTTAGTCTACTCCCCCATAAGCATGCATTTGCAAAAACATTCATTTACTCTTTAAGAGACAAAGAAAAAAAAAAACCATAAGAGCTGTGCTACTTATTTTTAGCTCAGGAAGGAGCTAATTTGCTTTGTTACATTACAATTTTGTTTTGAAACGGCTAAAAAAAACCAAAGCTACTTAAAATTAGGTTTGTGCATATTCTTAAAATTGCTCCTTACTAAAAGTTTCTGCATCAAATGTGCACTGCAGTTTTATTTTATTGTCATGGTCTGATTCTCAAAAAAACCTAAGCCTCACACAGTTACAGGGCACAGGAGCTGCTGGCATTCAGCATCTTTGAAAGTCAGGACAAAGCATAAGTGAAGAACAGAACACTTAATTCTGTGCAGAACAGTTAATTTCCCTTGCAGTGTAAACCAAGTGTTCATTTATGCCCAATAGTAAGACCACAGAAGTTTCATCAAATCAATCAAAATAAACTTTTACAAGTCATAAAGGGTTTCAAGGATAACACCAATCGACCAGGCCTGAGTTTCACAGCTAAAAGGACAATACTGCCCATTCTCATTGGTTAGCTCTGGAAGCCCTTTCCAGGATGATCTGATAAAAGAAAACAAGGTGAATATTGGTGTTAGATAATAGACTGAAGTTAAAAGAACATTTCATTTTAAAACCCTTTAGAAAATTAACTCAGTAGGAAACTGAAAAGCATGACTAAAGGTCTGCTGTCCTACAGGCACAGTATATCCTCTAATAATTGAGATCTAACTAATATTTTTTTCCACTTACACTTCCACTACAATTCCCAGCTGCATCTTCTTCAAAGACTCTCTGCTACTAATAACTGAACTTACTGTGTGCTGCTCCTGTTTCTTATTCAGGTAGTTTTGCATTTGAAAGATGAGGTAACAATGGTGTTCAAGGTACACTGGAAATTGATTATGATGTTAAAAAGTGACAACGGTTGGAAGACAGCATGACTACATAAGCTTTCTTTTCCTCCTTCAGAAAGAAACAGCTCCCACAAACTAGCACACTTACAAAAATATAAATAGAGCCTGTTGCTACATTAATTATTCTGTAAATAAATAAAGTATCAAAACAGAGTAATAAAAGTTCACTACCTTAATAAGATAGAAAATGCAAAGAGTGTTACCAAACTGCCAGTTATTTCTGATACTACCAAACAAGAGACTAGGAAAAGACACTATGTAAGGCAAAATGTTGCTTAACAAATTCTTTTTTCTTCCTTGTGTGGTCAGAAACTCTTCTGTCATGAATCCTACTGAATTACTTTTTTGGGTACAAATAGATACATGTTTCATTTGCTGCAGAAACATATCGAGAGCAAGGTGTTTTGTTTATTTTAGTTTGCTCAAATTCTTAATAATTAAAACTAAAATAGACCGCAAAAGAGGCAAAACAGTGAGGGAAAACTCAAAATGTAAGTTCCTCTGTCTCCTTAGAAAATCAAGGTTATTAGTATGATAGCTTCAGAATCTTAATTTCCTCACTTAGAACACAAAAAATCCTAAGAATATTTTGTATCATTTTATCTGCTGCAATTTTAATCTGTCACTATTAGCCCTTTAACTATTATGTTTCAACGCTGTTTTTTAAATAGTTTGCTTTTTTAAAAAAACAACTCACCAGTGTTTTTTTCTGAAATTGATTTCTTGTATGAAATTAGATCTTGATTTTTACATAAAGTTTATTTTACCCAGTCTTCACATGGATAAGGATTAGGAATTCTGCACTCTGTAAAAGGAGCTAGATCTCACATGTATTTGAAACCTGACTTGATCTGCAATTGCACATATAGCAGTGAACTTCCTATCTAGAAAAGAGATCCTGTTTATACAGAAGATCTGTACCCTTACATGCAATTGGATGGTAGATATCACTTGCTTGAATGATTATTTTGAATCTGTGTTCGTTATCTTACCTTTCAAGATGAACATAGTGGCGAGAAAGAACATTCTTAACCATAACGACAGTTTTTGCATATATCTCTGGACCAATCAACCTAGAGAAGTACAATTTGGCACGAAGAAAATATCCAACTGGCCACAGCCATTCCTAAGCAAAGAATGAAAAGAGATGATTGTTGAAGCAGTTTATTTGAAATGATGACAACACTTTTTCTAAAATTGAAGGAAGTAGCTCTTACAGGTCCTTGGTGATAATTAAAACCTCTGGCTACATTGTAGTTATCATTGTCAAGAGCATTATCATATACTCCACAGTACACCATATCACTGGAAGAAAGAAAAAATGGATTACGCAAACAAAGCCTTAATTAAAAATTATACATAGAAAAGGAAAACAGAAATTAACCAAAAAATTCGTCATTTACATTCCTTGATGGTTCAGTTAGGGAGGTCTCCACCAAGTTCTGTACTTTACGTGACAGTGGAATTCCAAATAAAGTTTAAATTTGTAGGAAAATGGTCAATGTCTTGAAAGGACTTAAAGTCATAATTTTACCCTTTTACTCAAACTGTAGTGCTGTACACTGTTATAAAAAACAAACATGTCCCAAGATTGAAATTCAACATTTGGTACGATACCAAATTTGACTTGCTTACTGTGAGGCATCCAAAACCACCCAGCCATTACCTGTATAAAGGAATCAATTGCATGGACTTTTAGAACAGTAAACCAATTTTCTGGAAGTACTTCCTGCAGCCTTATTTCATAGGTATATATGAAGATTTTACATCATCCCCATTACCCCTGCCCCACATCAAATAATTCCTATTGTCATGTTTATCATGTTTAGGAATTAACACTTGATCTTTTTTCTACTGTACTTACTCTGGGTCTAAGGTTTTCATGCCTAATGGACCAAGAAGCTTTTCCTCTGCTATCTGCAGAGCTTTCCAAGCTCTCTCAGGTGTGAACAACTCAGGGGCCTAATAAAATAATAAAAATTTAATGAATAATCTCTGTGCATATACACACATAATGTTGTGCATACAAATGCAGAAGACAACAAAAAACCGGAGTTTTGTATTACTGAATCAACTTCTAAAACAAGTCAGAGTAAACAAGGAAACAGAAGGTGCTTTTTCCAATTTTAATTTTATTTTAAATACCCTTGCCAAGTATTGTTAATGAAGCTCTTTACAAATCCAATAAAGACAAAGAATCCATCCTTTTTATCCAATTTGATAGGAAAAGCAGCCTCCCAGACCTAGCCATAAAAGATATTCTGAATATAGTGAACACTGCAAATCAGCAAGTCCTGTCATGATATATTTGTAGGATGTAGTCCAAGATGGACCAATATTAACAGCATGGAAAAAAAGTCGCTTTCCAAAAGTTATTCCAAGCAATGTATGTTCCTGATACAATGTCATGCAGATGAACCTTAAAATTTTCTTTATAACTGAACTAAGCTTTAATTTAAATGCAAAGCTCTCCTCCCACTCCCCCACACTTACCACAACCATTGCTATTGGAAAATTTGGCCTGAGTTGGTAATCACACCATGGACTCGAAGCTCCATAGCTGTCCTTATAAATTCCACGTTTGTGTACAAGATCTGGGTGTTTTTCACTAGGATCTGCTGGATTCTCAGAGACGAAGAACAACCTTTCAAAGTGTCCTTGAATTTTCCTGTCCCACTCATCATATGTGATTATCTCCTCCTTTCCTGCAAGATGTTTCATACAGTTTTAATTTTCTGAAATCAGCCACAGTGGGAACAGCAGAAGTATGCTCCTTGAATTCCTGACACATAATGTAACATGAGTAGACCCAACATGAGTAGACGTCTCTCCAGTTTGTGACTCCCCACATTTAGGCCAACTGTACACTTCACAGGAACAACTCACGGAAATTTCTAGTGAGACTAGCACATTAGTCTTCCCAGGGCTGGGTAAGCCTAAAGTAACTGTAATTAGAAGAGTATTCTCTCAAAAACATAAGTGACTTCCAATGATATTTACGTAAATATTCCCAAGAAGGGTTCTTCTGTGTTTTGAATGTTGCGTGGGGGGGAACAGAAAGAGAAAATAAAGACAAGTGTCCTTGCGTCATTTTACTTTGCATTCTTGTAATGAATGATACAATCCTCCTAATACACAGTAACCTTATTATATCCATTTTGAGAAAAGGTATTTAGGCTCTGACATTCCTTTTAATCCACACAATTAACTATTAGAAATATTGAGAAGACAATATAAACGTTTAATAAATTTCTATAATAGCAAAAGGATTTCCATCATAGACGATACTTTCCCAAGTTTTTCCCCCTTTTACCCCCAAACCTTCTTCTGAAGTTATATGGTCACTATTTCATTGTTTTAGTTATTTTTATACCCCAGTAAAACAATTATGAGATGTGCCTGTTTTTACCATGTCTTTTTACAGTGACTCCATGGAATGGAAATATGTTTTTCCCAGATAAATCCATCAACCAGTGAACAGCCGACTTGCACAAGCCAACCATTTCCACAGCAGAGCCATCTCTAAAATAATAATGATAAAAAAACCTCATTAATAACTTTAAGAAGGCTATTAAAGTTCAGTGAGTAACTGAAAAATTTAGATTAATAAGTATCTTATTTAGAGAATTTATTTTTCCTTATTTTCCTACTATTCCCCTATTTCTCAGTCAGGGAATGAACTCGATTGTAAACTGGCTGGCAAATACCTTTTTCTGTACAATAGCCTTACTTAAAGGGATATTATCATACCCAGATAATTAGCACAAATGGAAGATAATTTTATAAGAATGATTAAGATCATGAAAAAACAATGAACCCCAAAAAACTTGGTCCTCTGATGATAAAACTGTGTTCAATACAAAGCTTCTCAACTTCATATACATTTCATAACTTTGGTAATGTCATAAGAGATGACTCAAGTCAAAAGTGAGGGATTAAAATAAGCATTAAATGCACTTCATGGTCTTGTTTCTTTTTTCAGGTAATATTCATGCAATCAAAATATGTATACATTTCATATTGTATCATACTCAGCTTTACTGTCTACTTAATGGAATTTTCTCTCTCACATCACCAACTCAGCCTCATTTGGGAGGTACTTCAGTCTCTCTTGGCTCCCAATTAAAATGCTCAAATTGTCAAGCAAGATGTTTTCCTCAATTCTCACACATGGATGGCAATTGATTTGAAACTGATACAGTACTAAATTCAAGCAAGGATGCCTGCAGCTGTTTGCTAACACATAATAAAGAGTCTATTTTAAAATACTAAATCTCAACTCTAAAAATGTAGATGTAAATATTTTTGAATTCAAACTAAGGAGTATTCAAACAATGCAATTATCAATATATAACTGACGTAAGAAGTTTTAGTAACAAAGTACTGATAGTAAAACAATGATACAGTCTTTCCTAAATTGCATTTTAATACTTGAATTCAAAAATCAACTCTTAGCATGGAGCTAAGCCACGTGACAGAAGCCATGGGCTTCACTTTACAAGGACACAGCTTTTTACTTCAAATCAGCACAAAGAAAAGAAATTCCATTAAAATTTTAGTAGGTAGAAATATTCAGAACATTTGAGAACCTCTCAGATGTGTCAATAGAAGGCATAGTGGCTCTGCAGAAGAACTTAAGTTAAAAAAAATTTAAAAATCCCCTGCCTAAAGCCTGGATTTCATACCTTGGAGTAGCTGGAATTCCTTTGTTGCGAGCTTTATCACTCTCTCCCATTTTATCCATCCAAGTGCCACAATTGAAGTGGTTCCCCCCAAAGACAAAGCCAGTTTCATGGTCAATGCCTGCAGTTACATTAAAACCTGGCAAGCAAGAATATCAGATGTTTAGGCCATTTCTTAGACAAAACATAACCCCAACTACCACCCAACCCAACCATCCTATATAAACAAAAAAGAGACCAACAAGAGACCTGAAGTAGGTTTCTAAAGGCAACTGTACTTTTAAGTGAAATTTTAGAGATAACTTGTACTATATGAACAGTTGCTAACAATAAACAATTAATTAGGCACTTAAAAATATTACATGTATATAAAGCAATAGAGTTTTAGTCACATTAAACATTTTTTTTTAAAATACGCTCAATAGAAAGAGGAAATAAGTGAAAAAGAAACACAAAATATAATCAACTTCTGTATTGCACAGCAAGTGTTCCGTGTATGTTACCTTCATCTCTCATGTTTTGATCAATCTGTGGACCAGCATTCCTTTCTCGGAAATTTATGCCTTCCATATGTCGTTGCATTGCTTCCTGTATGACTTCATAAAGCGGCTGATCCTACATTCATTGCATATTTGGATGACATGTGAAAGACAAGATGAAAAATGAGAAGAAAGCATTTCTTAAGCCTCTAGTTTATGCTATGATATTCCCAAAAAACCCCCAAACCATCGAATATTTTCAAGTAGTATCCTTGGCAACTGCAATATATTGTATACACCTTTTCATATAAACATTTATTTCAAGACAAAAATCAAAGAAAAGTTTTAGAAGCTGATGGACTTTTTCTCCCCATTCCCCAATCCCCTACACTTGGTCTAACCAGGTGATGCAGATGTAGCAAGAAGTGACTAAAATATGAAATTCTTATGCTATAATCAAATTTCACCATAAACAATAGATAGCAACAGGTTCTTGTAGCTCAAAAAATTTACATCTTTCATTAAAAAACTATAGTTTTGATAAACACTTAAATTATAAGTGATCTTTACCACAGTGCCTGCAGGCTGAGGAGAGGAGTCATCTCTTGGGTACATCCTAGAAACAGGACACCTGAGAATGTCTAATCCATTTGGAACAATTTTACAGTAGTCCTGGATACACTGAAGCCACCACCACACAGCATCACGACAGTTGTATCTGGCATGTGTACCTCCACCAAGCAGATTTGGAACGAGACCATGTCTTAAAGTCCCACCAAACGCTAATATGATGTTTCTAGAACAAAAGAAAATCAGAATCTTCACCAAGTTGCCTTCAAGGACATTATTGGACCAAGTATCAAGTACAAAGCATACAGGGTTATGTTAATAGCAAGGTAGGTAAAGAAGACATTTTAAACAGGATTTTAAAGACAGATGCCAAAAATTTGCTGTTGAAAGTTACAAATTACTCCCTTTAGCATGAAATTCTTTTACAATAAAAAACCACCCATTCCCTACAAATTCCTCAACATGAATACATTTAAATCAGTTTGTACAAAACACACATCATCTATTCATATGGAAAAGATAATTTGCTTTTTTATAGGAAGCAATATAGACCCTAAATCCAAATCCCACTGAGGTCACAGGGAAGGTTTTTATTGACATGGTTTATGATTACCCTGGTATCCATTCTGATGGGTGGGGTGGAATGGGGACGTAGGGCAGGAGTAGATGGGAATTTCCTATTAAAATACAGAGAGGTGACAGCAACTGAAGTTATGAGACGTTTCATTTGAGAACCGTTGCGCATACCTTGCAGAAAACATGGATTCCAACTAGCTTTAAAAGGCAAAATAAACATACTAGTAGATGCAGATCTCTCTGCATGAGAAAGCTAACAAATGCACAACTAAGTTGGCCAAATGCACAACAGCATAAACATATGCTAATTTACACCAACTAATTTTATGTTTCTATTGTGTGTCAAGCTCCACTCAAATTAATATTAATCAAAATATCAAATTCATCTAGCTTATGTATGACTCATTTATCAGGTTAAACACTTATAGATACCAGATTGAAACAACGCACAGTTAGCTGATTTCTAGTATTAACAAACAAATACTAGCAGTTACAAAAAAACCCATGACAGATCGGCAATCATGCCTTTCTGATTAAAACATTAGTGTCTTTTGCTACTTCAAATTTTTACGTAAGTAATTCTGAAATTATTACTCAGTAACAATGAGGCAAGTCCTTGTGAAACAATCACTTCATTCAAGGAAATACAGTAATGTTGCAGGGGTTAAAACTACCTTATCTACTACAGAGCATCAGCTTTGTTTCAGTGCTAAGAAAGCAAGGGAGAATCATCCGAATAGTATTTTTAATCCCACTTAGAGAGAGCTCCCAAATAGTGCCATTAAAGTTTTATACTGCGTATCAGCTGTTTCTAACAACTTGTGCATCAGCTCATGTTTTGAGAGCACTGCTTTTTCCTAACTACCTACAAAGTCAACAAGAACTAAGGCTAAGCCAGTCTTACCTTGCTTCTAGATAGCGCCCAGTAACTAACAGTAGACCTCTTAGTGCAATAAAAGTATCCCTTCCCCACGAACGAAAAATTCCAGAAGAAAAGTGAGGTAAACCTGAAAAGAAATGTCATTATTCATCTAATTAATTGATACAGCAGAAATCTCCAAACATATATAAAATAACCAGAAGTAAAAAAAATATACCCTCATTTATAACTTTTTCCTAGATTAAAATATTTAAAATAAACAATCTACTAAACCAAGTTCTTGACAGAATTAAATATATCCTGTTCTAAAACAGTATCTTCTAGAATTTCAAGAACACAAAACAGTATTTCTCATATCAGTAACAGTAGCATTTCAATTTTCATTAAATCACTTGGCAACTTAACTGAGTGCCATCACTTAATTAAAAGAAACAGGAAGAAAACTAACAAAAAAATCAGAACTAGGACAAGGTTGTAACACTTTGTTGGCAAGAGTTTATGTATGAGAGCTGTGGCATCCCAGTAGCATAAAGGGAGTAAGACTGTTCTCAGACACTGTGAAAGACATCCCATTTCTCTTTTCCAGCAGCTTACAGAACTACATTTTACTGCAGACATTATAGCATGCAGCTTTAAGAATGACTCAAACTGATAAGGCATAATAATTACAACAGTAAGGTCCATACTTGTCTTTTCTTCCACTTGTTTCCTTTTATGATCTATTAAACAGAAATTCCATATGGTAAAATTTCAAACAAGCAGTCTCTTGTGCATGTTTGGTTGAACAACTTTTAATTTCTATCACTTTTACAAAGTATTTGCTACTCAAATATGGCCTCCACATCACTGCAAATTTCTAGTACATGGGTAGCAGCACTCGAGAATGACAATCTCTGTACAACTTAAAAATCTCAGGCACAACTAAATATGTGAAAGGAATATTTAAAACCAAACCCTTTAGTATGATTAATCTTTATGATCCATTTAAGGGAACACTGTGCCTCTGTGCTTCTAGGTAACACTAAAGCAGGCAAATGGAATGTTATTAAAATTCAGAAACTAAAAGCAATAAAGCTACACAAAAGAAAGAGTGATGGCAAAAAGAAAAGCACTCCACTGAGAGAGATGCCACTGCATCTGTGGATGTTTAAAAGTTTCCATGGCTTCAGAAAAGGAATGAGCCAACTCAGAACCAAAATAAATTCATTCTAAGCTACAGAAGATAACACTTTGGACATAGGAAAATGCCCATAGAAGACTGCCAGCTGCAGGCAGAACATTTAGAGGTACAAATACTACTTGCTGACTGCTTTTATGCTCTTTCCTTTTGGAGACAGTTTCAGATCAGGAGTTCTTGTCTGCTAATGGTTCTTTCTGAGAACTTGTAAACCATAGTATCACTATTGTTACTCCATTACAATTAACTTCCTAAATTTGTATTTATAAAAGATAAACTAAAACCTTTTGATAGGTATACTCATATCAACCAAGTCTTCTGGAAAGGGAAACAACATATTTGCAGATCTCTGTTTACGATAACAAC
The DNA here is from genome assembly GCA_013397935.1 of Dasyornis broadbenti. Taxonomy (NCBI): domain Eukaryota; kingdom Metazoa; phylum Chordata; class Aves; order Passeriformes; family Dasyornithidae; genus Dasyornis; species Dasyornis broadbenti. Next base: position 23,874 of record VZRN01002067.1, read on the forward strand.
AAATACAGCAAAAAAAAAAAGTCTGTAAGTAATGCATTTATATATAAAGCTCTCCCCACAATCCCCATGAGCATCTACTACTAGAGAAAACCCCCATACTTTTAATATGAGCAAATCCTTACCTTAAACATAAGGTTTATACATACAAAAACCTTACATACATTACACATTTTATACATAGTTTGAGAGCCATATGCCAGCAACATGATGCAGAAAATTTTAATATAGTTACTAAAAACAGTTTAAGTATTTTGGAAGATTTCTTTTTTTTAAAGGTTGTTCTCACTTACCAGCTGCCACGGAAACACAACATTGCTCTTTCTCATTTGTAACCTCATTCAGCCTATAGGGGACATCATCTAAGGAAGGAGACAGATCTGGCAGACAGGAGTATTTTCCTATTCCACACAACTGGACTGAACCCAAGGAAAGGTGTTTAACAAATGTTGATCCATTCTGCACAAAGCTGTAATTCAACATAATTAAATTAACTGTGCATTCAACAATAACAGTCTATAAAATGTACCTTTTTTCATTTACAGAAGGCTATGACAAGAATTATGGATAATAAATACAAAAACTAGTAATGAATTAATACTAGCATTTTACATTAACTAATTTTTTATGTAAGATTTAATTTGTAAATCTCTCATTTTCCCAAAATGGGTGCCCAATGCTAAGAGTAAAATCTTAATTTATTAATGCCGATGGGAGTGTTTATGACAAGTACTTCTAGAAAACAGTGTTTAGAAAAAAGTTGTTTTGGTTTAGTTGATGCCTATACACAGATGTAAGACTTCAAAAATACGATAAATATTTTACTATGAACAAAAGTTTGCCAAGACTAGTCAATATTTTTAAAAATCAAATTTTTACATATATATATATATACAAAAACTGCAAGTCAAAGAATCTGTTAACACATTGCTTGAAATAACGCAATCTGCATTCCTGACTAGTTGATCTACAGGCACTTTTTCATAAAATATATTATGTTCCATGATTTCACAGCCATATAAAATTCTATTCACATTTTAATGTCTCTGTTTTTACAAAACAGTACTTTGTTCAGCATGTTCATAGCTAGAATAAAGCCTCCATTAAATCAATTTCCCTTCCCTTTGCAAGAAACAAAGAAGCAGATGATTAAACAGTTATTTCAAAAAGTAAGCAGAGAGCTCAGGTAACGGGGAGTAATAATGGAAAAGTGTTGAACAAAGCATCAGCATCAAATACAATCTGGTATTTTCTTACTTACCTGAACTTTAAGGAATCATTGCATTGGTACTAAAATTACAGAAAAAAAAAAAAGCCTGGCAAAAAAAAGCTGCCTCAAAGTTTCCTCCTCCTACTGCACAATGTCAGCAGCAGATACAGATTGAAACCCTGGGAAGGTGTCTGAACTTCCAGTCTTCCAACCACCATTGTTAGATGGATTTTGTAATTCTCTACCAATTTTAGCCTTTTACGTTAGAGAAGTATGAAAATATTCAAATCACATTCTCCGGCAGATAAAACTTACAGGGTCCCGATATATATAGATGCCTTTATCACTCTGATATGCCAAGCATACCTAGACATCTGATGCCATCCCACATCCAGAAGCGTTGTATATGCACCCACTAATATTGCATCAAAGTAACATGGGATGAGGTAACGTGGAATTCTCTTTAGGTAGACAAACATGGCCTTCAACCATTTACCAACCTATTAAAATACAATATAATTAGAACTTCATAACAGAGTTCAAAAGCCAATGCTTTCAGGATCCATATTGCTACAGTATTTGTCACAGTTTTTGTACATGTATTACAACGCAGTTATGCTGTACCCTTCTGCTCCAAAATTTCAGCTAAAAGACTTGAACTCCAAGAAGAGTAGAAGAGAAAAATGTGTACTGTATCTGTACCATCAAAAATAAATGGGCCAAAATGTGAAGCAAAGAAGGAGACTATGCTTTGCTAGTCTTGTAGTAAAAAAAATGAACTAACATGAAGCTGTCATTAAAACTGAGTAGCTAAGAAAAGTCACAACTGAAAAGGCATCACTATAATCCAAGTATGGGAAGAAAGTTTTGCATTGCTATAAAGACAGGAGTGAAGAGATGAAGCTTAAGACCAGGAATAAAAAGTTATAAGAGGTAAATTATGTAGAGCCACTAATGAATATGACTGCAGATCTGTGTCTTGGACTCAGGATTCTAGAGTTTCACATCCTTGTATCATTGCAAAACATTTGACCTCTGGAAAGTATTTCTTGTTCTTTCTAGTCCTGTTAAATAACATTATAACAACTTACTAGAAAGTCAGTAAAGATTTATGCCTTGCAGATAAACAATGTACCTTCAAAACAATCTGGTTATGATGAAGGGAAAGTTACTTATGCAAACAGGGAAACGGTAAAGTTTAGTTTCACACGACTTAAGCTTTCAAAACCGAATGAGATATTACAAATTAAGAACTCAAAAACACACAGAAAAAATAAGCAACAGTCTTTGCAGAGCAGTAAATGTGGCAAGGATCAGACTAACTTGTTTTCTAGAAAAGCTCTGTTTCTCAGGTCAAATTTAGAATTTGATTCAGTACAACATTGTACTGTTTTATCTATTCTTCCGCTTTGTATTACTAGACTTCAGGAATAAAATGAAATAAGAATACTAAAGCCTTTATTATTGTATTTGTTAGGTAAGTTACAAAAATCAAGTCTTCATCTTGTGAAATAAATAAAGCAATTTCCATGCAGGAAAATAAACTATGACAAAGAAAAGGACTGCATTGTAATGCAGCTATACAGGAACCTTGAATCTCAGTAATTTCTATCTTCCCAGTGCTTGGCTGACTACAACTGTATCATACTCATGTATGCCTTCATCATATTTAGGCACTCTCCTGAAAGTACTTTCTTTAAAAAAATGAATGAAAAAAGGAATAAATTTAAGAAACCCCAAAACCTAGGGGAAAACAAAATTTGGTAACTTTATTTTTTATTTGAGGAAAAGTAAAACAGGGAGGGACCCCTTGTGTTGGTTTTTGCTTGGCCCAGTTTTTGCTATTGGGGGCGGCAGAAAACGGTTCCTGTGAACATGTCCAGCAGAGCCAATCCCTGATGGCACTGAAAATGAAGGACATGCTGCTGGCCAAGGCTGAGCCAATTAGAGATGTTGGTTAAGCCTCTGTGAAAACATATTTAAGAAGAGACCAAGGTGTGGGGGGCACGCACTTCTTTTGGCCGGAGGAGGAGGAGGTGGTGAAAATATGTGAGGGAGAAACAACAACAATGCAGACACCAAGGTCAGTGGAGAAGGTAGCGGAGGAGAAGCTCCGAACACCAGAGCCAAGAATCTTCTGCGGGCCGTAGTGAAGACCACGGTGGAGTGGGATGTCCCCCTGCAGTCCACGGAGTCTGCAGGGAATGTTAAAATTCATGCGAAGCCTACACCGGAGCACGTGAATGCCTGGAGGAAGACCATACTCCAGCGGGAGTCTCAGTGGAGAAACAGGCTTTTACAGACTGAATTAAGTGCCCCATGCTGATGCCTGCGAGAGACTGTGGTTCAGCAAAGAGGAAAAAAAGCCTTGCTCCTGAAATGGAACGGCTGACTTGGAGGTCTGTAATCTGTGGACAAGAGACCACACACCGCAGCAGTTTTTGGGGAACAACTGTCTGCCCATGGAGGAAGCTCACGTGGCAGGGTCAGGCAGACTGCCATTTGTGAGATTTGGGACCCACGGCTAAGCGGAAGAAAAGACTCCTCTCCCCTGAGCAGTGGAGAAATATTTTGGTGATGAACTGACCTACCCCCCTCCTCCATGCCTTGTTCCGTTGTGCAGCTGCTGGGAGGGAGGGAGGCGGGGGAGTGGAGAAATGGTGTTTTTGAAGGTTTTATTTCATTCCTCATTTACTTCTTTGACTCTGTTAACAATAAAAGTTTTTCTAGCCTGTTTTATGCCCTAGTGCGTCTTTTTCTCCCAGTTTTCCCTTATCTCAACACGTGAGCCCTGGGTGTATTAATTTGTGAGTGCCTGACATTTGGCCAGAGTCAAACCACAATACCCCTGCAAGCCTTTATGCAAGAGCTAACAACCCCTTCATGCCCTGCATACTTCTCACTTCCTTTTGGAGTCTATTCTTAAATAGGATAGAGGGGAGGGAAGAAAAACATTAATGGTTTAACCTCCTAAAAGAAATTGCCTAGACAAGAAATATGTTACAGACAGTCTGAATTAAAAAGTATAAATTAAGTTGATAATTTAAAATCCCAAAATTACCAAATAAGAATTTTTACTCACTTCTGCAATGGCTCCAGCACGTGAAATCAGACGATTACTGACATAATCAATCATCCAGTCTCCAGATCTTAAATTATCACAAAATGGATGCCCCAAATCATTCTTTGGTCTAATGTCTGCCATCACTGACATTAACCCTGAAGATACAAACCCAACTCTGTATTAAAAGACATACCATTATCACAAATAGCAATTACAATTCAGGAGGGAAAGGTACATAGCAACAGATGCTTTACCTGGATTATTTCTCTTGGTCTGCATAACAAGCTAGGCTACAACTCAATTCTAGCTTCCTCATCATAAATCCTCAAAACTTAGGAAAATCTTTGCAAATAACTTGCATGATGGAATTTGTATGTTTAATAAATGACAGCCACTCCTCAGTAATCTAGTAATGTCTTAAATTAGAGTAATGCAACTTTTCACTGGTGGTATATTTGTTTTCTTTTTACTTTAGGCACTGGCGTTGAAACACATACGGGGCTGCAGTGTTAAGTTTCAGAGCATTGAAAGAGAGGAGGTTTGTTATAGTATGAGATTTCCTGCGTATAACACCAATTAGTAGCATGGTCAAGCAGAAAAAAATTACCTTTTTAACCAAACAATGGCAGCAGCAATACAACAGCATTATGGCGTGATCTAGATTCAGCAGCTCTCATTTATTTTTTTTACTTGACAGAAAAAAAAAAAAGCTGAAACTATTACCTTGGAGGCCTGCATACTTTAGGGATGACCAGTTTGGTATATTGTAACAGCCTCCACCATCTTCTTGTTCTTCTGCCTCACATCTATACAGCACTTGATTTAGGTCAGCCAAAGTTAGTTTAGATGCAATACTGAAAAAACAGCAGAGAAAAAAAAAGAATTAAACCCAAAATAACATCAATAGGGAAAGAGGGAAAGGATTTCACAAACAATTCTGATTTCAGACTTACATTAAAATACAAAAATATATACAACTCTCTCAATACTTAATCTTGGAAATTAAGACCCCAATTTTTCAGATGTTCCAAGATGTTCTCTGATGTTTCAGTGTTTATTTAGAAACACAGTATTAAGTACAAAACCCAATCAATCACATCCTAACACTGAGAAGCAGTCCATATTAGAAAGTCGACTTTAGGCAATGATTACATAAACTGGGAAGTTATTCAGTATCAACCCCGCTTAGTATATATATATACACACTATATATACACACACATATATAAGAAGATCTCTCAGAGTTTTTATTGCACTCTGACAATTCAAACCCATCTGTACCACCAAAACCTAACAAGCCTTCACTAACTTTACATAATATTCTTTGCTTCCATTGTAGCTCGCTTGGTTCTACATCAGAAATTTAAACAATACTCACGAAGAAAATGGTGGTTTTAATATAGGTGCTGAATGATCATCAGGAAGACTTCCAGATTTAAAATGAGAGCTGAACTGGATCAAATGATTGCGGAGTATACCCACAGCCTCCTGTGCCTTTGGGTCAAGACTAACTCTGTAAATGTGAAAGCATATCTTGCAGAAATGTAGCAATTAGAAGAACTATTCTCCAGTCTCCTATTACTCTTTTTTAACTCACACAGCCATTTGGCAATTATAATAACATACCTGAATACTATTACACTTCCTGGTGTTAATCTTTCAAATTCTATTTCTTGAACAAATTCGTTTGGCCCTTTTCTCGCAGTTCCAGCCTGCTTTATGATTTTACTGTCTTTTATCTTCAAAAAGAAAACAAATTTGCAACTGAAATTCACTATTCATTTTCTAATATAGAATATCACAAATTAAAAACTATTACATCAGAACATGGGTGAAAGAGGCTAATTACCTGGATATGCTCTCTGAGTTCCATTGTGAAATTAGGCAATCCATTTATAAAATGTAGATCTTCTTTGTAAGGACTAGCTCTTCTCTCAACAGTCCTAGCCTCAAGTACTACTTCATCTATTTTTCCTAAAAAAAAGTTATATCATGTTGTAGCTCTTAAGATATTTTAAATGAAAGAAGGGATTCTTTTGAAATTATGAAGCAAAAGCTAAAACAAAAACCTGAATATTCAAGATAAAAGTCTCTTTCGCACAGCAAAAGAACAGAAACATATGGGGAAGTATTTTAAACATCTTATAAATATTCATTACACACTCATATGCTTTACTGTATTTAAAATGGAAATTTATATTATTTTATAATAAATTAACCATGAAATCAAACTGAGTGAATTATAACCTGTCCTTTACTGGTCACCAGCTTTCTTAGTTTTTCCTATTATCTTTTAGGAGACTGTGCTAGACTGCTTTCCAAACTGCAGCTACAGATAGTTTATCTTTAAAGGGTAACAATTTATTATTAATACACAATTATTCTAATTTTCACTATCCTTTAAGTAATTTACAGACACAAGGTATACAAGTCTTGTAAATGTCTTAAAATATAACGTGACCGATTTTAAAATAGGCACACATATGCATTCAAAAAACTGGGTACACTTAAAAAGCCAGTTTGGAAAGCTTCCCATTCAGAAAGATGTCCAGGTAAAGTGTAGAAGTCATTATACTTTGCTACTTTATAAGTACAGTAAATACTCTGCATAATTAATTAATATTATATATGTACTGCATATATATCATCTTTCCATTAACTTATTTAATACAGAATTCTTATTAAGATGCATTTTCAAGCTATAAAATAGCTATATATATTTGAAAGCTGAATAGCAATGGTATCAACAAATATGATATAATTTTAGCCTTTTTCCCAAGTGTAACACAATGAATAGTATACCCCCCCAACTCTGTACAATTAACCATCTCAACTGTTAACTATTACTAGTTTACAAACAAGGACACATAAACCCCTTCACACCCTCAAAGGGAACTTGCAGCAGGAATATTCTCAATATGGATGTTTCTTAAAATCCTAAGAACGGCAAGTCTGTTATTGGTTCTTTAACCACTTTGGAACATGCGTGTTAGTACATATAAAAGGAGGGTTACATACTGAAAATTCTTGAATGGATTTCATGTGCATGTGCTTGAAGTTAAAAAGCATGAATAACTTGAATTTTTTGTACATGACAACAGCTCTCTGAAAGAAATCTGTTTACCTGGGATACACATTTCAGGTACCTCTTTACTGTAGAAACAAGTTTTAGGATCCCTGAAGGCAGTTCGACACACAGCCACAACAGACTGATGTGTGTTAGGGCAGTGTCTTGTCACTGCAACTATATCTTCATCAACTTGATCTACATACACCTAGAAAAGACATGACATTGCAACTGTGCTCACTCAGAGTGTATATATTAAAAAGTCGCAGTGTTACCCTCACTTCTTGCCTGATTAAAGCCTTTAGCCCCCAGCTCCTGATGCAGTCTGTTTATGGCCAGCCTTCCTGCTAGAATTCCTGTTTGGAAATTAACTTCACCAGAAGTCAGATGTGCTGCTGGATTCCATTTTGCATAAAACCTCTCTTCAGATACTACAGAGATCTGTAAAAAAAAAAAAATTAAGCAAATATGACCTATGCTGGGAAATAAAAACTACCTCACCTTAATGTCTGAATTATACAATAAATTCAAATTCCATATGAAACCAGACAATTTATAGTAATGCCAGATACTAAATGGCTAGGAATTTCAAATAAAAACCATTAAAACACATGTTCTAGGACAACATTTTTAAATGTAACTTAGGAGTTGAACTGTAGATGTGTACCTGGTGTGGTACTAGTTCATCATAGCCTTTGGTACTTCCTGTAGCACAGCATGCCATGGAAACAATCATTGCACTGGGAAGAGCATCATATGCTGATCGGTGCTACAGTAAAAAATACATAGGTAATAAATAGTGAAACAAAGAAAATTCAATTCTCCCAATTCAGCATACAGAAGATATACTCAATTTAACATAGGAACTGCTAATCCCATGATCATCATTTCCTCAATTATAACAGAATTATTGGAGAAAATTTCTACAAATTAACTAAGAAAAGAAGCTAGGAAAAATAATCAAAATAAGAACACCAATGCCCACCACTCTCTCTCATTCTTGCTTGTAAAGTGAATCTCAGGAGAACAGGTCAACAAGCAGAAACAGAACCCCTTACAGCAGCAGAATGAAAGGCTCTAAACAGCTTATTTAGTAACTTTATGTTCTTTTCCCCTTGAAAGACAAAATCTTGAATGTCAGAGGGTGCTGTTACAAAATTTTTTTCTCTGCATAGAAACTTGAACTGAAATGCATTTTTTCTAAATATTTTTCAGTATATCCAGATTGCATCAGACCCTCCAATGGTTCAGAAATACCACTTTAGAAAACATTAAATGTAATTTTTTTTTGTTTAGGTGCTCACCTGAATTGGACATTCATTATCATGTGTAATATCCATAAACAGTGCATGAGCAATAGCTGGCATCAAAGGCCTCAAGCGTGGCTGAACGAAAGATCCAACAGGCTCACCTCCAAACCGATAAACCAACCTCCCCTCTTCATGACTATTGTAAGCAGTCATGGCCTCTAAAGGACAAAATACCTAAGTGTTTGCATAACAATAGCTACCACAGTGGACAGCACACCCAACGATGTTAATACAACATTTAGAAGTTGTTATTTTGATGTGTTCCATCATATAACAAAAAAAAAATCAAACACATATAGCTATGTTCTCCAGTGTGGAAACACAGCCTCAGAATATTCCATTTACTATGATGTATTAAGGAAAAGAAAGTTATGTGAAAAAACAGACAAAAAAGCAAAGATCAAACTATTTCTCATAGGCTTTAAAACACTCGTGCAACAAAAAGTCAGACAGGATGCAGGACTTACATAGCAGAACTGTGCTACAACTCCTTTTTCCCTTATTAAAGTAAGAGTGAAATATTTAGCCGTCTGTAAACTAGTGAAGAAGGTCTTCTCTTATTTTATGGCAGTAATGTATTTTTTGCTAAGTATCAAAAAAGTCACAATACAGAACCTGTACTTCTGATTATATGGAGTATGAAATTGAAAGTGCAAAATCCTGTAGAAAACCTTTTCTTGGAAAAAGCATGTCATCTATAATCTCTCGTTGGAAAGAGACCACACACACAGCAAGCCTACCTCTTATTAAGGAGGTAATGCCCAGCCTATTCACAAAGATATTGTCCAGCTCCTCATTTCCTGTGAACAGTTCAGCCACTACATACAAATCGGCTCGCAATTTTCTAGCTGTGTCCAGCATGTACTGCAAAAAGCACAGCCAAAAAAGCCACAGAAAGGGGAAAAGTAGATACAAAAAAGGACAAGTTTCAAAGCTAGGCAGGGATTGGACAATAGGAAAATGCCATGCAGCAAAGATAAATAGAAAGCAAAAATTAAGAAACAAGTTGTTACACAGAAGAGGATACACAAATATAAGCAAAACCAAGAATTAGCATAAAACACAGGAGAAGTTCAATAGAACATGAAAAAGAAAAGGTAATTGCATAAGCCAAGAACATGGATATGTAAGAGAAATAAAAAAGCATACCAATGTTAGTTTCACATTTAAAACTCCAAACCATACACGACAATCCTACATAATTTTCAACTACTTATTGTACCTCTAATCAGGCTGGTAATTCCCAGGCGGTTGACAAAAACATTGTCAATGTACTCACTGCCCGTGAAGAGTTCAGCTATCACATAAAGATTAGGTCTGACTGATCTGGCTGTTGCTAGCATCTCCTATAGATCATAATATATTTTTAATGCAAGACATCCATTGTCAGCTATTTGTATACAAACATTAACATGAATGTTAACCAAACATAAATAAGTCATTCATATATACAGCACATTAAAAATATTGAAAACATGTAAGTTTCATGAAACAATGGTTATATTTTACAGATAATATTTATGGATGGAGTAATTGTAGGAAATTTTTTGTAGACTTCAAGCTAATTACAACTGTTTTAAAACAAAACCTTAGCTCAAAATACAAGAGCAAAGGTTGGATAAAAGAGATACGTATTGAAATAAGAAATCCCAGCAAGACTTCAAGTTTAAACCTTTGAAGTTATCTTTCTAAAAATAGTAACAATAAATAAAAGAATGGCAGAAGTTTTGAAATGGCTGCGTTAGGGAGCCACTTAAAACTTGTGTAGGCAAATCAACTTGTTTTAGAAAGCTATTCACAGATTTAGGTAAGCTCTGTTACAAAGCTTAGACTAAGCGCTAACACGCTGTGCTACTCCAAACCTATTCAAAGCTAATTTATCAGGCAAATACAACTTCTGGATGTAGTCAGCTCCCTGGGAAACAATAAGCAATAGTCTTAGCAATATACTTGGCAGGCTAAACTTTTCACAGGAGTTCTTTACCAGCTTTTAAATTCTGGGAAGTGAACTACTTCCTGTTTAATTTAGCAATAGCAAAATACATATGGCAAAAAAATAAACCAGTCAGACTTTCAATCAAGTCTTGGCAATGACTCCAGCTCAAACTGACATAGTGCAATGACTGCCAGTATCCACTAAGGCCACAGCCAAGTGACAGAAAAGTTAGCCAGGCCCATTCACATCCACAGTATTTCAGCCTAAGTAAAGAAGATACAATAGCTACACCACTCTACTGTTTCCAGTAGCTGAAACCATATCTAAACATCACCAGAAAAGAAACCTTGCTTTTATGCTATGAAGAAGACTCATTCCCACCTAAACTCTGCCACAAGTCCTGCACTGTTGCTCTAAAATCTGCAGGATCTATTTCACATACAGGAAGCTGCTTTATTTTGCTTAATTTTGCATACCTCAGCTACATGAAGAGGTGTTGAGTGACAGTTGTCCAGACGAACACCATGGAAATATTTGGCAGTGATTTCAGTGTATTTTTTCATATGTGCCCAGAGGTATGGGCAGTCTTCAGGTTTATTACCGTAACGCAGTTTCACACTGTCTCCCCAACAAATGAGCTCTCTTCTCAAGTAAACATTTGAACCTGTAAGAGAAATAAATTCACTATAATGTATATATATACACATTAGAATACTATAGAATGTGCACCAAAATGAAAATGTGACATTTTATTTTCTACTGCTGAAGAGCAGAAAAACACTGTCATGAACACTGAAAATTCTAACAACAACCATATCAACTCAAAAATCTATATACACTACACTAATGTACAATTTCACTCTTCATTGAAATATTTAGCTTCTATACTGAACCAATTCTTCAGATTGAAATAAAATTCTTTTTAATTTTTTGAAATAGTATAAAAACTGTACTTCAGAAAAAGAAAAAAGCACCAAACAAGTGAACAAAATTAGTAGTTTGTTTTTTTATACTGGCCAAGTTAAAAAAAGAATCTCACTGTGTTATCATAATCTGTCACAGCCACAATTTACAACTTTATCTTCTATTAACAGCAGACTGGGATGGATTTCCAAAGCCAGTAAGTGAAAACAGGAATTGTAAATTACCACAAATTCCCAAAACATTCACATAAGCACAGCTAACCTTTTTCTTCACTAATAGCAGCAGAGCCACATGGACAGAAAAATCGTGTTTCTTTGGATGTACACAGCATTTTTTTCAAAGGATCATTTAGAGAACTGGCTGCATTTGTTTTGCAATTCCTTTATTGTGCCTTTGTGTACCACATTTTCACACTCTATTCTCAATTGAAATAACATGCGGCATAAAACAAAGGCATAACACAAGTATAAAGCACCCAAAAACCTGTAGCTGAGTTAGGAGAGAAACCTCAGTAATGGAAATTAAGTATGCTAACTAAAGCCAGTGACTGAGAAAAAAAAATACAAGTCTGTCTAGAAGAAAGGGCAATAAGCTGAAGGTAACTGAACAAAAACACTCTTGAGACACGTATGATCTCATTCCTTGAGAAGGAGAATAAAAGTAAATAAAATTTAGTGAAAGGGGAGTAATTACTTTGCAGAAATTAAATGTTTGCTAACTCCAGATGACTCTGGAGTATCATCAAATTAACTTGTAAAGCAGACTCAAACTTTTAGATTATTTTTAATTATAATTAAACTGGCCTTTGTTTCATTTAGTTTAGCAAGTGAATGGCTACTCTGAACACAAGGTTTTTTTGCTTTTATTGGATATCAACACTGTCTCCAAAGGAGTTAGAATGCAATATTTTAGCACATGGTGATTTCATGCTCTATTTTACCTTCACAATTAATCTGCATACTTAATTTGGATTAACTGGGTTGTCTCTTGACTGCCTGACTGCCACTCAGTGGACTTTTCAAGGATCCAGTTTTTGCTCACTAATGCAGTAAAATACTATTCACCTTTTCATTGCATTAGTTTTTCTGCCACATTGTCATTGTCTCATGGAAATGCCAACAAGCACTGGTGTTGGAACAAAGTACAAAGTAAGCAACAAAGACAATGACAAAAGTTGGGAGGCAGGACATCCCCATTTCAGTGGCAGAAAGCTGGTAATTTCCCTCTCAAATCTTGTGAAACTGTATCTCAAATTCCAGTTCTTACAGTTCATCTGTATGCTGAATAGGAAATTAAAGTGCTATATAAGGTTCGTCTCTGCTATTCTGCAGCTTCATAGGAATACATCTGGAAAAAAGAGAGATTAAATAAAATCCTTTTTGCTTTGGCTAGAATATCAAATGGTTTGTAAGAATTCGAATTTCTGTTACAAACCTGGTTCTGCAAAGTTTCTAAGAGGATCATCTCCCATAACCCAGCCGTTATGAGCCATGAAATAACAAGCTTTATCTGGCTGATGTATCATAGCTTCTTCTTCCTCCACAGTCAGCTCTTTGAATGGATATGTAAAATACCTTTGGAATAGACAGGCAATTAAAAGAGAAAACAGAGATAAGCACCAAACACATATGGTAACCTAAGCTGCAATTCATTGCCTTTGAAATTGAAGTAACTGCTATGAACTGGTTTGTACGTAACACAGATAAAAAAGAGAGCAAGCTTTGAAGGAGAAAGAACAGATATTGCCACTATCTTGGTGTCAGTGGGTAACGTAAGACTAAAGCCATAGCTCTTTAGATATGAATGGCATCAAGTATAAAAAACATGAAAGCTATGACTTTCCTAGTTCCATCTCTCTTCTACCTATAACAGCAATTTACACTATGTAAGTTTTTTTTTATGTGCTCTAAGTATTGTCTCATGCTTTCTGGTCACATTTGTTTATGAAATAGTTATTGCTGTTGCTTTAAAAAGCCTGTGAGTTCCCAAAGTGGCATTTGTCCACTTGGACATGGGAAAGAAAACATACACTTGTCCATATAAATGTATACTTTCACTGAACTTTGAACTTGCTTTCTCTGGATAGATTCTAATAGTTTCCAAACAAACAAGAAAGCACGTATATACCTGGTAACCAAGGGATTTTTCCTACTGATAAGACCCAGCTTAGGACCATCACAAGTGATTCGTTCATAAACCACAGTCCCCACAAGGCAATTCACAGCCTAGAAATAATTAAATTATGCATTATTGAAATGCCTGCATTTATTTGCAATTTTAAACAATTCAGCACTGAAACAGTAATTTCAACACCTGTTCTTGATGGTGACTAGTTTGTTTGTATTGCTCAGCATTTAGTTCCTCAATCCTCTTGCGAAACCAGTTACAACATTCTTCTATTGCAGCTGGCCCATTGCTTATCAGGACGACATTAAAAGCAGAGAACAGTTAGAAAGAATTATTTTAAAAACATGCAGTAAAATTTAAAAAAGGAATCAAAAACTAAATTTTTCCCCATGTCCAAAAATAATGTATTTTCTTGGCTTCATAAATTTAACTTCACTTAGATTTTAACTTGTAATGAATAACATGGTACCTGTGTGGGATAAATGTTGCCAGGGCTGTGTTCATATCTACAGTACAACCAAGTCGTCTATAATCAGGGTCCTGAAGTATTTGAAGATGTTGATTTGGATCAGATTTAGTGCTCATTTTGCCTGAGAGCAAAATAGATGAGTACTCAAAGTAAAACCAGGAATTACATTTAACAGACACACACCTTTTATAATTCTGGCATAACCAAGATGTGGGTGGATAAAGGCATTGAAGGGGTACAAAATCTTTAAAGATTTTCCTAGCCCTCAAAGCAGTCTTGTACTCTTAAATCAGCACAGTAGATGTCTCACATAGCAAAAAAATAGCATTATCTTGTTTTCCATCTGTTAAGTTTACCTATGTCTCTTGAACTATAAATATATTATTCACATACTTCAGCAACATAACCTTTACCTTGAGTTAGAAGGGTTTTAAATTGCTGCACAGCTTTGTTAACATCCACTTGGAAAAATTCCCATAGTTTAATTTTTGGATATATATCTTCATAAATTATTTTACGTAAACACTGTAAAAATAAAAATTGTGTTAGTTACTAAGGTAGTTTATTAAAATAATTAAGAAAAGCTAAGGGCTTATAAATTGTTCAGAAAAAAAAAAAAAACAGGGAGGAAGGGCTTATTTCACTAAATATATCTGCAAATTATACACCACTCTTTGTGCATTTCCACAATCCTAGAAATAGTAAAGGTTTATTTAGCGATTTATGCAGTTCATTAGCTTATACTTAGTCCTCATTCACTTACATTCAAGTGCTGATCATTTTCAATCAAGGGAGGGACCCCTTTGGCAATACACTTTCCATCAGCCACCATACCAGTCAAATGCCATAGAGCTCTATCCAGGACCCAAGCTGGCTTCAGGTGAGGAGAATTTACAAGGTTATAGCCACATTCTGGATGCATCCTGAGCCATTCACTGTTAGTAGCTTATTGAAGAAAGGGATTGGGGGGGGAAGGAACCAAACAAAAACATAGATATGTAAGTTGAACCCTTCACTGCTTTTGTAAACATCTTAACTCCAAGAAGCTGAGGTACTATAGCATGTATAGCTCTTTCACACTTCAATTGAAGTTTTCCATGTCAATAGAAAATCATGTCTCATGCAAAAGTGTTTTCACTGACTGACTTTTTTTGGTCAAAAATACAGCTGCAGACACTGCAGAAAAACTTTTTGTTAGTTACATAAAAATATGCAATAGTGCCAATTCTAAAACACTAAAAAACCAAAAATTGTTACAAGAAATACATCAAATAATGAACATGAGATATTCTTTGGGTGTTGAAAGCCATACATACATACCAAATTTTATAACATACTTTTTTTTTTAATATTCTTCATCCTGTCAGGTGCTGCAAAAAGCCAGAGAGAGTGTGTACACATACACAAAATATAATTAATGCAAAACATAGTTAAATGGACATTTAAGAAAGGACTAGCTGTGACACTTGTGTACATAAAAAGAAGTTGAGTCATAGGAAGCAACATCACTGAGTCCTACAGAGCAAGATGAGAGTACTGTCTGGTGCATGCAAATGGAACACTAATTCAGAGCAAACACTACCCTGTGTGTCTGTTTGCCAAGCTGCCCCTGTAGCATCAACAAGCACCAGAAGATATGCTCAACATTAAAAATTAACTCAGAGATGGTAAGGAGCCTTCACTAGAACACAGGTGTAGTATTCTAACATAGACAGTGTGCACGCAGCAGTATGAATAAATATAGATATAGCACAGAATTCTGAAAGTATGACAATGAAGAACACAAGAGTTAATCTCTTTCTAATTTTGCAACTCTTTTGCAACACTATTTAATTGAAAACAGATTTCATATATTCTTCTGAATGAATCTCAAACTGAAAAATTAAATTATAAAACAAAAAGTAAAAAGAAAACCGCACAGAATACCTAAGAACAAAAACTAGGTTTTCGGAAGAGCAGAGAAAAACAGTAGCACTTCACAAATGGGAAAATATGTAACAAATTATTATATTCAAAATGTGAAGAGTCACTAAGTCCAGAATTAACAGCAGAAAAAACAACACTTAAAATCCCAAATTTGCTTAGTTCAAAGAAGTTAAAACAAAAATGTCAAAGGCAGAGAAAAGAATGTACTAGCTCAGTCTATAGTGTGAATAGCTCTTCTGAGCAACCTTTTACATTATCGCTCAAGACATAGCAAAATTCCATGTTGACAAAGTAAAACTATTTGTGGAAATTAAAATCCTTATGGTTTTAAATACTACCTACAACTAAACCTACCATGTTTTAAAGCTACATAAAGCAGTATTACACTTAGGCTGTTAAAGGCTTTTCTAGGCCAAACAGCCATAGAGATGATTCCCTCCTGCCCTTGTTTATACTTTACTACTTCTGACAAAAACGTTTTTCTTTGAAAAGCAAAACCAGCTTGTTCTATTCTTCTATCAAGAAGTATAATTTACTAGAAGGAACTTTCATAAGTAAATACAATTAATTCTAAAAAGAAACACGTAATTTATATCTAAGGGGTTAGCATTAAAAAAAAGTCAACAGGCCTTCCATTAATTCTGGTACAGAATAGAAAGATGTTTCCTGCTCAGAAGGTAAGCTCCAGTGATTCACAATGTAACACCAACAGAAATCTAATACTGCAGAAAAAAAATTATCCAAAGCATCACTGGTGATTACATTTGCTACAGCTAAGGACAAAGTAAGTATATAGTATGGCGTGTGTGTATAGTACAAAGTAAGAATATGGAAATACCAAGATAAGGAATTATGGGAAACTTTCTAAAATACATTACATTCTTCTTTGAAAAATCTGAAATTATTTTCTTAAATGACTAACTTATTTTTACATAAATTAAGCAAGCCTAATATTTAGCTGTGATGCTCATGACCCAAGATTTCTTTCTTTTTGAGCCTTTATAAAGCTGAGAAAAGTTGGTGTTTGATATGACTAAGTGCTTGAAAGTAAGATTTACTCAAGTGCTACATTGCAATTAGACAACAGTAACTTCTTATGAAAGATAAGTAATACATAATACATTTCACTTTATTTTTACTACTTTATACAATTTATTACAGCTGCTGAAAGCTCAGAAGAGAAAAAAACCTCCAACTGTCATTTTTCTGTCTCCAGGTGAAAAGTAAATGCCAGTGAACACATTCTTTATTTGAGTATACCCAGTTACCAGAGGGGGTTTGCAAGTTTATCCATGATACTCCTGTGAAGATGCCAAACATGCACTGACATTTAACATCTGCACATGACTTCACTTTTAAAGTTGGGCCACAGATGCTGCTTTTCATTAGTGCCTCAGAGAAATATCAAGAGCTGATTCGCACTGTTCCCTGCTGAGACCACAGTCTGGTCTCCATTCCAGAGGGAACACCAAACACCTCAGCTTAACACCTGATCCTGAAAGTGATGCTGCCTGACTTCCACAGGAAGCAAGAGGGGAAGCAATGTCATTTTTAAATGCCATTTTTATACAATGGTCTCGACTAGAAAGCAGAAACTACCACCAGATAAAACCACTATAAGCTGGGGTCATGACCTGTTAGAAAGAACATTAGAAAACTTACTGTGAGACAACTTAAGCTTTTAATACAGATATGCTACAGAATAAATAATGATGTGCAAGTATCAGTAATCTGCTTAAAATATTGGACTATACATTTTATGTCTTTTATTTTCAAATGGGTCTATGAAATGTGTTTTACAATTAAATCACCCTAATGTGCAGGAATGACTTAATTTAACTATTGGAAGTCACTGTTCAATTAAGAAAAAAACAATTACATTCTATCAAGATGCAGACAAAGAATCCCAAAATGTTCTATATTTTCTTATTTAAAAAGCTCCGCTCAAAAGTTCCACAAGCATGTAGTAACAATGTATCTTTCAGCTAATACTAAATTTATCCTTTAACAAAGTTTAAAGACAGTTGTCCATCAAGAAGTCTAGATTATAATCAACATAAAAAAGGGGAAACATTCAAGTTTAGAAGTTTCAAAGCAGGCAACAAAGCCATCAAGGCTACCTTGCTTAAAAATCTAAGAACCACTATCATCTGAATATTCTATTATCTTAGAAAGATACTTCTGAACATCCTTTCACCATAGTACAAATCTTGAGTCATCCATCCCAATGAAGATTACTTTAACTCTGAATGTAACCTGAAAATGTCCTTCTACAAATGTAGCCAAATAACATGACATTTTCCTTCTCAAATGTATTCTGGTGTGTAATTAATACAGTTAGGTATTTCTGTCCATCAAAAAATATTCTCCTTAGTAGCATGCAAATATATACTGTTAAAAAATGACAGGATCTTAAGCATGCATAAGAGAAATTAGACTTCTAGTGGACAAGTGTAAGAAATTTTTTATACAAAACTGGGAGGATGTTTAAAAGCCTAATTTCCTCAGACACAGAGCCAACAGTTATAATTAGTAACTTTTCAACAAACAAATAGGGCAAGTACTGTGTTGCAGACTGATTGGATAGGACTATTTGGCAGCAGTCAACACCAAAGAACTAAAGCAAATAAAGCTTGAAATTCACGTATTATCTATGTTTAGGCGTTTTTGAGGCTCAAAAGACGTCAATCTGCTATGAGATTGCTAATTATTATGATCAAAAGGACTACAGCATACCATAATAACTGCATTATAAACATAATCAAACAAAACATTATCCAAATAATCATCAAAATTATGAAGTACTACAATTCAAATTTCATCAGATCACACAGAAGAAAACCTACTGTCACTCACACCATTAAGAAAAGTATCACCTTCAGTGTATTAACATATCTATGCTTTAAAAAAAAGCCTGCCGCAAACACAAAGCTCTTCTTTCTTTCCCCACAGACTGAGCTGTAACATTTCCCTCATTACTTAATCCTACCTTCTTGTCCCAATTCTCTTTACATAGTCTGCATAGACCCAAATTAGAGCAGCTACTTTTCAGCAGCTACAAGCATAATACCCAGTTTAACAAGAAAGTGCTCAGTTTATGCTCAAACAATTCTTAGTACAGACTGTTCAAATATGTGGGAACTGCACACCACAGATCATGAAGATAGGCATATTATATAAATACAGATACATGGCTTATTAATTCTTTTTAAGAAGGGCTCTATTCACTCTTTCAGTAACAATATTAAAGTTCTTTTATACCTACTACAGAGACATCAGTTTCAATTGCAAGGAGTTATCCCGGATTTGAGAGACTCAAAGACAGAGACAACTACAGTTTCAAGCAGCTACTAAAAATGTGTTCATGAGGGAGAAGTTAAGGGAAATAATGAAATAAAATTATAGGACCAATCTAGTTATTAACACACAAAAAATCATACCAGTATGATTGTAGACTACATCTGTGATGCAAAGCATATTCCATTCATTTTTCAATTTCTCCACAAGTGCTCCTATATCGCTCCAAGTGCACTTTTTATTATGGTTTGAAAATTCAGGATTTACTTCTAACTGATCAGCCAGAGAATAACATGATCTAGACAGTCCAAGCTTCTGCAGTGGTGTAAAATGAATCATGTTGTAACCTATGTAATAAGAAGCCATTTATATAATAAGAAAAAAAAAAGTCCAAGTTCATTGGAAGAAGCATAATAAACTGCAGTTACAACGCATACTTAAAGCTAGTGTTTGGAATAATCAGTGTAAATTAATCTGAATCTTCCCATTGAAATTCTATACAACACAAGTTTTAAAAATCACCACGTCAATTCTACAAACTTCCCAATCTCTCTGAAATCAAAACAATAAAATAAGTGGTTTCCCATATTAGGAAATCCCTGAATTTTTGCACCTCTGCCAATATTTTAATCAATTCATTGACTTAATCTGTTAACTAGATTAGATGTAGAAGAAAATATAAAGTCTGCAAAGAATATATGAGTTGTTTACAGTGAAGCTCTTCTGTGTAACTTTGGGTTTTGATCATAAACCAAAAACTTATATCCTTGAATATGTATATTAGCATTACCTGTTTCTTTTGCCACTTTAAGCCTATCTTCCCATTCATGAAATGGTCCCAGACACTTAGCAAGGAACGTCTGGAGTGTAACACAATCCAAAGGTAATACATGATTATCGGCTCCAACATGCAAAATGGGATCCACAACTATGTATCCTCCACCACTTTTTTCATTTCTAGGAAAAATTAGTTTTCATTGGTATTATTAACACCCATTGCACCAGTCAGTTTCAGAGAGACATTTCAAATAGCACAGGTATTTCAGAAACACAGTAGCCCAGTATAGTGGTTGACAGGAGAGAGGGAACAGGACTGCATGACACCAGAAGAAAATCTCTTAGGCATCATCTCTCTACTGGACTTAAAGAAATACAACTGGGATACAGATCTCTGGAAAAGTGAGATACCTTTGTTATTTTCTGAGATGGGAGTACTGGTTGCTCCTTTTGGCATATGAACAGTAACACAGAGAGCAAGACTGCCCATCTATAACACAAAGATCATCATTTTGAGCACCATCTTCAGGAAGGTACCTGAGCTAAATGTCCTAGGCCTGGAAGAATTTAACCACCCATCTTCTAGAAATTCAAAATACCAGACTACAATTATTACAGATAGTGGTATTCTCTTCTGCAACTGTCCCACCTAAAACAAAGAAGGAAGTAAAGGATCCAAGTAAAGAACGTCAGAACCTCTGTGCTAGATAGAAAACAATCCTCAAAGTCAATGAAGAAAGTACAAATTAATCATTGAGATACTCAGAATGCTGATGAATTTGAAAATTGTAACAACAGATTGCTCCTCCAACATTGACAGAAAATTGATCAACCTGGTTCTATAAAGTCTCCAGAATATCTCTGCATCAGGAAGTATTAAATTACCACCAATTACTGTCTTTCATTAGTGTATTCTGATTGGTCCCACGGCTGCAACTTGAAAAACGCATGGAAAAAATGTTTTTCTTCAGATTACAATGTAGACCAAGGGAGCAAACTGCATTTGGCTGTAGGTATATGAATTCACTTACCCAAGACAAAAATAGTACTGGTATGACCCAGAAATCTGGAGATCCAACTTGCAGTATTTGTCAGAGTCATCTTCTTTTCCTGTGGGATTGCGCCACAATAGTGTCCTGAACTTGTGGCGATCAAATACTTCTCCAGAAGCTGGATAATTTGTGTACACAGTAACAGGCTTGCCCTGAAGAGTTGGGCCCAATCGGAATTGTAGCTCAAAACCTCAAGAAAAAAAAAAAAGATAAAAATCACTTGATCAGGAGGACAAGGTATTTCTAGCCTCTTATTGTAAGTCCTAATTTGCTATGATGTTAATAAGAAAGTACACCACCATATCTGCCAAGAATTGCAGCAGAATGATGTATTTCTACAGCATAGAATCACAGAATATCCTGAGCTGGAAGGCATTTACAAGGAACACTCAAGTCCAATTCCTGGCCCTGCACAGGACTCAGCAGGAATCACCTCATGTGCCTGAGAGCATAGTCCAAATGCTTTTAGAACTCTGTCAGGCTTGGTGCTGTGACCACTTCCCTGGGGGGCCTGTCCCAGTATCCAACCACCCTCTGGGTAAAGAACCTTTCTCTGCTATGCAACTAAACCTCCCCTGACACAGCTCCACGCTGTTCCCTTGGGTCCTGTCACCAGTCACCAGAGAGAAGATGTCAGTGTCCGCTCATTAAGAGGAAGTTGTAGACTGTAATGAGGTCTCCCCTCAGTCTACTCTCCTCCAGGCTGAACAGACCAAGTGATCTCAGCCAGTCCTCATATGGCTTCCCCTCAAGGCCCTTCACCATCTTCATCACTCTTCTTTGGATGCTCTCTAATAGGTTTAAACCCTTCCCATATTGTGGCACTCAAAACTGCATCATCTCGCCGTACCTTCCTTGTTGTTTGCATATTTGACATATATCCTTTTTTTCTTTACTTACATGGCGCTATTCATCTTCTTTCCAATTTGTTTCTCTTTGCCATACAGAAAGTTTAAAAAATAAGATACAGCAAAACACTGTGATCATCAGACTACATATAATTTTATTGTTTATTTAGATTTTAGATTATGTAGTCTTTAAGTACTTAGGTTTACCAAATCTATATAGTAGGCTGATTCATGAAAACATCTGAAAAATAACAGGAACACATTTAAAAGCAGAAAATATTTCAAATGCCTTAATGAGGGTTCACTAAATAATTAAGATACTTACGCTTTTAACTGAAAAATTATATATATTTGTGTGTGATTTACAATATACAAATAGTTAAACTTTCAGAAAGCTCAACAAACCAAATGGAGTTTTGTATACATGCTGCAGGTCAAACACATATAGAAAGAGGCTTAAGTGTAAGCTTAAAATACCTGTAATAATGTAAAAAAAATTCAGTTAAAAAACTACAACCTAAGAGTGTATATAATCTACTGAGTTAGACATAAAAAACTCTATTTAGTCAAGAGGCTTTAGGATAGGTTTCCACTTGCAGGTATGAGGGTCACCATCACATGTGTGACCAATTACAGGGTTCTTTCAAGTAAATTAAATAGATGTAAGTTCTTACACAGAAACTTTTCATAAATTACATGCCAGTCAGTCATGTAGTTAAGTGTAGTAAACCACCTACTAGTCGTAGCAGTCTACAAAACTGGGAGTAAAAGAAACTTGAGCACTTGCAAAAAAAAAAAAAAAGAAAGAAAAAAAGAGAAAACTATTAATACAGAGATAATGAATCAGAAAGTGTAAAAAATCCTGGACACCAAGTTCCAGTATCTTAAGTTGAAAAAAACCACTTGCTTATTAAGTAGAATCATGGGGACTCTAATACCAGAATTCAATGTCTGAATACATTTAAATATAAGCCTTATCAAGCCTGGCATTTCTCTTATTAACAAAATCACCACTGCACCAAAACCTACCAGGCAAAGCAGTTGTTTTCAGATCTGAATGTCTGTCAGGTAAAATGAAGCTCATTTGAATTATATATATAGAACCACTTTTGCAAGGTTAAGTATACTCATACGCTCTCTTCAGTACTGGCCTGACATTTTGTTACAGGGATTACTAAAATTAGAGCATAGGGATATATGCCATTGGTATCTTATTTCCTGTAAAAGTTATACTGACCTCAAGAATGCTGTGGTCAAAATTAGCTATGCCCTCTCAGAGACTGCTACCAGAAGAAGCATTTTGAATGTTTGATAGCCATGCACTTCTGCTTCCCTCCTTTCAAGAAAATTTACACAACTGGATGGATAAGCTAAAAGTAGAAGTTAGGATCAACTCTGCACTTCTGCACTACTGACATTTCCTTACATTAGGCTGTCAGAAAATCTTGAAATCAATACAGCTAAACAGAATTTTTATTCTCAAGAGCTAAAATTTTGCTCCTCTGCTAAACCACTTTGATATTAGGTTCCTAGGATAGTAATATACAGTAATAAACTCCACAAAAACTCTTAATAAAAACTGTTTCACTGATAAAAATGGTTTTTAAAGACAAGCTTTACAGTCTAAATTTGCTGACCAGCATAACAGTGGACCAATTAGTGGATGACTTTTTTTTTTTTCCCCAAATCAACTTGGAAACATTTTCAGAGAGAAATAACATCAAGTTCATAGCAGTATGCAGCAGGACACATAGCTCTGATAATATAACAAATTTTAAACAAGATTTAGGAGTTGTTAAAGAGCTTATATTCTGAAACACTACCTCAAACCTGCAGACTCTGCAAAATGCTAGCATTACTGATAGATTTCAAAATTATAGTAATAAACATGGGGTGCTGCATAAGAAGATAAACGCTGGAGACCTTGACTTATGAGAACTTTTCCAGGTCACTGAAGTACAGGCTATAAAAGGAGAAGGAAAGGCCCGTCTAAAAAATGCTTTGCACTTCAGTTCCATGAAGACAGACGGCTCTTGGCCAATCTGCTCTTAATTTCTCAAAAGTTTAATGGGTCAGATTAAACTGTGTGTGGAGCCCACAGAGATCTGCAGTGGAAGCAAGTCAAAACAAAACAAGCAAAGCAACCCACAACCAAACCCAAACCAACAACACCTCACACCCTCAAAACCCCACCACTTCAGACTGAGCTCCCCTTCCACTGCCGTCGAAAGACGATGGCGAGGTTCCGGCCATTTCCCTCTCACCCGTTCCCGGCACCCCGACCTACCCTGCTCCAGCCTGAAGAGGGTTTTGTCCAACTTCTCCATCTCGCCGAGGTGCAGCAGCCGCGTCTCCTTACCGCCCGGCATGGCTACGGCCGCCCGTTCCGCGCTCCCGCCGCGCCGGGACTCTCAGTGAGGGGAGGGAGAGGCGAGCCCTACCGTAAGGGAACACAGACAAAACCCCGCGGGTCAGCGGCAACCCCCGCCAGGACGCGGCCGCTCAGGAGCGCCTCACGCCGCCGGCTGCGCTTACATGTTCCCCGGTCCCGGGAGAGCGCGGAGACACGGCACTACAGGGCAGGGCGGAGGCGAGGTGAGCAAAGGGCGAGCTGTCAGGCAGAGCCCAGCCCTGCCCCAGCCGGGTGGCGCCGCCGACAGCACCCCGGAGCAGCTCCCGTTCCACAGCACGGCCCGGCCCGCAGCCAGAGCTACGGGGGTGCCGCCGGGGAGGGGGAGCCTGACACCTGTCACTCTTCGCGCACGCCCTGGCGCTGCGGGAATGCCTCACCAGGCCCCTCACGGCCGCCCCGCCGCCCTCAGCGGGGAGCGCTGCCCACCACAGCCGTCCCACCATACTCACGAGCGGGCCCGCAGAGCGGTGGAGGCGCCGCGCCGCGCCCCGCGGAGGACGACGGCTGCCGAGGCCGAGCGGAGCCGGGCTTAGAGCTGCTTACTACGGCCGCCCCAGGCTGGCTCGGCGGTCAATGACGCACTTGTCCGCAGCGGCACCGCTCCTTTCCTGCCCTTTTCTTGCCTTTTTTTTTTTTTTTTAAATAAACAAAGTTTATTGGTTACGCGGCGGCCGCGCACGGGGACGGGCGGTGCCACCGCAGCTCCCGCGAGAGCCCAGGGCCCGCCCCGGCGGCGCTGTGGTGCAGCCTCGCCGGGGATGTCCCGCCCCTCTGCCCCGCCCTGCCAGGCCCCTCCCCTCCACTATGAGTCTCGCCCCTTAGGTACCGCCCCACCCCG
>VZRN01002068.1:0-24158 GCA_013397935.1 Dasyornis broadbenti
AAAATTCCCAACCTCCACAATACTCTTGGTAATCTTGTCCAGCACAAGATTAGTTTTGTGGTCCTCCATACAATTATTTGATCTTGATGTTTGAAGTAGGATACAAGAGGCCTATTTCTTCTTGAGTTTGGCCATCATTATAAGAAATTATTCCACTGGGTCCAGCCCTTTGATTTAACTATGGTTTATTTAGGAAGCAAATAGAACCCTCAAGATTTTGATTTCCTTCAATGTCACACAAAAGCAGCCTTTGAGAAAGACCTCACAGGTTTTTATTGATTTTTTTCCCCTATAATCATAAAAGTCAAATCCCTCAACCCATGCAGAATCTCAGAATTATAGAAAGGTGAGATTGTAAGAGACTTTCTGGAGGTCAACTTGTCCAGTCCTCCTGTTCTACCAGTGTTGGT
Organism: Dasyornis broadbenti; assembly: GCA_013397935.1. Classification (NCBI taxonomy): domain Eukaryota; kingdom Metazoa; phylum Chordata; class Aves; order Passeriformes; family Dasyornithidae; genus Dasyornis; species Dasyornis broadbenti. Next base: position 411 of record VZRN01002068.1, read on the forward strand.
ATGTGTGGGATCCATAATGTCATATTTGACATTCTTTGTATACTCTATTATTTCTACAGCATAGCCTTATCAGTGGTTTTGCCTTATTAACATATGCACCAAAAGATCTATTCTGTAGTTTTGAACAAGAACAATTACACAATTTTCTTCTCAATAAGGAAGAACATCAACTGTCTGTTTGTGGATACTGAATTACAATTTTCCTCTAATTTATCTTCATATGGATGTTTATTCCACTTTTAAGCATCAACTAGAGTTATGCATGACAGTTTTACCATGCAGGTGATATTTTGCTAGAACAGCATTTCAGGTATTATAAAAACTACTACCTCAATAACTGTTAGGAATCTTCTTATCTATAGCTGAGCTTCTAGTTGAAAATATTTTACTTTCTTCATATACCTTCTGAATCTTGTTTACTCAGGTAAAGATACATTAATTTTTCTATAAGAGTTTCTCTTCTGAAAGAGTTTTTGAATGGGCTTATTACTTGCTGCTTGTTCCTACATGTAGAAATATTTTTGAATCAGGTGGTACTCATTTTTCTTCAATCTTACCCCTTTGAAAAATTTTGGAATAAGGAAGCTGATAATTAAAATGGAGTGATCTTTTAATAAGTCAGGATGAAAGGATTGATTAACGTACGCTATGAAAATCTAAAACAAAAACAGAGGAAGATACGTATCATCAAAGGAACAGTAAAATAATCAGGGCTGAAAATCTCCAATTTTGAGTAAATCAAGAGATTTTCTAGGACTGGAAATAGTATGAATTTATTAAAGAGATTTTTGTTTGCAAGTGAGATTTAAATTGTAAAATCTACAATCACAAAATTTAACTTGTCAATGGACTAGTAAAGACGCATGAATCACAGAGGCAAACAAGTGAGCAATGAGAGTTTTAATTAAAATGACTCCATAGGTCATTCTCATTTAGGTGTACATGGACTTAGAAATGGATAAATCACAACATGCATCAGAGAACACCAACAGTCCGGAACGTGGATAGGTTATCATTGGATACTACGTAGTGAAATTCAAAGGAACTTGATTGAAAAAAAAAGCTATCTGAGGACATATTTGCTTTGCTACACGTGGTACATTTGGGTGCAATAATTCATGTGCATTCATTTGTCTCAAAGTGGTTAAACAACAGTTCAGCTGAGCTCTGACCTTGGTGCCTTATGCTTTCTGGTGCTTAAAATGTTTTAAAATGGTGCTTAAAATGTTTTAGATGCCATTTACAAAATAGGCAGGAGTAATTCACATCATCAGCAATACAAGAAGAAAGCAGAACAAATCATTGTTGAAGAAATCAGATGTATTTCACAAACACCAAAGTTCTCAAAGCAAATACCAGTCCACTTTCTTGTGTGTTGTCCAACAGTGCAGCTGAATTTTCTCTCTGGTGTATTTTCTTAGGATATTTGATTTTATGGAAATATCTCATCTAAACACATTGTTCAAAACCAGGAAATGTCATCTGATTTTAGCAATACACTGTACATTCAATTGTAATCAATTTCAGTTCAGAGTAACAAATTCTTTTATACTGATGTACAGTCATGCATTACTAAAGAGGCAGAAGAATTTTCTGCTAACTTGATGACTTACAGATAAAAGGTTGTGTTGATTTTTTTCAGGGATTGATGGTTTTGGTTTTTTTTAAGAACAGTATATTTCAATAAAAAGTTAATTTCTTTTTTAGCTTATATAATCTTTTTCTTTGTCGTCTCCCTTATCTGTTTGTATTTATTATTATTATTTGTATTTATTATCAGGTATTGATATATACATGTTCTTTTTGGTTTAGATAAAGAATCTGACTGGATTTAGTGCAGAAGTTCATTTGTACTGTCTTTGAGCTCTGCTTCTTTGAACAATTCAGCAAGAGATAAAAATTATTTATCAGAGATTTTTGGCTTAAGTTTGCATTCTGAGGAAATAATTCTCTCCCCACACCACCTCTGTGAAGTATGTATTTGTCTCTAAGAGACATGATAATTTAAAAGAGAACTTTACAAAGAAAGTGTCAAAAATGTATTTAAGACACCTAACTTAGGCTGTGAAATGAAATCATTGAACCAACATCCATTGAATTCAATCAACAGCATTTGAAGTCACGTATACAACACACATATAACAGTATACTGTTAAATAGTTGAGGTGTTAATGGATTTTATACTTTCTGTGCATACTAGCTGTACCAGAGAAATTTTTATGACCTCTGGAATATTACATCCATCAGAAAGGAAACAAGTACAACTGTAAATAATGCACATACTGAAAGTTTAGACTCCCTTACCTGGAGATAGAGAAACTCAGTGCCTGTCTTTCATTAAAGTGCATTTTCATGATTTGTAATGTCTGTGAGAGAAATTAGTTAGCCTCAGGTTTAATTTGCATTTGCTTGAGTCTTTTCCTCTTGTATCAAAAGCTATGCACCCTTCAATAAAGCATTGCATTAACCTTCATGAATAAGACATGTTAATACTGATTATATCTATGCTCGTCTATTTTATCTATAGCCATCTTTATGATACCAGTGTTCTGAACAATGACATCTTATGATGTTTTATGCAGAAGTAAATGCAATCATTGCAAATCTAGCACATTTATTTCACTGGGTCCTATACCCATTTGGTTTTCCTTCAGAATAGCGTTTTTAAATTTTGGATTACTTCAAAATATCAAAGCAAAAAAACTTGGCTTCTTAGACTTCACCCAATAGATAGAGTGAAAAATTTAGCAAATTTATTTAAAAAAATTTGGCTTGGAGTTGCTTGGAAAAGTGTACTTGGAAAAAAATTTAGTCATGACTGTCACCTATAATTAGCACGCTGAGAGTAAACATAGTTTTCTGGGATTTAGTGACGTTAAGTCCATACATCTGAAAGGGCTTGCATTCTCTAGGGATTTGTGGTCTTGTGGTGGCTTAAAGTTGGGATATAGTCACTCACATTCAAAGACCAAGCATCAATATCTTACTTTTTGACATTGATGCAAATTTTTCAGGCTCCTTAAAACAACTGCAGACTACATGCTGCAAAATACTATGGGACATCACTATCCTCAATGTACCCATTATGACTACTCTCTTTAGGAAAGGCGAAAAATGACATGAAGGAGAGAGAACATGGCTGAAGCAATTGAATATGACAAGAAGTAAGAACATACACGTATGAAGGAAGAATTTTGAGTGTCTGGTATTGCTCTGGGCATTGCAGGTGAATTTTACATGATAAACTTCAAGAATAAAATTAATAAATATTTCAGTCCAACCTCATAAAAGGTTGCCTTAACTATAAAGGTTATACATAAAATTGTTCATTGTTTTCTCTCATATCTGGAGTTTTTATTATGTCACTTTCTCTCTGCTAAAATCGAGTGATTAAGATGATGTCTATAATGATACAATTTTTACTTTCCTCAAAGAAAAGGAAATTAATCCTTTTCTCAGGCATTGGATCTCATCAAAGTTATATCATTTGCTGGGGAAAAAAAAAAGATAATAACCACTTCCTTTTGGTCTAAATTTAGGTTTTGCAGAAGTGTGTCAGGTGCAATGTGTGTAGAATCTAAACTTGAAAACATGACCATAAAATATGGCAAAATTTAAGTTCAGAAATATATAAAGTATGAATTTGATTCGGTCTTGCTACAAGCAAGAGCTAAGAAAGTTTTAGACAGACACTCTTTGTGTTTCCATAAATGGACTTTCAGTGGATTTGGACTAAAGGGACTCTAACGTAAAATCAAAAAAAACAAAAACCAAACCAAAATAAAACAAAAAGCAAAACAAAAAGTCAAAATACATCCACAAGAATCAGTATTTATATCACTTAACTTCAGAAATCTATTTTGCAAATTTAAACAGCTGAATTATTCAGATTTATTAATAGACTCCTATAATATTCAGTAGAAGGAAATAGTTTTAAAGCATTATTCAATACATCCTCAGGTAGGTATCTCACAGAGTTCAGGCAATTCTCAATCTAGAAGCACCTCTATTTCTTAGTTCTCAATCTAGTAGCACCTATTTTTGTCTATAAAAGAAACTTAGAGGGAATACATCAGTGTGTTGATGAAGATGTTTGCACTATGTGATAAATCCTTTTACTGAAAGTGTTTTCACAGGAATTTGAAATTTTATGTTTTGCACTTGAGTGGCTTACTCCAACCCCAGTTCACTTTCATCATCTACATTTTTGTGTGTGTCTAAGTCCTTCTCATTTTGCCTATTCAGATCTGCATAGAGAGAGAAGTCTGCAAAGGAAGTAATGTTTATGGCTGTAGTTTAATATTCAAATGGCAGAGCAATACATAGCTAATGTTTATATGAGCAAAGATGTCAATGCTATTTCTATCAGGCATATTGATTTTTTTAATTAGCTAATTTACAAAGGTATTTGGTAGGTCAGATACCGATTATTGGCTTCATAGAAAATTTTAAAAATAATTTAAATACTGATTCTCTGATACGAGGACATAAAAATATTGCTTCTAAGGGCTACATTACAATATTCATGGCATGTGCATTTCCTAAAGCATTACTAGCACTGTAATATGCATTGTTCAATAAAAGGAAATTCACCAAATAATAAATAAAAAATATTTGGAAGTGCAGAAACTGCTTTATTTCATAACAGGCAAGCATATAAAAGTTTCAAACTCTGTTCCTAAATTTGAAATATACTTAATTTATACAAACAGTATTCTGCTAAAGAACAAGAAAATGAAGCATTGGTCACTCAGTATTTTAACAATAGGTACTAAAAATAAGAAAATCTGAAAGTGAAATAACACAGACTTAAGTTGCAGTTGTTATAGTCATTTTGATTATTCATTTTCTTATATTTTCTCTATGAACATTCATAATCCCAGGAAAAATAAAACAACCCTTTGCTAAGATACAACAAAGTGCAGGAATTATAATTGAAATAAAAAATCCAGAAGATTTTTCATAAACATAGAGGTGACGTGAACCTGTGGAAATGAAAAAAATTCTTGACACTGCTTGCTGGAGTGGATCTCCTTTATTGGATCTCACCTTATGGTGAGGAGCAGATGTACCAGTGGGATGAGAGCAGAAGTAAATTGTGAGTTCGTCTTCTGTGTAAGATTCAGGGTGTGGGAAGAGCAAGGCCATCAGTAATTTTCTGGCTTACCATTTATGCTGTTATTAATTCAGGATATTAATTATGATAGGGGTAACTTTTCTTCCTTCTTATCATTCTTAACATTTCAGTGCTTCCTTCAGCATCAGTATGTGCTGACATATAATTGTGGTATAAAAATCTTTTTGATTAATGATAGAACAACTAAAGCCAGAAAACCTATGCCCATTATTTTAGCAGAGCAATTGCAGTTGCTGGGAGGTTCATGAACACTAACGGCTATTTTAAAATGGAAGACGAAGCTTGGATAACTCTTCTAAATTTTTTTCAATCTAGTAGGCTTATATTTATCAAAGACAAGAAAAGGTGGTCAGAAATGTTATTTCCTTGCTAACATTTTGGGGAGATTCTAGGTCAATATCATCTCAAGAACTCATGTGGTTTAAGAGACAGATTTTTGGGGGTTTGTTGCTCTCCAGAAAGTAATCACATGACAGAACAATGGAACAATTATTAAAAAACATAGCAGCGGACACAATGCTAATGAAAAGCTTTACAAGACATGCCCTAACTTTTTCACTTGACAATTCCCACCAAAATGAAATTTATAGCATTAAACAATCTGACCATCAAGATTGCAGAAATTTGCTTCTCAATATAAGGAAGTTTCCAAATGCCCATTTTTGTATTTTTTCCTGCAGACACAAGGTAGACTGAACACATAAAAAAATTGCCCAGTCTTATAACTAACCACCCTCATATAACTGCACTGTAGAGTTTCACTTCTGATTCACAATGTAAGAAACCCTTTTGAACCTATCATAAATAATCCTTTTAGTACACCAAATTATATGTAATTCAATGGATGACTGTTTTAACCTTTCTTTTATAATAAATTTTTACATGTATTTTTTGTATAGTAGATTAGTAAAATATATATTGTAGGTCTTGGTGGTTCTGTTTTATACCAGAGTGCCTTATAGCAGTTCCAGGTTAAGTGTCACTGATTTAAACCAACATGATTTTTATTTATCATGCCGTTCCTTGGCTTTCCTCATGGCAACATTCACTTGAAACTCTTTATTGCCAGTCAGGTTTTTGACTATGATTACCTAATAGAAAAAACCCAGAGTAACATGAAAAAGACCTACAGCATTTACATTTTTCTGTAATAAGGAAAAACTATTCTAAGCTGTACAGTATTATAACTTAAACTGTGAAATGTTATACCACACCCTAAGTCAGATTTTTTAATATGATGTGTGCATCTCTGATATAATTTATTCCACATTGAAAATGAGAAAATGAAGACAAACATCTGTGAAATAAAATTATTTAAATTGTTCTCCTAAAATCTTTATGTATGGAAAGTTTTAATTACTTTAAATAACCCCATAGGTTGTAAAAAACAATATTATGCCTGTTTACATAGTCTTCTAACTAGCCCTTAGGATTTTTTTAGGTAAGTCTTTTTTTAAGTTTGAGATTTGAGAGAATTCTTGGATTTTAATAACTATTTTCTTTATGAAGGTCACATCAAAGACAGGGAGGATTTTTGTTTGTTTTTTTAGCAGCAAAAATTGACATGGAATGTGTAAACAAAATGTAAAATGTAAATTAGAATGGAAAATGCTCAAGATACAAGAACAAGACTGGGCTCTGAATCCATCTCTTCAGAAAGTCACTGTGGTGAAGGACTCACCAAAATTCAGTCAGGAATTCGACTGCATCTGGATGATGCTTCTACTCTGCTTCTGTAATTCAAGACTTTTTTAAAAAGTCAGTGAAAGCAATTCCTAAAAGAACAGCACTTCAAGTGTTTAGGGCATTTTTCACAGGTTAAAAAATTATGTTTGCTTTCTTATTTTCAGTGATATCTGCTAGATTTTCCACTTCATGGGTAAAAAGAAACAACTTAGCACATGAATGATTCTCTTTAGCTTCCATTCCCAAATATACTTGGATATGAGAAAGCTATTTTGACAAACACATAATCAAAATTTCTTTGAAAAGTATGGTTTAATTTGATTCCATTTAGAAATATCACATTCTGCTAAGGAATAGTCAAGCTAAATTGGACTTTGAGATAGATAGCACAGATGCCCTGTATTCACTACTAGCCCAATTACAAAAGTATTACACTTCTTTTTTTTTGTTAATCCACTAACATTTGAAGGTGCAAGGTATTTTCATGATTTGATAGGGGCTATAAAGATCAGAAAAATGTGGGTGCAAGGTTTTCCCAAACCCAATGTACCTAAATGTAGATATGTAACTAAGATACTGAAGCTGGGAAAACTCCCATAATGTACATCTTCTTTCCTTTGAGTCAGAGAGCAGGCACAGATCACTATATTTGTTATGAAAGCTTTTGAACACTAAGTTGTTATTATCAGTAGAATTATTAATAACATGATTTCCAGCAAAACACATACACATTCAAAAACCACATACGCTTATTTATTCACACAAAGTTAATTCACACAGATATTCACACAGTCATCTGTCCAGGTCTCAGTCTGGACTCCATTTCGAACAGTGGAGTTGAGGACAAAGAGTACTGGCACTCTAGTTGTCTTCTATGCAGGTGTTTATAAAGGCCTCCAGAGGGCTGTTTCACCATGTATTCTTACAACCCCACAGTCTCCGTCTGCATTCAAGCAGTCCCTGACATCTTAGATGCACAACCACACAACGCCCGTGCGGAAGAAGCCTCTCAGTCTCCCAAGACTCTCCATTCCTGCAGAATCAGCAGCTCTTCTGAGCTTACAAATCCAATGGAAACTTTCAGACACTGCTTTCTCAGCACACAGGTTTCCTCGCTTTGGTTTTCTGGGCATAGGCAACAACATCTCTCTCCAAAGCTATGTAAATGCCACTCACACTAAAGCACATAAAAGAGATATTTAAGACTATTAAAGACAATGGATAGAGGAAGATATACTTATGGAGAAAACATGCTGCCCTGAAATTCTGCTGTCCTTTCAGGGCGCTCATTAATTTTGTTGTGTAAGTGCATTGTTTATAAAAGGAATCAGCACCACTGTGATTCCCAGCTGAGACCCTCAGTCACATCTCTATAGTTGGATTGGACGGGCCCTAGGTAGTTTATAAAAACAAATTACATGAGGCCTAATTTTCCTGAGACCAAAACTTTGTTTCTTCTTATCTTCATTTAAGACAATTTAAGTGGTAGACACTCTTCCCTTTCCACCAATAAGGAGAAATGAATACAAGTATTGTTTTGAAAACATTTTGTGTTGAGGCCTTCATAAAGTATTAGAAGTCAGATTTTAGAAGGAACAATCTTCTATGAGCAATTTGTCCATGGCAAAATTTTTGTACTTTGTTATGTACATAAGAGTCTGCTATGACTCAGAGTTTAATATAGAGAACATGGATACAAAAATTGTCCCAATTTCAGTGTTTTTACCCTCAAATCCTCCTAGGATACTTCACCAACTAGACAATCAGCTAAAGCTCCAACTGCAATGTAGTATTAAAGTATCTGCCTAACTTTAGGCAGAAAGAAATAATTTGGTTGAATTTGTTGCATTATTCTCCTTCTTAGACATAGGTATGTGCTTAAATATGTTACTGAATTGAAGTCAAGGTCAATATGGTTCACTCAGACCAATCAGTCATTTAGCAGCCTTAAAAAGAACACACCACAGATCCAGAGGCTGATCAATACACACTAGACTGAGTGGCTGGAGTCAGGGCCAGAAGATGAAGTTACTGAACAATAAGTAATTAATCAGCAGTGCTCCATTGGGGACTAAAATGCTAATTGAAGCAGAACTAATACAAGTTTGAGATAAAATAACCCTGGAGTTAGACAGATCAACCACTGAGACAAAATCACTTTAAATAGGATCTGTCTCTCATCTACCTAGGAAAGCTTCTTGTTATTAATTATTTATTGAACAATCCCTCCCCTTAGAAGTTATGTGTCCAACCACCAAGGAGGATAACATAACTTCTATAGAGCTAACATCTGCACATTTGGAATTCAAAGCACTTCATCAAATAGTTATATCAACAGCATCATGATGAAAAGAAGTGTTGGAAGGGCACAAAGGGAATTTGAGAAGTTTCTTCAGCATACAAGGATGAAGGTAATTCCAAGCAGTTTAAATTGATGTGATGTATCGTGTTTGAATTGTTTACAATGGACATAACTATATCCTGTAGCAAACAGCATATTACATACAGTTGTGTAAAGCTGATTTTAATATTTCTCTTGAAATGTTTCTTTATGTTTAAAACATTCATTTAGCTGTTTAAAGGTGATGTGAGAATATCTTCTGAAAATTATAACATACCACACAAGAAATATTTTGTCTAACATTCATTGTCAGGAGAAGTAAGCTGGGTAGAAGTGTCTGGGATTCTCAATCTTCTTACTCAAACATATTGAAAAAATGACACAGAAAACAAATTTTGACATTTCTCAAGACACATGGTGGCATGAAGGGCACAAAGAGAAAAGAAAAGTTTTATTAATGTATTTTCATACCCTGCCCACCACTGTCAAATTTAATACTGCCAGAGAGCAACTTAGGAATCAAAAAGGACATTCGCTAATAAAAAAAGTAATATATAGAGGAAGACAGTGAGCACTTAGGAAATATTTCCAGATCCTGTACGTGAAAGACAGTGACAACTTAAGTGAAAATTTAAAAAATCATAATCAATCTGCTAATGAAGTAAAAAGTAAAACAAACTCCCAATCTTAGATCAAATCCTTTTTTTTTAAATTCACTCCACAAAATATTCTCAAAAATTATACAACTTGCCATATTTTATTCTGTACTGAACATAGCAAAAGACATTATTTTATTATATATGACCAAATTAATACCTATTGTGGATATCTTTGAAGCTTACAGTCATTTTGATGCAACCAAACTTCAATTCTGAAAACATCTTAAAAAATCATTTTGCTAGTCTTTAATCATACTGTCCTAGAGAAAGTGGGTAGGATAAGATATAACTCACAATCAAATTAAAGTAAAAATAGAAACTGCTTGCTGACCAATATCCTCTCCAGTAAGCCAAGGTTCTTAAAAATGAATCAACTGAAAAATATGAGAAATACTGTAGTTTATCCTCTCTTATAAAACTCCAATGCCAGCTGTACATATACCCTCTTGTTTTGAACCTAAATTTATGTTCAGCTTCTTCTTTCGCATGAATAAGCTCTTGTTATTAGAACTTACCTTTCAGATGACTTCAGCAGAAGTACTTATTTACATTTCCTTGGATGAATGAGAGAGATACGTTTGGGTTTCTGATCAGCTACACTCACATGTAAACCAGAATAAGTTGGAAACGGAAAGATTTACCAGTAGAATCAGAACAAAACCATATTTTTTTCAATTGTCCTAGGATAGAATATATTCCAAATCTTAATGGCAGAATTTTAGGGGGTCTTAGGATATAATGCATTCCATATCCTAATGGCAGAATTTTAGGGGAGTTACAAATTAGAAAGGAAAAATAAAGGGTTATAATACTACATACATCTACAAGTGATATAAAGACCATGAGAAGAATAAAGGCAGACTAAAGAATACCACTTCAAGCCAAATATAAGCCTATCTAAGGCTTCATTACTGCAAAACATGTGATCTTAGTCCCTCGCTCTTCTGCCTAATATATTCTTCTGCCTTCAGCACCAGTGAAGATTAAAAAGAAGAGAATACATTAATGTGCAACTATAATGGAAGTCTTGTTTTCACACAGACTGCAAAATGAGAAAATATGAATATCTATTTTACAACACAAAAGGGGATACTAGAAATATATAACCAAAAGTTAATTCAATCATTATTATTAGTGAAAATAGTGATTACTGCCACTATAAGAAGATGCCACAGATAGCTGTATCTTAGACACAGTTTTTTTGTGCAAGTATTAAAGCCAAAGTATGTTTGATTTTTTTCCCTCTCATTCACAAATATACCATGCAATAAATCGTCAATTGCTTGCTGTTAATTTGGTAGGTGGACAATGTAGCTTTCAAGTGTTACAGTGCAGTTGAATTTATCTATCAAAACCAAATAAATGTAGAGTACAATGAAGATAATCCAAAATCTGGCTAACAATGATAACTAGTTGTGATTGAGGTAGTGGAAAAAGTAGTTATAACAGCAGCATGGAAGGAAGGGGTAAGGCCACAGACTATGGTACAAACGTACTCATATTTTTAATACATGTAGATTCATTAGGATAAGGTTTCTAAATAATGCAGATCACATTTAGAATAAGAAATATTTTCCCTTTTGTTTTTGGCAGCATGGGAGTGAAATATGCATGTTGGCTTGCAAATAGATGACTCAGACCACTGGAAATGCAGCCTAGAGCAAAGATTTCTTTCTGTTGTAATGGTGAAATGTTTATTGGATTCATGTGAAGTGCCTACACATAAACATCTGTGATCCTGGGTTGCAATAACCAAAACCTAAAATAGCAATTGCAAGAAATGTAATGATCTGAATGCAGGTGAACACACTACACGTTTCATCTATGTACCTTCCATTTACTACATAATCTATCTATCTCCCATTTTCCATAAAACAGTGATAGCTAGTCTAAAGTGTGTATAAAGAAGAAATATCCAGAGAAGACTAGAATCATAGAATTGTTTAGGTCAGAAAAGACCTCTGAGTCCAACCATTAACCCAGCACAGTCAAGTCCACTGCTAACCCATGTCCCTTTGTGCCACATATACATGTCTGTTAAATATCCACAGTGATGGTGTCTCAACCACTTTCCTGGGAATCTTGTTCCAATGGCTGATGAAGAAAATAAGAGGAAAATAACATAGTTATTTCACAGAATAACTATATATGCTATATACTGCTGTTCTAAGCCATTATATACTTTCCTAACTAAAATGATACCTCAAAGCTAATGGACAGGAGGCCTTAGATGTATATAACACCAGAATGCGGCAACTTTATAGTTTCTCCCTGTAGTTGCTCTTATATTTTATCTAAGTTCTGATAGTGCTGATTTGCAGTTTTAAGAAGATTCTAGTCTCACCAGTGGTGCCATGTGGTTCAGTGGTCTTTCTTAAAATCATTACAAGAATGAAAACTATACAGCATTGATTTCCCTTCCTATCTATAGTTATGATGGAGATGAATCCAGTTACACCCACCCCTACAATACTGTTAACAAAAATTTGGTAAAAAAACAAAACTCCTTAACACCAACATAAGAAGCAGGCATTCTGTATTTGGCCAGATGCACAAGGGGATATCTCCTCCAAAATACATGCATGCCAAGTACAGGAAAGTTTCTGTTTATATACTGTATTTTACAAGCATATTCATTGATTGTCCCAGAATAAACATACATACGATAATCATTTCCCCAAAATCATTAACATATTTCCCCTCACCTTTATGAATGCATTCTTCTGTGCTGGGCCTCTCTTTGGTGGTCCCTAGTGGTTGGGGACCTCAGAGTTAACAGCTGACTCAATATGACCTGGTAAAATTGGCAGAAAACTGGGGCTGGTTGCCTTCCAGTTCTCCGTCTTACACAATGGTCATTGTGCAGTTCCATGGGCCAGTGGGCTTTGAAGAACAAGCATTTTCTTAGTTTACAAGGTGTAGACAATTTTTCATCTGGTAACACTATTAAAAGCCCTTTTCCAAGGTGCCCCTAGCAGATATTTCACTTTCAGTATATTGTCTACAGCTTATAAGACCATGCCTTGACTGAGTCTCATACAAACTCGGTTGAGTACATGGTCACATACTTGATTACATTTTTATGTACTTGTCAAAATCTCTTCAATTAAAACCTATCTGGGACATTAAAAAGTTAGGCTTGCATACTCATTTTATCTGACTTACAGCTGAGATGTCTTACAGCTGAGTGGAGGAAGAAATTTCCAGTTGGCCTGGATTTAGATGCTTGGGAATGAAAATGGGTAGAACACATGCCTTATCTGCTCCTTTTAATTATCTACTCTTTAACTGAGGCAGCCAGACCGGTTGTGAAATCCTCTTTTAGACACCTATCTATCTCCTTGATGGCAACTTGTCACTAATTCTCAGCCATTAACCACACTGATAAGAAATACAGTTGAATACCATGAGCTACAATACTTGAGCAAACTGAACTTTGCTAGTACCTTTCACTTTATATTGTTGATTAAAATTGTAAGGAAATCTTGAATATCATACCATATAGACCAAAAGTTTTGTTTCCACTTCTGATTATCTTCCAACAGACACAAAAAAATCTACTTGCAAAATGATTAACAGATGCAGAAAATGCAGACAATATGCCCTAAATCCCACAGGCTTCATGTGTCATAAATATAAAAATCTAATTTTGTGTCTATCACAGAAACAGTGAATCTTTAAGAAAAAATTTAATAAGGAAAGGGCAGCAATAGAAAAGCACTCTGCACCTGGCCCTTTTTCTGAGTTCTTGCCTCTGCAATGTTTTTCTCAACAATCTTAAACCCTTCACAGCCCCAGCACTGACTTTCTTCACTTTTGCTTCCAAACTCTTTGCCCCTTTCTGTGAGGACACAAAATTACTATATTGCCTATCTATTTAATAATAAATTATGAACTGAATTCAAAATCCAAATATTGAAAATTTTTAATCAACCACTTCCAAACAGGCAACCGAAGATGAATGATTTGTAAATTACTTTAGAAAAACAAATCCAACAATATTGAAATTGGCTGTCAGCATCTCTCAATTTAGTTATTATAAATTATTTACTTCCTAATCCAAAGCAACAGCATCCCTATATCCAATTTCTGAACCACACCTGAGTCTTGCTCAGAGTCCTGAGTTAGTAATCTCTGCTAAGGACTGAATTAGGGGATAATATAAATTTTTTTTTTCCTTCAAAAATAAGAATTAATGAGGTGCTGGTGGAAAATATATGGCTAAACTTCCTGCAGCAGCAGAAAATAGAACAATGATGCTGCTTACGTATCTGCAGATTTTGATACTGTAAATAAAAGGTCATTTGTTTTCCTACAGCCTCTGTGAAGACTACCAGGAAAATAATGCATGGTATTTAGAAAGACCTCTTCCAATATTCCCTCTGAATTAAGTTTCTCTTAGTCTTCCATTTTACAGAGGTCAATTCACATTAATCTTATTGTCATGCATAATGCTACTATGCCTGAATGCATGTATGTTCTTATCAAAATCAAATTTTATCTTTCTATTTTCTAAATTGCAATTTTGCCTAAATAAGTTACACAGCAAGTTCCTTCCCTAATGTGACTCCACATGTAGAAAAGACAAGCAGGTCCTGAGTCATGAAGACCTGCAATCTGGTTGTGAGAGGATTTTACTGTTCCACTTAGTTCCCTCACCTTGCAAGGGTTCTCAGATAAATTGCTTAATTGTGCAGAGGCCATCGCAGGACAAATTTTCAGTAGTTGTTCACAGACTTTTAGAAAGAGCAATTAATCCAGTAAAGTGTTAGATATTCTGTTAACTGTAGCTATCTATTGAACTGACTTGTTGCAGTGTTTTATTTTCTGAAATGCCAATTTTATGTCAATGTATATGGATCAAAACAATATGGGGAGACTGCAGTTAATGAAATGTAAGGCATCATGCTGTTCTTATTGAGAAAGGGAAAACTATATTAAAATAAAAAACAAACCACAAACTGTCCCTACAATAATTCCTTCTAGTAGTGTTTTAGAGGTGCTTAAAAAGAACAAAACATCAACTCACTTTTAATTGTCTTCTTATCTACTTTATATCACCCACTAGAAGGAAAGAGATAAAAGTGTTGCATCTCTGAAAAGGATTAGATCACCCACACAAAGGTGTCTTTAAACACAGATGTCATGGTGGTAGATGGAACCCCTCACAGAAAATGACTCATGCTCCAAGAATGCCAACTTCAGCTTCCCACATTGCATCTTAATATTTCTAAAGTAAGCAAAACTTGTCTCCTAAGTTCTTACAGGTTCCACAAGCAGTGCATCCTCGGGAAATAGAAAGGGTAGGGTGGGGAACAAAAACAGACAGGAAGAGAAGGACCTGTATAAATACCCAAAAAAACACACAATTCAGGAAGATTACATGTTCCAGAAAAAGTGTACTTTGTTTTTCAAACTTCATAATAAAGAATTTTTAACTTCTACTCAATATAATGTGTTGGAAAAAAAAAAAAAAAAGAAAATAAAATAAATCCAAACAGGATAAAGTGAGATGTGTATACCATACATGCTCTTACAAGTTAGAGATATAACAGAAATAAGAGCTTTTTTCCATAAGACAAGAAAGAGAAGAGGTCATTGAATTAGATGGAAAATAAAATGGCTCCTGCATATTTAATACAAAGTGTTTTTTAAAGAGTTGTAAAATAGGGCACAGACATGCTAACTCACATGTCAACAGACGTGTCTGGTTCCAGTCTTAATGACCATTTAAATATGTTTTGCAGCTCTGTGAAAGAGCGCCTGCAAGGCTGATGATACTGGTGTCAAACATGTCTGTATGTCTAATGCCATGCTCCAGCCTTATAAAATCATAATGCTTCACAGCTTCACAACGAAATTATTTCCATTCTAACCAATCATAGTTTTGGCAAGATACTGCATTTGAACATCTAATTTCTTTCTAGCAATGATTTCTTACCTTAGCACATTTGGACTCCATTCATGCTGTACTGCCTATTTAACATTTTAGATTACAGGTAATAATATCTAAAGATTTAGTACCTTCCAAGTCCAAAGATAAATTTCTGTCTTTAACCCCACTCTAGTATGAATTTTGTCTCTAATGAAATATGAAAGAAAAAAAAAAAAGGAAAATAGTTTTAAAAAAGGAAGGAAAAGTGCTTAGATACTGAATATACAATAATCAAGCACAGGAGAACAAGGTTCTCTTGCTTTCAAATGCACCATCACTATTTTTACAGACGTCTTATACACCACAGAACAAGAGAAACTATAAAAAGTCCTGACAGTACACTAATGGATTAAATAATCTTCACAATACGTCACAGGAGAGGAATTAGTTCACAGATTTAGGACTAATAGCCAGCATTTTTAAAGAACTAGAATTCCCAGATAGTTATAAGACTACAAAATACATTTTCCCCTTCATCCTGACTCCTATGTTCCCAGTCTTGCTAAAAGAATTTAGTTTTATTTTAGTTTTGAAATCTAATTCAACTGATCATATGTATCAGTCTTTTTTACTGGTAAGTGCTTCCAAACTGGAACAATGGCCATAAAATCTAAGTTCTTCAAGCAATCCTTGTGACCTCTTTTTATCCTGCACTATATCTTTGTGCCATGCCAAAGGAAGTTGTTAACTGAGACAAATACAGTCATGCACACACGCACACACTCTGCAGCAAAACAACTATGTTAATGAACTTGTTCTGAAGAAGTCACCTGTCTACTTCAAGTTTAAATAAAGTGGTCCTGATGTAAAGGGCCTTTATAACTTTTGCATTACCCCACTTCAGCATTGCTATGCTAGCGAAGCGGTATTTGACTGCTTTCTTGCCTGTGTTCATCACCTACTGTCATTATCATATCTTCTATAAGAACTTCCTTTTTTCATGAAATGACTTCCCTAAACTGGTCCTTGGACCTGCTTCACGTCTCTGTATCAACCCCACCAATTCATAAGGTCGAGATATACTTGAAAACTTAATAACATCCAGATAACAAGTCTTAGCAGAAATATTTCCATGTGATTTACTTTTGTTTTTCTTTCTCTTACATAGCCTATCATTTTTACTGCCACTTTATGATTGGGCAGGGATTCAATATTGTTGTTACAAATATACAAACAGGATATTATTTTGATTCTCTAAATTTAAGATTCAAAATAATAAAGCAAATAAAAACTTATATGCCTTAAACCTAGATGGATATAAAAGCAAGATATCATAATAATTCATGTAATTATTATAGCATGCTTACATTTTGATTACTATCACAACTCTTGGTTGTTCATTGGAGCTCTGAATTGCAGTTATAGGAGGAATATCCTACACATGTGCTCAATATTATATTTATTATCACATTTACAGTACCATTTCAATGTCTTTGATCTCTGGAAAATGTAATGCCATCTTCATCATAAATCCATTATAGAAGGATGCTCTAGACACAGGAGATTTATGTTATTCTTACTTTAAGAGGAGATAACATGATTTGGTTATGTTGATTTCCTTGTGCATTGAAGATAGTTTTATGTACTTGTCTGTGGAGAGCAAAATGAGAAATAAGAATTCCAAGAGATATTTAATACACTGGGAAAAAGAAGTCAAATTAAAAGTACAGAAGAGTTCTCTATGACAGAATGGACTCCTCTGGGAGGGTAAAGTGTCTGTATTGGAAAAGATTCTGAGGGCTCTCTAGGCATCCTGATTAGGATTCCCATGATTTGCATACTGACTGTATTTCCCTGTCGAAAACATTATATATGAAAAATCTTTTACTATTTATTTCTTTTCCTGGGCAATCCTCTCATGCCACTTTTAGCTTTTATGAATTGCTTGGCTTTAGTTCATAATCTTCTTAGTACTTTTTATAACTTATGTCATTTAATGGGTTTTTTCCCCATCCTGATAGCTTTTATTAATTTCTTAGTTATCCATATGAGTCTCTTGTCTTTTCTTTCACTATTATTTCTGGCTAATGATACTTAATTCAGCAATATTTTGATTTACTTCCTTAACATTTTAACCTTTGTTACGTCTTTAATAAGAGCTCAAAATGTCATCCCTAGAGGTTTGAACTTGCCTCTTGTGGATGTGGATGCAACATTGATAGGAAGATTACAGAGTGCTCCATCAACTGAAGATAACCTCCATATTTTACAGACCTAACATCTAAAATCATATCCTACAATTCCCATCCTTTACACGCTTTTATTAATTTCTTATTGTAGAAGATAGTATACAGAGTAACAGAAAGTTGTCTCCAACCTGATTTATCTTTGGGGTTTTTTTCTATCAGAAAATGAATATCTAGAACCCATATAGTTATGATTTAAAAAAATACGTAAGTTATCTTGTTTCCTAAAAAAGTAATTTATGTCACTCTTTAATCAAACATTAATATATCATTCCTAACTTCACCAAATTAAGGACACTGAAATGTAAAATTTTGACTTTCTTTTTACTGTTTAAAAGCAGGATACATGCTGGTATTCTGGTCTTTTTTTCAATGTTAATCAATAACGCCCAATTTTCAGAGGAGCCTCGCTGCTTGAATCTACCACTCTCTTCTGATATGACCTTAGTCTAGTTTAATGGGCTTCCTGATTGATAATGTACATGATTTTACTACTAGGTTCTTGGTTTAAATTAATTCCATGTTAGTTGTGACTGAAAGTCATTACCATCTGATAGATGTTCTGTGTTACTGTTCATGAAGAATGAGTTATGGGGCTTTATCTATCCACAGCAGCTGAAAGTGAACAGGTGTCTCCATCATTAAACCAGCAACAGCAAATAGCATCCTTCTTGGTGTTGTAAGATGTGGAAAGCATCAAAATTCAGATCTTCCTCCCTCCACTGAAGCAATACAGCTGTTACTTGATAACCATCATTTTTTACTGACAGCATATGCGACTCCATGTCCATGATGACTCTCACTATAAATGGCCTAAAAATAATTGTAAAATGCATTGCATTAGTCTAAACACTTAATAGTCTGAGCAAAAAAAAATTTGTTTAGATTACTAGATCTGAGAGAAATTCTACTGAAAAGACATATAGTAAAATTTTAATACTTGTTTAGGAAAGCAATATGTAAAAGACTATTCCAATTGGTTTGATCAGAATCAAATTTTTGCATTCACTGAAAAATTGCTATAATTTAAAAAAATTATGAAGTAAAGAAAATTTAAATTTATGTGTTTGAATATTCTGCAAAATGTGTTTATTTTATTCTATATCATTTTAGAAACTTTTGGTTCCCTGCATTAGCCTACTTTTTCACAGGGTGTTGCTGTTGAAACCAGACAATCATCATCTTCCTCTGTAACCTGACTGGTTCTGGGCAAACACATACAGACCTAAAATTTAAATTCACATTCTGAGCAGCCATTGTCATCCAGGTTATTTGCCATTGGTGGGCCATGAAGACATCCCCAATAGAATCATAGAATGATTTGGGTTGGAAGTGAGATTAAAGATTACCTAATTCCACTCTTTACCATGGGCAGGGACACCTTCTCCTAGACCAGGTTGCTCAAAGCCTCATCCAGCCTGACATCAAGCACTTCCAAGGATGGGATGTGCACAGCTTCTCTGGACAACCTGTCTCGGTGCCTTACTACCCTCACAGTAAGCGCTTTCTTCCTAATAGCTTATCTAAATTACTACTGTGAAACTTGAATACTTTCCAAATGAGATAGGCAGCTATAAGTGAAGTATTTGTTTACAACTGCCACAGCACCCTTCGGAAAGGGAAAATGCTCTGAAGCTGTTCCCATGTATGGAATGGAACAACTCTCCATCTTCCCTGCCTGTACTTTCTCAAAAGTTTAAATATATCCACATCAACAGATTTGTTAAGTCTACCCTACCATTTCTCTCTGTTCCCAAAGGGAGGAATGCTCTGAACAAACACACACACAGAGCTCTAATTCCATTTGCGTTTTTATTCCGGACTGTGCATTTGCAAGCAGGCTTGAAGGATGAGTGTCCATTTATGCAAATTTCTTAGAAATGAGACAGACACCTCCATCATGCCGTTTCCTGGTTACTTTCTCACTGTGTCTGGTACAACAACTACTCTTCAGTATTTATTCACCATTTTTTCTCAAACCTATTACAAAACTCTCCTAAGTTTTTGGTGAATTAAGTGATTTTGGCCTTCCTTGCCATCTAGATCCTGTCTCACTATAGATGTTCTGCTACTCAGCAAGGGTCTCATGAATGTTTAGCCACAGTCCTTCCAGCAACAATGTCTGGGTAGCCAGGCTCTGACTTACAAGATGCATCCAGTGTTGTCTAAGATTTCCATTTTAGCACAGGGGCCAAAACCACCATCACTTGGTCTCCTCTGCCTTTCACACAGGCCTCCTGAATTCTGTGCTTACTGCTGATATTCTCTGAGTGTCCCCTGGCAATATCATTCGTGGCCACATGGATAAGACAAAATGGGTTATACCAAGGGATACAGAAGTTCTCCATAGACAGTTGAAAACTTGTTTTTAATGAGCCTACAAATAAAGTTTGTTATAAAAATACCAAGCAACATAACAGTGATACTCTGAGAAATGGAGAAAAAAAGATTTTAAAAAATGAAAGAAACAAAAAACAGGAACAGTTAAAGAGTTGATTTCTAATTGCCAAGCTAGAAAAGTGTGACAACAGACTGTACCAACAGAGATAAAAAAAAAAAAAAAAGCAATAATCAAAAAATAAAAAGAATAAAAATATTTTAATGATAACTGAAAGGATGAAAATGTATAAGTAGCAAGAAATAAGCTTTTCACAATATTCTAGTGACACTTCATATTTAATTAGGCATGAAAAGAAAGTATGATTTATGAATGATAACAAAGTATAGTTTGGCTTTGCCTTTCCATTAAGAAGACGTTCTTTACAGAATGGCTAAATTAAAAAATAATTAAGTCATGTTTGGTAAATTAAATTATTGTACAGAGCAATGCATTACATTAAAATCCTTTACAATTTCAGTCATTCAAACTCCAGCTGTGCCTCTGTAATAAAATGGAGTAGTAAAATAGAAGACAGAGGCACATTTATTTAGTATGCATTTTGTATACTGTGATACTGCATACAACAAAAAGCCATACAATATATTAAAAAAGAAAAAAAGAATAACCAACTAAACAACTACAAATTAGCCAGAAAATCAAAAATTTTTATTACTCTTTCAACCATTCTGTGCAGTTAAGTTCCTTCTACCAATGTTATAAGGAACATAAACACTTAATTAAGGAGAACTATTTCACTTGGCCTCTAAAACTTCAGGGAAATTTGGTGCCTAAGCAAGAAACATATACACAGAATTAGTCACTTTATGCTGTTTCTCTTGAGACATTGATCCCTACAGTACAAGTTCTTCATTTGTTATCATAAACTGCAAGTCACCAGAAGTATTATCCTCACTTTACGGAATAAGTAGAACTTAAGTAATATATAAAAGGTAAAAATATATTATCTGGATATCAAGTTTGTTGGACACTTAGTACTTTTTTGCCCAAATTTCTCCAAGTATGATAGTGTATTGTAGGATTTCTTATATGATAACAAAGTTTTCACTGAATTTAACACAATTTGTGACTGCACTGGAAATCAATTAAACACCATGCAACGACTCTCAAGGCTTTCTCTGCTACTTTTTCTGCTCCCCCAGTAAAAAGATTGGTGTTGCACAAATAACTACCAATTTACTTTAACACTGAAGATATGAAAGTTTTGGACTTATAAGTCTGAGGTAAAAGAATTGTAATGAGGGTTTGGTGATATGCAGAATCTATCTTCTCTTTAGAAATGTAGTGACCTTTTTGCCAATTAAAAAGGAAAACAAAGGGGGTTTTTTTCCTTAGGACTTTTTTCTACAAATATTTTTATTTCATAAGAAAATAGAAAATCAAACTGTGGTAATACTACCACTGGTGTTATACAGTATCTTCTGATGTGAATTTGAAGCCACAAAGAAATATATGTAAGAATTATAGGTAAAAATAATACCAATATGTAAGAATTTATCTGAATGATTAAAATAAATCTTGTCATAATAAGGCAAAAAGATGTTGAAAATTAATAAATAATGCAAATACAATAAAATACAAAGTTTATGTCTAAGGAGATGTGTTTTTAGGGATCACAAACTGATATTTTTGGGCCATCATGCTGTATTGCTTTTTGTCATATTAAAGTCAGATAAAGTAACTAATTTTGATTTTGCAATAATGAAACTCAGCCTCATAACTTGTTTTCAATTGCAATAAAACCATAACATTCTGTGACAATCCCATTTTTGTTGGTCACAAAGAAGTTCAGCAAAGATAAGAATGGTTGATTACATCCTATTGGAAGTATGACATATTCTTATTTCTGAGCAGTAGTTTTTGAATATGGTTTGCTTGTTACCCGTCTCTGCCTCTCTATATAAATCCCCAAATGGTTATCTGACTTAGGAAAACTTCACTAAGAAGCCTCAGCTAATTGTCTCCTGACATGTTTGTGAGTTACATTCAACTGCATGCAGAACTCCCTTGCAAGTCACTGAGAGCCCTGCACAAAATTTTAAAGGTGCAATGTAGTTTAAAGGTCACTTTTCTATAAGAAATAGTATCTTACTAGGAGAGATTAACAAAATGAACAGGGCTTTCAAGCAGAAAAAGCTTAAGCCAGTATTCAGCAAACTTTAATAGTCAATATTTCTGACTGACTGTGGGGTGTCTTTTGCTATTTTGAGCAGCACAGCTTAAACTGATTATATTGAACCCTGGATTCTTAAAATGTCCTGAAAGTAGAAATTAGCACCATTTATATGTAATCTTTTATAGCAACAACAGTCCTTGCCTTCATTTTCTCATGTCTACTTCCCCACTCCTGGTATAATAACACAATTAAGAATCTATATGTATATATGTAACTTTTTCTGAAGTAAAATGTAGGAGTTAAAATATTTTCTATCTTTTAAACAAAATACTGGAATATGTAGTTATTGATTGACAAAAAATAATATATTATAAAGTCTGATGCAAAAAGTCTGAAAAGAACACTTTAATTGGCATGCTGTGATTTATGGTAAGATATATGATGATCATAAAAAGAAGTAATCGCAGTTCAGAGCCAAAACTGCAGAAATGCTATGGTCAGATAGATGGACTGAGGGATCATTAGAAACAGGTATTAAATCTCATACCATATGAAAGAGAGCTCCTACTATTGATGAAATATTCAGTAAAGCTTCATCCTGCAAGGTGCCAAGCACCTGCTGAGAGCAGGCCTTGTCTTCATATGTACTCTCACTGAAGGTAATAGAAAAGCTTTTTAAAGACTTGGCCATTCCTTCAAGGTACAGCTTTGTGCTAAAATAGTTTGGTATGATATCTTTTCCAGATACCTAACTTATCTGGTGCTTTGCTACCTTACTATGCATTATCTGTGAACTACATCTCTGTATGCTACAATGAGAAATAAAAAAGAAATGAGCCTGGAGACAATGCACAAAGCGTACCAAATTTTTTTTGCTGCTATAGAATACAAGTTATAACATGTTGTAGAGTTTCCATGAAAAATAGCTAGGCGTTGTAAATAAATAATAATAATAAAAAAGTAGTCTATTTTCCTTTAAAATAGTTTAACCTGCTATAATGTTGTTCAAGTACGCTTTATGAGCCCTTTATGCCATTAATACAAGAAAAATGCTCCAGAAACTTCCAAGTTTCAAAACCCTAGAGCACTGTAATACAATATATGTGTGTGTTCTTCAACAGCAGTTTAGGGATGAAAAACAGGTCTTCTTTCCCCTATCATTCTTCATTCTTTTTATCATCCATCATTAACGCATCAAGTCTGTTACAATGGAAGTTATAAAAGAGAGAAAGAGAGAAAGAGAGAGAGAGAGAGAAAGGGAGAAAGAGAAAGAGAGGAAGGAAGGAGGGA